>JANTNU010000235.1:10452784-10467413 GCA_024752395.1 Erythroxylum havanense | reverse complement strand
GAGGAATTTAACAAGAGTCAAATTTGTACTACAAATCTTTGTCTTTGTTTTGGTGCACTAAACAAGGAGGTAGCCACATCCTTATATAGGTAAGAGTCTTGCCTCACTTGTTGTCCCCAACCAATATGGGACAACAAAGAAGCCAACCTCAACAAGACTTGACTCGACGATTGATCGAATATTTCATTATATGTTCAACACAAGATTAGTTCTCTTCATTATGAGATCTTCCAGTTAAGGACAGTTTCCCATAAATGTAAAGAAGGGTGAGATTGTTAGTTTAGAACACAAACTGAGGTTTATAAAGGTTAAGTTACAAAGATAATTGGATAGCTCAATATGGACTCGTCTATGAGGAAATTAGTCCCTTCAATATCCAAGTATCCAAGTGATTGAAACTTGTGCAACAAACAAGAGACTCCAATAAACAAGAAATGATAACAGCACTAAGTAACATGTAGTTCAAAGATAACACAAGTAGCGACCTATCTGTAATAAAATGATTATCAGAAATATCTATCTTATACAACTTCTTGATCTTCATTGACAAATCAAGTAGTGAAAACAACGGCCCAATTTTTGAAAAAACACTATCTCGAAGAAGAGCCTATCTTTAAACAATCAAGTCTCTTTAAATTCCTTACTTTCGATCCCAACCTTCACACACCAATCAAAAGGAAATGGGATTGGCCAGAAATATCGAGGGATTCAATATGTAATCCACATTGAGAGATTAGGTCAAGAACCGAATTAAAGTCTTCGTAAAAGTCTCACACTTTGATATGGTTGAGATTTGGAAATCTGAGTATTATAAGGTGTAAAAGGGGGCAAAGGGAGACGAGACAGTGACAATGCAGCAGAGGAGATTGGTGATGGAGATGAATTGAGTGCAAACTAAAGAGAGGGGTTCTAAGTGGCGATGATGTTCTAGTGATTTAAAGATTAGTGAAAGAGAAAGAATCTGGGAGAATGTTAGTGTTAAAACGAAGAAGAATATCCAAAAATCTTTGGCTTTATGAGAATGAAGATAAAGACGAGGAGGATGTTGACTGGGGGTCGGCTCGGCTCATAAGCCGTGAAATTCGGAAGATTGACAGAATTTGTAAAATTTAAGAAAAAACGACAACGTTTTTTCAAGTAAACAAAGTTAGACAGAATAAGATTAGACAAAGGATCTTATCTACAATTGCTACCAAATTATGCACAAGACTTCCCGCTTTACAAAAATATAAGAAAGAAATATCAATTTTACATAGCCTGTAACCTTTTAATCACAATGGAGTAATTGGTACTTGTAATAGTTATATGCAAAACATTAATTAATATTTATTGATTAATATTTTAATTTTCTAATTCTTTTAAGAACTTTCTAATCTCAAGCTCCTGTAATTATGCTTTAATTATGTTTGTATTATTTATAATTCATTTAAATTTTCGAAATATGGAAGAAAAAAAAGATAATAGTTCTTGTAATTTCAAAGGCTTTTTAACGTGAATAGCTTCACTTGTATTTAAAAAGAATTACAACAAATTACATATCTACATAATAGAGTGGAATCTTATTAGTAGACTTCCACGTTCCATTGTTCTGCTTTCTTCAACTGCCTCTTGTACTCTACCCAATCGATGCCTGGAACATAACATAGAGCAAGCAAACATATATTGAGATTGGGCTCGGAGGGGTTCGGCCATGGAAACCATCCTTTATTTATTTATTTATATTGAAAAACCACTTTCTTACCATCTCTGGAGGCTAATGAGACCATTATGTCGTCAATTCCTTTCTCCATTCCTTTTAACCCACACATGTAGACATACGTGTTGTCTTCCTTTAGTAGTTCCCACAGCTCTTCTGCATACTCAGCCATGCGGGTTTGGATGTACATCTTTTCTCCTTTGTCATTCGTTTGCTCTCTGCTCACAGCAAAGTCAAGTCTAAAGTTGTCAGGGGCCTTCTCCTTCATCTTCTCAAATTCCTGTACCATAATTATGACATCAGCCCTTCTTAATAATGTCATTAGTGTCTTAAGTCAATTGTAGAAAGCCATCAGTCTACCCCCACCTCCTTGTAAAGCAGCGAACTACTTGTTGGGACACCCAAAAAGAGCCATGCCAAACCATTGAACTGCAAAGGATTACAAGAATAGAATCAATCGTCCCAGTTTCATCTGCTTTATATTATTAGGCTGCAGTACTTTGTTTTACTTTGTAGGCTTCATGCTTCTCAAAAAACATCTTCCAGAGGAATGATCGGAAAGGAGCAATGCCAGTTCCGGTAGCAAGCTGAAAGGAAAGCAATTTCTCAAAAAGAAAAAGAGGAAATAGAAAGTAGCAGCACCAAACCATTAAATAACTGAGACTGCCAGCCAGGAAAGGAAGTGGGTGACAACCATGATGATTGTGGCATTGGGATCTTTTGGCATAAGCATTTCTTTCCCAACTGGTCCAGTAATATTCACTTCAGCTCCAGGTTTCAAGTCACCTGCATTACATTGCAACGAAAGATGTGAAATGTCAAACTCATACAAGTTATCTTATCACTAATTGTTTACAGAGAATCCCCTTAAAAGTTTAAAAGAGCCTTAAAATCCTTACACAAGAAATTTGAGCACACTCCTTTTACAATCTCTCCATTTTCATTGGTGTACACGAGCCTCTTCACACAAAGAGACACCTGAACCAAAATAATAGCATAAAAAAAAATCAACCAAAAACAGCATGAAAGGAAGGATAAAGAGGAAGACGATAAGACAGTTTGCTTCGGGATGTAAAAAAGTACTTGGCAACGTAACATGTTAAGAAGAAAGTAATCAAAAAGTAAGGAGCTCACAGTCTTGGAGTCTCCAAAGTCACCCAGAGCACTGCTGGCAATCGAATACAATCTTAACTTGTGAGGCTTCCCATTCTTGTCAATACCATCTGCAATAACTCCAATTGATTGTCCTTCTCTATAAGGGATTTCTCCTGTGTCCCCAAGAGACGACTTAGCTTAACAAGATCAATCATTTCTTAGAAGAATAAAGTCATCGTTACAGCTTTTAAGTCGATAATCAGTAATGTAAGAGTTTCAAACATAGTCAACATTCATTGATCTGTTCAGAATTACAGAGTCAGCTATCAGATAAACTATAATTTCACCATTTCTGCATCAATCAAGCAAAGAACAAGTTGACGATTCATTGGAAGGACAACGTTGAAGACAGTACCTTCAGTGCTGAAAACCATGTGCCACGTTTCTCCAGGAGCATCATCACCGGTGATCTTAGTGTTCAAAAGACATCTGCCAATGTAAGGCGTCTTGGGCTTGAACTTGTTAACAGTCACACCTTCGTCATCTTTCTTGGATACCTTCTCAACCTTAGCAGGTGCCTCTGTAGTGACCTGGGCTTTGACAGGAACCACTCTTCCACCAGCAGACACATCTCTGTAGTATAATGGCACCTAAACATAAGCAGAAGACGGAAAAGATCACAACTTCATTAGCCAATTCCCATGAAAGTTACTAATCACGTGGATAAAACTTAATACCTTCCTAAAGGTGATTCTTTCTGGTGAGATTATGGACGTTCTTGACTGAAGAGAAGTGGACTTGGAAGAAGGAAAGGAGACTGCAGCAGTTACTGCAGTAGCCATGGTGTTACGACGAAGAAAGAATAAGAAGAGATGGCAGAGTTGGGAAGTGAATGAGGGAGAAAAGGATGGGAAGACCTTGCGTTTTTGGCCAGTACAGAATTTGTGGATTGCGTGGATGAGAATTTGGAGGTAATGCAGTGGTTGTAATAAGGATAAGTCGGTTGGGTAAGTGTATGACTCTGGCTTCTTCCAAGTAAAACCATGTTTTACATGTTCTTTTCCGATTCACTAGACCAAAAAGGAGAACACAAAAATGGAAATACGGGTGCTGGCAGGTGAGTGCTGGTCATTTGGTCTCAATTTGAAGAAATACTTCAAGAAATTAAAATTTTTGAGTTGGGTATTGTTTATTTTTTAATATAAATGTAATTAAATGAAACATGCCATATCAAATTTATAAATTTTCAAATAATATGTTTTAAAGATATTTTTCAATATTTTAAAATAGGCATTAGAGGAAGTGCAATATTAAATTGTCAATCTCATATTACATCAGCTGGCCAAAAGAGCGACCTTGTTTTGCTCATGATAGTCCTTCCAAGCTATCTCAAAAACCCGGGATGGACTTTGTTCTTAGTAGACGACAATGCAGTGACCACAGAGCATCTATAAAAAACCTTATCAGATGGTCCAACCTCTGGGTAGGGAGACAAAGCTTCCCACCTAAATTTTCATTTATCACCAATCTACAATTACACCTTCAGGAACTCAAAGATTACAATCTGCTGGAACCCCGTATGGGGACTTTGAATGGACATGCAAGCAAATGAGATGTTCATCAATGAGCACTCTAAAGAATTTTAGACTACAGAAAAGAAGCTAACAGAGCAGAGCAACTAATCGAATGTACATTGAACGAGAAAAAGGTATGGGACGCTTAATAATATTTTAATGGAATCGCCTTGAACCCCTGGACTGATAAAGCTCCAATCTACTTTTAGCCTGGTCAAGCAAAGGAGGCATTGTTGGGTCTTGAGTGAAGTGAGTTTGCTTGATGGCCCAATCTAGGACAGTAAGCACCTCAGCCTGTGCAAGCTCCTCGCTGTCTGGTACATGCAGGGCGACGTAGCACAATAGAGGCAATGCTGAGAGTTGAACAATCTGTTCACCAAAATAGACAAGCTGGACTAAGTGCTTTGCCCCTCCCGCACTTAAAATGGCCTTAGAGTGATCAAGATGGAGATAGTTGTCCGAACAGGCAAACTTTGTGAGGGCTAGACAAGCCTCCCTCGAGACCTCCGCTTCTCCTTCATCAAGAAGCTTAACCAAGGGACCAATAATCCTTGTCTCCGTTGCCCGAAATGTCCTTGCCAAATTCCCAACAGATTTGATGCAAGATATCAGAAGGCCTGAATCAGCCTTCTTAATGATCTTCAGGAGCTGATCGATAACTGCTTGGCAAGCGTGTGAATTAGGCTTAAATGCTGATCTTCTCAAATCAGTGTTTTTCTCTGCCACCGCCGTGATCTCCATCAATGCCATGGCAGAGTTGTATTGAACCTCATCACACCCTTTTTCTAAAAGGACCGCGAAACACAGGAGTGCTCTCGATTCAGTTATGCTGCGACAGATTGAGGAGTTTCCTTTGGCCAAATGCCAGAGTGCCCTTGCAGCCATTGCTTTCATGTTAGCCTTAGTGGCAGGATCTTCATGCTCCCTCCCCTTGAGATTTCCAGCAGAAAGCGAATGATTTGGATGACTATTTTGCTTCACATTGTTGCCGCCATTGCTTTTTGGGACATTATTATGAGGTGCGCCATTGATATTCGCACCTTGTCCTTGGTTTGTCAGTTTATAGGCGGCATTCAACGCCATGGTATTGGTAACCACATTGTGCAACTGACTTGTAACCTCATTATCCATAGAATGAGCAACATGACTATGATAATTGTCAATTGATGGCTTAGCTACAGAAGAATTGTTACTCGCAACAGCAACTGCATGGATCGAGGTTCCCTTTTGGCTGGTAACTGCATACTTACTGTGTTCCTGAACTGTCTCAAAAGCAAGATGACCAACCAACAACCGAATTATATTATGCTGCGCAAACAGATCTTGACACTTTGGATAATTCCCTGCAAGTTCTGAAACAGCCCAAGCCACCATAGCCTGAACTTTCATGGGACCTTCTTTCAATATTTTCCCAAACACCGAACAAACTCCTGCAAGAATCATGTGATCAACGCTTTCTGGGTCACGCCCCAATAGCCCAATAGCTCTAGCAGCGTTCTCTTGACCTTCCATCTTCCCCTCCTTAATCAACTTCAACAAAGGAGGCACGCCGCCTTCTTCAATAATCAATTTACCGTACCGATCATTGCCTCTCGCAAGCGAAACAAGCGAAGCTGCAGCATCAGATCTATCCTCAAGCGACCCGGTATAGAGGATCGCAATCTGTTCCCATATCAAACAAAGGATCGGCTCATTAGCCGCTATAGGAGGCAACCCCAGATACTCATCACCACGATCATCGGCGGACGCTGATACACGCAAAAGCCACGACACATCGCCGATGGAATTCTCCAACTGAGAAGACATTTTACGGAACTGGGCAGTTGGGATAATCGTGAAAACTCGCTTCATGATACCATTAGCGCGACACTTGAGCACAAGGGCATGAGCTTTTTCGAGGACTTGTTCAGTGTCCTCGGTGATACGGCGAGCGGGTCGCTCGTAAAGGTCGGAGCTGGCTCGCGCAGCTTGTCGGAGTAAAGCAGCTAGCCTTTCTGTCTTGGATTTGAGCTCGTGACACTCTTGTTTAACCGAGCTCGCTTCATCAGCAACTTTGATCACCAGGTCCGCCAACTGAATCGGTTTTGCCAAGATTTGTTTCACCAAGTCCGCCATGGCGGACCAGTACCCAGGTCAAAATTTCTCAAAGAGATCGATTCCTTGATCCAACAACCAATAAAAGTTCAAACCTTTAATAAAGAAAGCCACAAAGAAATAGGGAGAGACGAGTTACAGTTCTTGATGGGCTTGGTTGGCGGTGACAATTGAAGGGCAAGAGCAAAAGAGAAATGTGAAGAAATGAGCCGGAAATGCGGTTGATTCTCTACGGCAATCAACAAGGCGGAGTAATCATGAGAACTTTTGTGTGACTTGAAGTTGGATTAAGGGAGAGAGAGATCTGAGTTTTTGGTTGTTGAAACATATGCAGAACAAGTTGATCTGCTTGTCGGGAGTTTGAATAGTCTGAAAGTCTTCTGCTTTTCGTAGTCAAGCGGGGTTTACAAGGTCAAACGCGTTCACACTCGTATCTTCTTATGCATAGCCATTTCTTTTTCTTCGACAATTCTGAACATGGTTGCATGAATATTCAATCAACTATAAACTTTAGGATGGTCGGATTTTATTTTGTGAAGTTTAATTTGTCCACGAAAGTTCAAAACTTAAATACGAGTGCTATTTCTTATAGTTTTTTGTCATAAAAGGAGGGATGACATATGTGAAGCAGAATACTTGTGTACAAGGCTTTCCAATTCCATTTTAACCTATAATTTGAACTAGTCAGGAAGGCTTTTCTGAATCTTCTAAATTTGGTATTTTATGGGGACAGTTACTGGTAATCACGACATAACTTCTAAGATATTTGCTAATTTAATATGGGTTAGAGTCTCTTTTTTATAGTCTTAATCAAAAGGGTATAGTTGTATCCACCGTCACATTGATACAATTTAAGGTGGAAACCTGTGATATAATCTGATGATACAGCGTCCATGGTTAAGCCGAATCATCAATTTTCCAAGTAAACTTAAAATTCTTTTTTATTCCTCTACGTGTGTATGAATAATTAATTTTAGCCTTCAAAGGGGTGTAGTTTGATGGTTGAGAATGAAGCTTGATTTTGGTTAGGTCTCAGGTTCGATTCCATGCTAGTCTTTCTTGTAAGAGCATGGGACAGTCGAAGTTTTACCTGTAGATGGAGAACTAGTTGGGCTCTCAATGATGAGGTGCATCCGCTTGATCCGCTTGTAGGGTGGTGTATCAATTGGACCCTTAGAGAAATGTGTCTGCTTGATCTGTCTACGGGTTTCTTCGAATTCAAAAAAAAAAAAGAATAATTAACTTTAATCTATGAATGGATCCCAACAATGTATATGCTGTATGTTACAGGTTCCAATGAATTAATCTTTGTCGTTGAAGGATAACGGAATTTATCATATATGAAATTTAAGATTTGGATAAAGACGCTATAGGATTTCAAATATACAAAAAGAATGTTTAAAATAACTGATAAGTAAGATGTCTTCCCTAATTAAAAACTATATTGCCATGATCAGAAACAATTCTGTCAACTTTGAGGAGTATGGCCTCATTACAATACCCCCTTCTTAATCTCCCACGAATATATAATTTTTAACAAATGCTACGTCCGTTGGTTCATAGACACAACAATGGAAAAATGTTGATACAATCCTTTTTCTCTTTCACCGTTATTTCCATTTTTCTACTTGTTTTCTCATTTCTTTTGATCAACCATATGTATTTGTAGATCTCTTACAAGTTGTAAGTGACACCGCACGTTATAAAATTTCAGTCCAGGTCTTCTTAAAGACCAATTTGTTAGGAAAATAAGATGATAAACTGATATATTCTAAATTTTTATTTGGATTGGTTTGAACAAGATTTAGCATTTTATTTACTTTTGCATATTTATTTGTACCGATTTATCTTAAACAGTTACTAGATTTTACAACAATAAAAATCTCACTTAAATGTAAAGCAAAGTTTAATAATACATAACCTTACCTTTGACTAACAGATGGGTTATTTTCAAAGACAATAGACCTATTGATTGTCCTTTGAGTAGAGAATGATACTTAAACGAGATCTTAATTCACCAAAAAGAGAGAGAAGAAAAATTATGGAAAATAAAAGGATTTGAAAAAGGATTGTGGGAAAGAACGAAAGGAAATCAGATTAAAAGGCATAAGTACTTAAAAAAAACAGCAATCTGATCCAGGTAGACATGATCTTAATAGGCGGCAGGTGGAGGTCAATTGGGCTGATCTTGTTTGGCACCAGGTGGTCAGTCCACGGGCGGCTTTTGTCGTATGGTTGGCGATTAAGAACAGGTTGCCCACAAAGGATAGATGGTTTGGAGACTTTGATCCTATTTGTGTACTGTGTAAACAAATTGCGGAGAGTCGGGACCATCTGTTTTTTGAATGTGAATATTCCAAATCGATTTGGAGTCGGGTTGTGTATCTAATTGATTTGTATCCTCCCTCTTATGGATGGAATGACGTTTTAGCTCTTTTAATTGGGGAAGTGCGAAGAGGGCGGTCTCAGAGTATCATTATCCGGTCTACTTTTCATATGGCAATTTATTATATATGGAGGGAGAGGAATCGACGATTATATAAGCAACTGGAGCGGACGAAATATGAATTAGCTGATTTTCTAGTTAATGTGATTCGTGAAGTTTTAATTGCTTCTGGAAAGCAGAATTATTTGAGTGTGTCTATGCGTAGGCGTTGGTACTTGTAGGTAGGGGGCTGTTTTGGGTGATATTGGTAGAGGTCTTGTGGCTAAGCCTCTCTTGTGTGATTGTTATTCGTCTCTGATTGGGCTTGTACAGTTTCGTTGTTTAATTTCTGGGTAATATAATTTCTTTAAATTTTCAAAAAAAAAAGAGTAAAAAAATGTGAGATAATTATATAGAAAATTATTTTAAATCAATAAAAATAAACGTCATAATATTTGATAAATTTGCACTATAAATAACCAGTAAACATATAAGAACTTAGAATAATAAATAATATTACCAATTATAAAATTATAAAATAATATTAAAAAGTTGTTCATTCTACTTTTGTTTTTTATGTTATAGTTTTATAACAATATGCTTGAATTTTAATATCAATTGGTTAACTACCAAAAAAATTTCAAATTTTCGTCAAATTTTTAATTATAACTCGAACTTTAAAAAGTAGCAATAAAATACTCTAACTTTCAATTATTTTCAATTCTGGCCTGACGTTAATCTCATCGTTATCTTATCTGACATGACACTATCACATGTCACTAAACCCCCAATAATTAGACATGTAAGCATCATTAAGAGGAGGATGCCTAATTAGCGAAACGACATTGTTTCTTGGCCTTAGAAAACGACATCATTGCACTTATTATCAAATGTCACTCTCTTCTCCTCTATTGATAGCCCCAAAAGTCTATAACTAAAATCCCAAATCTCTTTTCTGTCGATAACTCCAAAAATACAAAACTCAAATCCCTAATCATACGTGGGTGCTTCTTCTATCGCAAAGTGAATTGCTTCATCAAACTAACAAATTTTCTTTCGTGAATGAGTGCTTCATAAGAGAGTGGTTTTGTTGTCGGGAAAAAACTAAAAGTTTGTGAAATTGTAACTTTAGATTTTGGAGAAAGCTTGTTCTTTGTCAATCTCAGACCCTAAATCTATAATTTCTTCTTCTCTCATTCTCACACTATTGTTTTCTCAAACCTAAATCTCTAATTTTTTTATCTTGCACTCTCACTTCACACCTTCATTCACAACAAGTCAATTTCGATCTTTTCTTTCTTTTCGGAATTTTAATTCCAATGTTCTTTCATTTCCCCGACTTTGGGTTATTTTGATTTTTCCATCATCTTAAGATACTTTATGACGTGGAATTGTGTCATTGATTGCCATGCCTTATGGGGCTTCTACAGAGAAGCAGTTGACATGTTATTGCTGATGTTAAATTTTCGCATGGAACCTGATGAAACAACATTTGTTTTAGTCTTATCTGCATGTTCTGCAATGGGGGCATTAAACATTAGGAGATGGGTTCATTTTAGATTAGACATACTAGCTTTGTTCTTGATTCACTATTTATGAAATGGTATGATGTTGTATTAGGGTTTCAGTAGGTGAGGGTACTTTGTTTGTAAAGGTATATTTATGGTGCCCATATACCCATGGAATATAGTTTACAGGTGTCGTAATGATGTGGTCTCTCTTCACCATTTTTGGACATTTAATTCTTTATTGGGTGAATTTATGAAAAGAAATCATAGTGGTGCTACATTTAATGTAGTAATTAAATATTTGTATGATGATATTATAACAAGATATAAATAAATATGGCCAGAAATATAGTATATGTAGCTTTTGTTGGGTATGCACCTGATATATATTTGACATAGGAAGAGTGTGAAGTGTTATTTATTATTCTTTTGATAGTGTAGCAAAAGCTGGAAGGATATATTCTCAATTTTGTGAAGAGAAAGCATTATGTTCAACGGTAAAATAAATGTAATACATATTATTTATTATATGTGATAATTTAATTGGATTCAAATATAATTAATATTGATATTTCTATATATAATAAAGGTTTTGAATATTGATTGCCCCAATTGTAATGCCTTGATGAAGTTATAGATTTCAAATGCTAAGCCTAACATTGTTTAACATTTTTATTAATATGTTGATACAAAAGTAAGTAATTCAATTATTGTTTATAGAAATGTCAATCATATAAATTAATGTTAATCAATATTCAAATTGAAAGTCTCTTGTAAGTACTTGGTATTTTTGAAAGACATAAAAGTTTGTTTTTGCCGTAAAATATGTCAACCAAATTTTGCGCATTAGGGTAAGAGTCTTGTTGTTCGCAAGAAGTAAGTATATGTAAAAATTTAGGTGCATTATGCAAATTTATGATAATAATATTTGTGTTTATATCTTTATTTTGTAGGTATCATGCGATTTCATAGCTTAGTCATCAAACGTAAGTATAAAAAAATGGAGACATTGTAATAGTTAGAAGAGCAAATGTAATTATTATGTTTATTAGGAGTCTTTTGTCTTTTATTCAATATCCTACCACTTTAAGATTCAATTGTAAGCTTTTGATGTTGTTAAGGAAACTACAATTATTATAACGTTATGCATTTCAGAACTAACTGTAATTAATCCAAGTTGGGTTTCAGTTACAAATCAAAAGGAGTTGGGAATGTGCCAAATCTATCTCTCAATTGCAACTCAATATATATAAGAAACTGTCATAGATATGCCTTCAAGCTTGTCTTTTTAAAATAGTGAAATCAAATGTAGAAAATGCATGTAAAATTTTGATAGTGCTAATATAGAAGGCCATTAACCCTACAATTTCCTTACCCCATATGAAACTTTTTGTTAGATTTTGTGATTGTTTAACAACTCAATCGAACTCAAATCTTGGGAAACCAAAATTAATAATAAAGAAACTACAATAACTATAAATCGTATCAGTAACAGACTTCGGCCTAAGACTTGTCTTATCAAACATGTTGAAACTCACAAATTAATACTAGAAATTGAAATACATACAAACATGGATAGTGAAATACTTGTACTTTAATACCTTCAACATATGAAAATGGCAAAAAATATCTTCCCACAACTCAAAGGGGAGTAAGTAATGGGAAAAAAACAACAATCATGCATAACAACAATAAAATCAATATCATTTTTGAAGAGTAAATCACAAAATTAAAACAAGAAAATAAATAGGTAACAAACATTGACATAATTTTGGAAACTAAAACAATATTCAAAAATACTAAAAAACTGTGATACAGTTTGGTTAGCATTACTCTAACTACCTGGTGCAACTCTTTTAGCTACAAGCACCATCTCCATATGCATAAACCGGCTCCAACAACTCCACATGTATAATCTAACTCCAGCTCCACAGGTGCTAGTGTACAATCACTCACACCATCTATAAATGTCCTTGTTATGTTTTAGGCTTAAATCAATCAAGCTTCTAATGGACTAATATGAAAATTTGTAAAACATAGACATTTCACTATGTCCTTTATCTTCGGAAATCCCTTTTAAAACTAGCATGCTTAGTTTATCAACACCCATATCCTTTTTTCTTTTAATCTTGCCTCCAACATATTTATTTTCTTACCTTTCCAACTCTTTACCATAATGAAATTCAAAATTTACCAACATCTGCAAAGGGAAAGTGAGATTAAATACAAAATGATAAATATTCCAACAACTAAGATGAAAAAAAGAAGCAACAACTAGGATGAGCAATTATATTCTTTCTATTAAAAACAATATAATATACAAGAAACCATTAAGCTTACATATACATAGAAAAATTTCCTACTTAACTCTTCTAACATATATAGTTCACCCACTTTTTCAGTTCTAAGGAGATAAGTAAAAGGTCAATATGATTAAATCAGTATAATACAATAATTACATCATAATAATACACCCACATTTACAGAAGCAAGGAGCTTTATAAAAGCTAGTACTACATCATAATAATAGAAACTGAAATGTTTAAACTTAGGCACTAGAAACATATCTTTACAAATTTCCTAAAGCTTTTTCATAATACTTCACCACTTAGCATGCCTCACCTACTAAAACCATCATAAGTCATTCTGAGGTGTACAAATTAAAAAAGGAATGTTTCCACATCAACAAATAAGAAACTAAACTCAAAATTTTTAAAGAAACAATGGTATTCAAATAGGGTAACAAGTAATAAAAGCAACCAACATATACCCCATCACCAACTTCACTTAATAGGCAACCCTTTATTCTCAAGCCGGGATGAAAGGGAATTAAGGTGAACTTATAAAACTTTTAGATATCCCAATATAGTTTATGTTTGGGTAGTGGGGAAAGAACAATGATGGTGTCAACATAAGAACTGCATCAATAATTCCTTCAATTGTAAACACAAACTTACTTATTGCTTCAAACCAATTATTTGAAGAAAAAAGAAAAATTATAAATATTCACTTTTCAAAATTACCTTATATTGATAGTTTATTTATCAGCTAGCATATCCCATTTATGTAATTTATTTTCTTGATAGATCCACATAATCTATTCCTTTAAGCCTTTAACCAATTGATGTGCCACAGGTTGAATTTTGTTAAACCTTGGGGTTAATTGGATAAATATATAATATATGTTAATTAAACCTACCAACTAATAATATTGTTAACTCTTACGTAATATGTTATAGAGAGTTAACTTGATATCCTCTATCAACTAATATGTTACGCAATGTATTGATAGTTTATTTATCAAACCTCTTATGTTCTAGATTTGACTTACACTAGTAACTTCTTGTCTTTTAAAACTTCTTCCTTATTCTATTAAAGAAGCTTTATTCGATGTTCTCCCTTACAATGGTTTCTTAATATAAATGAATCATATCTCAATATCTCACAATAATTGTATTGAAAATTTGAAATATAGTTATATATACGTTTAAATTAATTAAGATTAGTGATAAATTGATAACAATCAGCTTAATAGTCTCTTTACAATCAATTTGAAAATTTAAAATACAACTATTTTTTCAAACACTCATAAAGTCCTCACAAAAAAGCTATTATCTTTCTTCTTGAAATTGTTAGGACACGTAAATTAAGGGAAATTTTTGTGTGGAAACACAACGTCATTTAGGAGCAGAACATTTTTAGATCATTGCATAAATAAATGAATATCAAATTCCAATTTTAAACTCTAGTACATAATAATTCTTATTGATTAAAGTATCTTTCTAATAGTTCTGACTCCTAATCTTTAAGAAAGAAACATAGCCGCTGCACATTTTGACTTTTAAACAACATTGGAGATATATCTTCTACTCATTTGTTACTTTTGTAGTATTTTGAAAACTTACTACGTCTATTAACATATATATTAGTTCATGCTGAATAACCAATCGATTAACTGTAATTTAGTGATAAAATAATTAAAGATATTATTTATTTTATACATTGTAAATGTATATGATAAAATATATGAGATAATTATACATGGCAAATAAAATTATGATGAGAGAAGTTCATATTATATTTATATATTATCTCTAAAATGTTAATAATGTAAGCGATCTAGAAGGGGGGGTTGAATAGATCTTTAAATCTTTTTGAAGTTCTACAATAAAATCAGAAGTTAATTCACACAAAAACAATTTAAACAAATTTAAATGAAAAGAGTAGGGAAGAAGAT
>JANTNU010000235.1:10387982-10412304 GCA_024752395.1 Erythroxylum havanense | reverse complement strand
GGCCGTCAGATTAAATGAACGAATGGGATGGATTGCGTGGTCGTCCATCCCATTCGCTCTTAGTATATATACTTAATAATTGCTTATATATAAAAATAAATATAAAATATAAGACACTAAACTTATTATAGATTATATAATTAAATTTAAATGTACTCAATAAATATTTTAAGATTTATATATTTCATATTAAAAATACATATTTGGAAAGTCATTAAATAACATTTGAAATTATATACACATTTGAAAAGTCATTAAGTAACATTAGAAATTAAATTTACTCATTATAAATGCATATTTTTATTTTGCATAACTCTTAGTTTTACATATATTTTGTAATTTTATAAAATTTATAGGATATTGTTTTAGTTTTAAAAAATCATCGATATTTATACTGTACCGTATCGGTATCAAACCCACTACATTATTCATGACATCGGACAGCATAGGAAATAGGGCAAGAAAATAGGCTAGGCACTATAAATGATTTAGTAGTTTGTTGGAATAATTTCTCACTTGTATTTTTTAATGATTAGTATTTTTGTAGTGCTCACAAAATCAGGCATTTCCAACCTTTTTGGGATGTCTGGGTCTGGAACAATCCAGAAAATTCCCTCCAGGCTCTTGGCCCGTAGGATGTAAACGATCTTCTGATTCCCTTTAACGCTTCAGAATAATAAAATACGTTTATATTAACAATTATTAATCATTAAATTAGCATGTTTTTATTTTTTAAGGAAATGAAAATTACAAAAGAAATGTTTATCCTATATTCTTGTCGCGTCAAACACCGGCGGCTAACCCCCCAGCGACGTCGTATTTTCTGCAAACGTGGAAGTAATTGGTTGGCAAGTCTAGGGAGTACCAAGCGTGGAGGACACGAGCCCTGTCTGTTACCTAATAGTGACATTCTAACACGTTTGTTTATATTTTACTAATCGATAGATAAAATAAATCCAAACAAAAATTGAAAGGATTGGATAGAGAAAAGGAGGTGGTGGCTCGTGGGAAGCACAATTCTGGGGGCGTTTATTGGTGATGACACAAAATCAGGTTTATCGAGGAAACAGCTAGTACCCACTCAACGCAAATCCAATCTTAGTTTCCGTAGCTGATTTTTGATGTGAAATAGATATTTATACAGAGGTAAAAGAAGAAGAATTGGAGGAATATGGATCCGTGGAAGAAGGCAGCGAATGATTTTTCTCAACCTGTTCCGCCTCCTACTTCTCTTCAGAACTCTGCCCATGAGTCCAGGTCCTTTTTGATTCGTTCCTGTTGATTGACTTTCTTGATTACACGCGATGTCTCTGAGAAGTACTTGTTGACTCTGTTGATTTCCATTGTTTTTTTTCTATCATTGCGCACTTTTTGTCTGTTGGCGAGCTTTCTTGTTTTGGGTTGGTGGAATGGATTAAAGTTAGTGTCTTTTTTGGCTGTTATCTCCATTTGGTGGTTTTTAATGGAATTCTCTTCTCTTGTTTGATTATTGACTTTTACATTTGGTTAAAGTTTGTCAATTTATGGGTAAATCTTGATTTTGTTGGAGGTGTCCCCATTGCAGACAAAAACCTGAAGTAGAAGTTAAGGACCCGTTTGCTGCTAGGAAAGTTCAGAAAGCAGACAGGGAAAAGTTGAGGAGGGATAGGCTAAACGAACAGTTTCAAGAGTTGGGCAACGCGCTAGGTATTTTTATTGATGTAGTGTGATGCTTCTTGAATATTCTTTCTTCCTACTTAACCTGCATATTTGCGTATTGTCTGGTTGAGAATGAATTAACTGGTCGAGTAATGAAGTTCTTTGTTATCTAAATTTATTTAACGTTTGCTTTATCAAGCTGATGGATGTTATAGTTTTAGGTGTTTGTTGGCATATGAATTTGATTACGGAGATCCTTGTTCCAATAAGGTTGATCCTCAACCTCAAGGGCTTCCAGTCGCAGGCCCGATCACCGCTGGGGGATTGAATCACGGTTTAATCTTAACTGTAATTCAATCCACCGCTGGGGGATTGAATTACGGAGATCCTATACCTAGGAAATGTTGTTTTGAATAACTGTATTCGACTCCTGACCTTTTAGATTTTTTGGTCTCTCTCTCTCTCTGTTTTTTTTTTTTTTTTTTGGTTGCTCGTTTAGCTTGCTTGTTGACACTCTCCAGTGACTCTGGTTGTCTTTGTAGAGAGAAATTTAAGTGATTGGAAAAAATTGAAAACAATAATTGTATGATTACACCATTGCATATTTATACTTTTCTTGTGGTTCCAGACCCAGATAGACCCAAGAATGACAAGGCAACCATTTTAACAGACACAATTCAAACGCTGAAAGATCTCACAGCTGAAGTCAATAGGCTAAAAGCCGAGTATACAGCACTGTCAGAAGAATCACGTGAGGTGATTACCTCTACACATATAGTGATTGTGATTCTGATGCTTCAGAGATTGTTGATGCGATTGCACAATTTGAATTCACAGGTAACGCAGGAAAAGAATGAACTCAGAGAAGAGAAAGCTTCTTTAAAATCTGACATTGAGAGTTTGAAGATTCAGTATCAACAAAGGTGTAGGATTATGTTCCCATGGGCTGCTGTTGATCATTCTCTTGTTATGACTTCACCTTATTCATATACAGTTCCTGTACCTGTGCCTCCGGGTACAATTCCAATGCACCCATCTATGCAGCCATTTCCTGTCTTTGGAAATCAGAATCCTGGTACCATGCCTGGTCCTTGTTCAACCTTTATCCCATACCGAACCCCTGCCAATCCCCTAAATGATCAACCTTCGGCCCAATATGCCTCTACTTCCCGTGTTTCAAGCAGACAGGATTCTAAGAGTAAGTTAACTGATAATGAAAAATGCAGCAATATAAGAAGATGTGAGGATTCAAATGATGTAGCTACTGACCTTGAACTCAAAATACCTGGATCATCAGAAAGAAAAGGCAAGCAATCACGAAGCAAGGAAAGAAACGTCACTACTGTTAGTTCCTCGAGCAGGTTTTCATCATCTCAAGGTCTACAGGATAGCTCCTCTAACAGTGTAGGGGATGTGCCAAAAACCAATAGCTGAATTTGCTGATTCAGTGCCATTGACATTCTTAAATGGCTGGAAGAGAGCTGGTAGTTACTATGAGGAGCGACGAGTTTGAGCTTCATTTATGATGTGGCATCATTCATGACCATGTCGTAGATTGTGAAGGGATTTTTACTTCTCTGGTAAGAATTATTTGCATTTGGGACAGACCCACGTTTTGGAGGCCACCATGATCTTGACCCTTGCACATGGGGAAGACATCTGCAGCTGCCACTGCATTAAACTTATCAGCAAATGCTTCTTAAGCTTTTAGTGTCTGATCGTCGTTGACGTAGTAGGTGGATGAACTCGGTGTTAATTGTCTGTTGTAAAGTGCTTGCATTTAGGTTTTTTTTTTTTATTCGAAGAAACTCCGTAGGCGGGCCAAGCGGACAATTAACTTCAAATGACCCTTTACAATTGACAAGTTATTTGATATATTCATGTTCCAATTCACCTTAATCAATTCCTCAATGACTGGAAATACATTGGCAATATCTTTCACAAAGCCAGTAGCTGTAAGCGAAGAAACATTTGGTTTACTTTTGATTATTATAAATCAGTTATATAATCCACCTATTTATATTTTAAAATAAAAAAGGACGAGTTTCACTAAAAAAAATCATTAAAGGAAATTAAAAAAAAATGGTGAAGGATACTTCCAACTTGACCTTCCATTAAAATATTGATTTTTTTTGTACGGAATGTACGTCTAGACTTGCACCAATGGACTAATCTGTGACTGATCACTATCCACCAATTTGAGATTCAGAAAGAGGAGCTTGAAATAGCAATCACCACAGCAATTATGTCCTGGCTTTAAGACTTGTTTGTCCTTCAGAGGAAAAAACATGTTACGTACTCGTTTGTCTCAGTCTCCAACTAAATCAAGGAAGCCGGTTGAATACAAGGATTCTGGCGACTATGTGAACCAATGCTTGCCGTCCTTAAAAGTTTGCGGAATTCTGGAAGGCTTATTTTACCATCTTTATCAATGTCTGCCTCCTCAAGCAGTGGATCAATGGAACCTTTTAAGCCAATATGCTACAAAGTAAACATCAGTTAGATACTTGTCATGATTTTACTCTTTCGTTGGCTAGTAGAAGGCTCAAATATAGAAGCAGGAAGGGAACTACGACGTCGAATCTATGACAGACAGAGATCCTACTCACCATTCTGAGCTCCTCTGGGGTAATGTATCCATCTTTATCAAGATCAAATTTATCAAAGGTAGCTTGTGAACGTTGTTGCCACTTTTCAGAGTTATGTTCCTCCAATTGATGCACATGTAGGGCGGCCGCAACAAACTCAGAAAAATCAACAATTCCATCTGTGTTAATGTCAATCTGCATTGAATGGTAAAATAATAACCAAGTGTTTTAGTAATTGCAGGAGCAACATTCATACTACATCAGAGACATAACTTGTAACAAATTCTCTCTCCGGAAAATGAAAATAAAAATGATCACACAAGGATCTGTTATTCGACTGAAATTTCTCTCTAAAAGGGCATATACGGTAACCATGGCTAATGGGAAAGAAGACCCCCCACATCCATAGGGGATGGTCACTCCTCAACTATTTACTGCCTTATCACTTGGGGTACAACCAGAAACATAAGACCATTTCTCTATCCTTACCCGTCAGCTAATTACTGCCAACACCGAAAACGAGTTAAAGGCTAAAAGATCATTTCTCTAAATTCAGAAAACGTATACTTGGAAAGAAAGCGTAAAATTCCTGTTTACCGCTTGAAGAATTTCAAGGACACGTGCATCTTTCATCTTCCATGGAAGATCTTTTGCAAGAGCCTGAATTAAGTATTTCAAATTAACCAGGTCAAGAAAAGCTACATTTAGAAATGGAATTCATATCCAAGGACAAACATTAAAGGTTTCACGAGAAGAAGAGTACCTGTCTCATCTCTTCAAGACTAATTGCACCATTCTTATCCACATCAATTGCAGCAAACTGATCCTTTAGATCAGCCAGCTCCTCTTCATCAATGGTGCTAGCCAATGCCTGCCAGGTATCAACTATTTGTTACATGAAGGCCTAAACTACAATCAAGACGAAAAAAAGAAAAAGTAGGAAAGAAAAGAATAATAGAAGAAAAATTCTTCCAGCCATAAAAATCTAGCAAAATGGGACTTGGTATTACCCTTAGAGCAAACTGTTTCAAACGACTGTACTTCACAAATTGTCGCAAGTTGCTCAGGACGGATATGTCAATTGGGATCTCAGAGGCATTTCCTCCTTCTCTGACCCATGGATGTGCTGGAAATGTCAGAACCAGTAAGAACTTCACAATTCAAAAAGGAATGTATACGAAAGGTAAATTGTTTTAGAACCAACAACACATCTCTATATGCTAGAAAGAGAGTTTTTGAACACATACATAGAGCTTGAGCAGCAGTAAGTCTGGCACTAGGATCCTTCACCAATAACTTCTTCACAAAATCTTTTGCACTATTGCTTATGCTTGGCCATGGTTTACGGCGAAAATCAGGTTTTTTCCTTAGAACCTGCGAATATTAGACGTTAGAACATTGCATAACACATCTAACTATTAACAATGTCAAGAAGATAGGGCGGCAGGATAAGACGGGAGGGTCTGGATCAGGGTTGTACCATGTTGATTCGGACAAACAAGCCATGACCTGAAGCTCAGATTAACTCCAGTGTCTTGTTACAAAGAAAGACGAATGTAATGGAAGAAAGGTTGTTTTTAAGCATGCATATATGACAATAAATAGTGCTAGCACAGATAGGATTGTTTCAACAAGTCTTTTCTCCACATGGCACCGCCAAATACAACATTCAGGAAACATGCTCTAAATCGAGGGAAATACACACCTCCTTAAATATACCATCCTCTGTTTTATCCCAAAAAGGGCGTCTCCCACAAAGTAAAATGTATGTAATGACACCAATGCTCCAGACATCTGACTGAGGCCCAGACTTGCGTCGTAATACTTCAGGGGCAACGTAGTAAGCACTACCAACAATATCTCGAAACTTCTTCCCTTCATTCGAGTGGACAATAAAATAGAGGGAGTCAGATAGTTTGACCATAGAATCACAAGGCACTGAAGATTCTCAAATTTCAGAAAAAAAAATGGAGCCTTTCTGGCTTAGTTTACCACCAGTTTGCAACCGGCAGTTGAGTTATTAAATAAATCAACCTCTCATAACCGCATGTAGAGTTTCTTTTTTGCTCTAATCTCGTACGTTGATCCCTTTCTAACAGCTTAATATATATTCACCAGATGGAAATTCTATTCACCTGGCTTTATAAAGTCTGACAAGCCAAAATCTGTGGCCTTTAGGGCTGAGTCTTCCTTTGATGACTTAAACAGAAAGTTCTATAAGCAGGAAAAAATGATTCAAAGTTGTTAGAAGCAGGACCTTTCTGATATATAAGCTAAGCGTATTGAATCCTAAAAAGCTTGTGCATACCTCCGGTTTCATGTCACGGTGCACCAAACCATGTAAATGGCATTCTGCTGCCACTTTAAGCATCTGACGTACAACCACCGCTGCATCTTTCTCAGTATAACGGCCGTCCTTCCTGATAGAAAAAGACACAAGCATAATTATGAAGAATGAATACAGCAGAAATCCGATTTACGTTTAGAATTTCGAACTTCAAAAAATATTGTGCCATGGACTTAGAAGGAAAAATGCAGATAAAAAGGACTAGACATATAAATTTCTTACTTTGCTAGAATTCGATCCAATAATTCTCCACCCTCACACAACCTAGTAAAAATAGTTAAATACCACATTGTTAAAGAGGATTGCTCAAACAAATAAATGTAACGAACACATGTTGATGGAAAAAAGGGAATTACATGCAAATCTGATAATGACAACTAAGCATATCAGATTAGCGACAGAATTCCGGGAAAGGATATTAGTACTTACTCCATGACAATATATACATATGACTCATCCTCGAATGCATTGTAAAATTGAACCACATTCTCGTGGCCACCAAGTTCCTTCAATATCTCAACCTCCCGTTTGACATCCTCAACAGCAATAGGTAAAACCATCTACCACCAAAGTCAAGGATGGTTACAAAATGGAAATGAACCATCACCTAAACAAATTTCTCAGCAACATATATTTTTCTGAGAGACGGAGCCATAGAAATTGTCTCCAACTTTGTTTTCACCTTGAGTAGTCACAACTTTGTCCAAGCTTTTGAACACTAAATCTGCTGCAGCTAAAAGTCATATAGTAGATTATAGGAGAAGC
Source organism: Erythroxylum havanense (assembly GCA_024752395.1). Taxonomy (NCBI): domain Eukaryota; kingdom Viridiplantae; phylum Streptophyta; class Magnoliopsida; order Malpighiales; family Erythroxylaceae; genus Erythroxylum; species Erythroxylum havanense. The sequence goes on along the minus strand of JANTNU010000235.1, from coordinate 10,404,966 downwards.
GAAAGTGATATCAACGTATCACTTAGCTCTTCAAAGCACCATGATTCATGAAGCGCACTAAAGAGGGAGTAAATTAAAATAAAATTCACACAGAATAAGTATAAGAGAGCAACTCTGACGACAAAAGGTTCTCTTCCGCCTATTTGTGCAATGTGCACCAATAAGCTCCATCCAACGCTACTTTCCCCTGAAGTGGGACACTGAAGATGCACATTTAAACACAGCACATATTAGACTTAGGAATGCATCCTAAGTTTGATTACAAGGATGAAACATCATATATCTAGAACGCCATCACTTCTGGCAACACGCATGCAATTAAGGCTTCTCGTCTCAAAACAATACCATGACACCAGCTTTAGATCAAGAAAACGATGTAATAAAGTATGATGTCATTTGTCGAGTCAAGAGAAATTATCAAACATCCTCCCGATCGTCATCAAGACAAACATAACAGATACCTAAAAAGACGGTTGATACACAAGATACCAATACTAGAAGTAAAATCGACAATTAAGGAAGGGAATCTTTCTATTTAAAAAGCTAAATACCTCATGAAGCTTGTGATGATATGCACGAGCAAGAATATTCAGAATCAAACCACCGTTAATAACAACATACCCATCAATTGAGCAGCAGGTATTAGAAACAAACAAACAAGCAAAACAACCCCCATTTGAAAAACGTGGAAATTAACAAAATTTTAAAAAGTTTCATTAAAAAAAAAGGCTCAACTCGGCAATATCGGGAAGAAAGAAATAAAACTAAAGGACAGCGTCATTAGAATTTACCTTGTTTTTCTCAATCCTCTTGACTGCACGACGATCACCACTAGCCTGATCAACGGCGACAAAGGTGTAACCAAATTGCCCATGACCCAACAATTTCCCCATCTTGTACCGCTTATCGAAATCCTTCTCGTACCCAAAATTCGTTCTTTTGCCACATGGGATCGTACCATTCTGAAGCGTCGAAGTCTGCTTTCCTTTTACTTTTAGCTGCTGCTGTTTTTGTTGTTGGTTCATGCGGGTCTTATTATCCTGGGCTAGACGTGAAGTTTCCGTCTTGTTAGTTGACGTTGGCAAAAACGTTGTTTGTTGAGGTTTGGTTCTTCCTTTCCGGTTAAGAAGAACGGAGAAGGCGGTCTTGTTGCCGACATCGCCGTTATCGTTTCCGGTGGAGTTCTGCTGCCGCTGATGGCGTTGGCGGTGGTGGTGCTTATTGGGGTTAGAAGCGATGGCTTTGATCGTGGAGATACAAGCACCCATATTAGTTGGTGAATCACACTTGGAAAAAAGACAAAACCTTTGCCATTAAAAAAAAATATATCTTGAAAGAATCCCCGAGAAATGTTGAATTATATAGATGGTGTTCTGGGAATATGATAGCGGGCACACCCACTGGATTGGTTGGTTACAGAATTTAATGGAAATGACAGGAAAGGGAGGAGAAGACAGGTTCAAGAAAAGCAAAAGTAAAAAAAAAAAAAACAGAAAGGAAACAAAAAGGAAGGTGGCTGGTGGGTCAAATGTGATTATCTTTCTGTTTGTCCTTTTACTTTCAGTATGACTTCTCATACTTTTTTATATCTAAATGGAAATCATATTATTTGATTTTGATTGGTTCTTTCTCAATTCCCAAGCGATACTAAGGGTCTATCAATGCACTAAACAACCTTATGCTTTATTGCTTTCCGACCTCTAAAGTGGACATATAGGGCCTGCGATTGTCTGTGCAGTTTAAATTACTCCGTCACAAATTTCAGTCACAAGTTTATAAATAAATAAATAGAACATGTTGAAATTTATGGCACAAAATAGTAACAAATTAAAAGAACAGAAAATCTGACCTCCAAAAGTTAGACCCAAAGATACATTGACCGGTTTTTTCCGGTGTTACTATAAGATTTAAAACTTCATTGTTTTTATTTTTTTGTAAGTACAGTTCAAGTGCAAATGAGTCGGAATGAAGTTTCTAAACTTTAATGATTCGTTGTTAATATCTTTTTAAGAAATATTTGAAAAACAGAAATGGCTAAAAAGAAACTTAGATAGATTTACGTAATTTGGTGCCGCCTTACCTTCAACTCAAATTTTGGGTAATAAAATGGTATCAAAGCTCAAGTATGGAACCGAGGTTTAATCCCATGTTGCAGGTTCGATTCCTAGCTCAACGAACTAGGTTGCAAATCAAAAGTATTGTGGATTTAAGTAATTTAGTCCCACCACCTTCAACTCGAGTTTTGAGTACCAAAGCCATTTCAAATGTATGTATTTTGCCGATTGGTTTTTCTAACCGGTTTACTAGCTTTTCTAAATTTTCCTGTATATCGATTATTGTTTCTTTATTCTATTCTATGTATTATCTTTTACTAATTGTTGTATTATTCGTGTAATATTTGTTTGATTTTTTAAAAGGTCATTTACTTGTATTTTGATTTGTAATTGTTTTTCTATTAATTCCATAACATATTTTGTTACGCTCATAAAGTATTTTTAATATGTGTAGTTGATTCTTGTAATTGATTTTTTATTGTTACTAATTCTGTTGTTACTGATTGTTCGGAGTTGTTATCTTTATGTTGAGAAATTATAAGATCCATAATTTTGACTAACTATTATGAATTTTATCTAGGTTCAATAAATCTTATGGCTCTCTGTAAATGTAATGATTGAGATCTAAACATATTGGGTTTAGTTAAAGGCGTAGTACTAGGAATAGAAAAAGAAAGTCTAGGATTTACATTTGAGTTTAATTGAATTGGATAGTGAATTTCAGGTAGAGTTCGTAAATTTGTTCGTATATTGGTTCCTACTTTATCAACATTGCTAAATAATTAGTCAATATAAATTTTATTAGTATTTCTAAATTCGATGCTATGATGTGAATTAGTTAAAGCGTAACTAATCTGATAGGTAATGGAAAATAGGTATTGTCCTAGAGTCATTAAATCTATTTTGTAAAATTTATAAGTTATTATTATTGTTTCATCTAAATTATGTGATTTTAAAGGAATTCCTAATTTTAATCGAGTGTTAATTTTTTTTTCCATAAGTTAGGTTTCTGTTCATTATATCTATTATTTGATCATTTAAATTGGTCATTCTTTCATCAACAATGGCCATTCTGATAGGTGAATCTATTCCTTCTTGAAAAGTTGATTTTAATAAAAATTTTATTGTAGATAAATGAATATAGTCGATTTTATGTCGTTTATCTTCTGGTATTTTTTGTATTTGTCTTGAAATTTGTTCTTGATCAATTAAGTTGATTCGAATACATCCATTACACTAGTTTATTCTAATAGGATAGCAGCTCACTTGACGCAATAATTGAAGAATAAAGTATTAAGTAAACGACTAATCTTTAAAGATGTAGGCCCCTAGCCAATAAACAAAAAGCAGAGCACTTTGCTACCTAAAACTTGAGTTGCAATCCACCACACTTCTGCTTTGCGACTCACTTCGTTGCGCTGGGAATCGAACTTGTGACGTGGGGCTAAGCCTCAGGCCCATACCTGAGCTATGAAAGTTCAGTTTAGCCATGCTTGTACAGATAAATTTTTGTGACTAATGAATATCCTTTTTTTGGAACTAATGAAGATTTTGGTAATTAATTTTATGTATTGAGAACAATTTGTATAATTGTGGTGTAAGAATTATAGGATCATCACATTAGGTGGTATCATAGTGGGTTTACATTTCTAAGGACAAATTAAAGAAAAAACCTAATGATATGTTTTTGTCTTATCTCGGATAGTTTTAGAAGATGACATTTTTGGCTTAAAGTCGACTTGAGAATCGGGTAATTTGATCCATGCTCTAGATATATCTGATCAGGGGGTGCAAGAATTGATTGAGTAGGAGGAGAGGTGTCAGTGATAACACATATGTCGCGGTTCTTTCAAATGATGTAGCAAGCTATTATCGCCTCTCCAACCCGAGGTCATTCTAAGGTAGATTGCAACTATGAGCGGATTCGTAGATGGGTGCAATGAAGTTTTGAGGTACTACTGATCCTGAGGAGGCTAAGACATAGTGGAAGTTGATAGAGTTAATTTTAGACCTTTTGAAGTGTACATTAAAAAGAAGATTATAGTATATCATTTAATTATTTCAAGGAAGCTGACTTAGTGAAAGTCAGTGAAGAGATCTTATGACGCACGAGAAATGACTAAGCAGGAGTTCCAGAGAGAGTTTATAGAAAAATATATTCACATATATATAAAGATTGAAAGAAAATGGAGTTTATGAGTTTGGTTTAGCCAAAGGATATGTAATTTATAGATTATAAGGCTCACTTTGCAGTGTTGTCTAAGTATGCACTAGAGACTATGACAAATCCAGAGGACATATATTACTAATTTGAGCAAGATTTGAGGACTAATATTCGCTTAGTTTTGGGAACTACTACTTTTGATTTCAAGTTACTAGAGATTGCACTCAGAGTAGAGGATGTGATAGACCAAGGTAGAAGGAGAGGAAAGCTAAAAAGGTAACCAGAGAGTCATTATAGAGAGGTGAGTCAGTTTGTTAAGAGGGGAGCTAGGAGAGTTGATGCTACATCAAGTAGGAGTGGTAGTTTCTACTGATTTGGTAGAGATCAAAGAGCTAACAAGGATTCGGTACGACATAACACAATTAGTGCACCATTAGTTGGATTCGATAAAGGAGTTAGTCATAGGTTTAGAGGATCTTTTAACAAAAGGGGTAGAGGGTTATAGAGTTGTGTTACCTTCAAGAGAGTTCATAAAGAACCATGTTGGGGATCCACTGAGGTTAGTTAGACATGATATTTATGGAGAGTAGGAGCACTTATAGAGGAGTTGTCCAATAGTAGGGAGGAGTTCAAGACTGAGGGAAGAGGAGATAGTATGTTGTCAGAGTATGCCTTTGGTTTGGGTAGAGTTTATGGTAAAACTGGTAGTAGAGGTGGTTATAGAAGAGTTGGACGTGAACTAGTGGTGGGTACAAGTATAGTAGGACATCCTCAACATAGGGCCAAACTCTAGTGAGTATATACTATATAATGAGGAAGGAGGCATTCGCAACCAACGATATTATTTTCACTACGATTTCATTATTTGATATTAAGGTTTATATGTTAATGGACCTAGGATCTATACATTCATATAGTTCTTTAAAGTTTGCCCCTAGAGTTCTGGGAGAGGTTAATCCATTAGGATATGATCTAAAAGTGTAATTGTTAGTAGGAGAGTGTGTGGTAATAAAAGAGATATTAGTGGGGATTGGTGGAATGGAGTTATTAGCTAACTTGATGGTGATGGATTTAAGATAATTTAATGTAACTCTCAGGGAAAATTGATTGGTACAACTTTAATTTGTAATAGATTATTATATGGAGGAAATGATATAGTCTTCTAATAAATTAAAAGTGATATTCATAAGGGATAATAGAGTGGTCCCAGTATATGTGATTTCTACCATGACTACTTGACGGTTATTATTAGTTAGATGTGAGGCATATCTAGCTCATATTATAGATATGAGGAGGTGAGTCTTGGGTTAAAGGATATTCATGTGGTGAGAAAATATTTAGAGGAATTTTTAGATGAATTATCAGGTTTATTGCCTCAACGAGAGATAGATTTCACTATTGAGACTATGCTCGGAGTTGCACCAATTTCTATTACACCTTACAAGATGGCTACTATTAAGTTACCAAATTTAAAAAATAGTTAGAGGAGTTGTTGGAATATTAGACTGAGCACATCACCTTAGGGAGCTCCAACGTTGTTTATGAAGAAAAAGGATGGTAGTATGAGACTTTGCATGGATTATCGACAACTAAATAGGTTGACCATGAAGGATAAGTACCTGTTGCCGTGGATAGATGATCTTTTAGATAAGTTTAGGGGAGCTATCATATTTTCCAAGATTGACTTGAGATCGAGATACTGACAGTTAAGGATGGCTGAGCTAAGTATTCCCAAGATAGCTTTTCATACTCGGTATGGCCACTATAAGTTTCTAGTGATGCCTTTTCTTTTAGGTTGACTAATGCACCGGCTACATTCATGGCAATGATGAACATAACTTTTTAGGAGTATCTTGATCATTTTGTGATTCATTGATGATATATTGGTGTATTTGGGGAGTAAAAAGGATCATGAGTAACATTTGAGAATTGCGTTACAAATTATGAAGGAGAGACAATTGTATGATAAGTTGAGTAAGTGTAAGTTTTGAATAGAGCGGGTAGTTTTCCTTATACATGTGATGTCTTGAGAAGGAGTGATATTTGATTATGATAAGGTAAAGACAATTATAAAGTGGGAGCCGTCTAGAAATATGTGAGAGGTAAGTAGTTTTCTAAGACTTACTAGATATTATCGGAGATTTGTAGAAGGATTTTAGATGATAACTAGCCTGTTGACTAAGCTTCCAAAGGAATGAGTTCAGCTTGAGTGTACCAATCAATGTTAGGAGAGTTTTGAGGAGCTTAAGTATAGATTGACTTCTAACCCAATTTTGGTGCTACCATCAAGTGGTGGAGGTTTTAAGGTGTATTATGATGCTTCGAGGGTAGGTCTGAGGTGTGTATTGATGCAGCGTGGAATAGTGATAACTTATGCCTCTCATTAGTTGAGATTGCATGAGTTGAATTATCCCAACATGATCTGGAGTTAACGGAGATTGTACATGCATTTGAGATTTGGAGACATTATTTAGATGGGGAAACAGTTTGAATCCTTACATATCACTAGAGCTTTAAATATATCTTAACTCAGAAGGGTTTAAACTTAAGGCAGAGAAGATGGATCGAGTTGCTGAATGATTATAATTATACTATTAATTACCATATGAGGAAGGCTAATGTAGTGGCAGATGCTTTAAGTAAGAAAGCTTAGGCGTGATGGCTAGTTTGAGTAGACACAGTATAACACAATTGCTGGAGTTGAGAGCAATAGATGTGAGATGGAGTTTGATTATGTGAATGGTTTACTAGCAACATTGTAGGTTCAACCAGATTTGGGAGATAGGATCAAAATGGCACAAGCTCAAATTCTTACATGATGTGGATGAAAGTAGGGGAACTGAATTTTTAGTAAGAGCAAATGTAGCGTTGGTGATTTGGAGGGGAGTTTGTGTGCCAAATGCAGACATATTACAAGAGGAGATTTTAAAAGAAGCTTATAGTGCACCATATGCTATGCATCCTAGTGCTATAAAAGTATATCAGAATCTAAGACCTTATTACTAGTGGCCAACAATGAAGAAAGATATAGTAGGTTTTTGATGAGGTGTTTTACTTATCATCAGGTTAAGGTAGAGCATCAAGCACCAGCAAGAAAATTAAGACACTTAGTCGTTCCATTGTGGAAGTGGGAGAAAATTATGATGGATTTTGTTATAGCTTTACCAAGGACCAAATGTAAACATTATTCAGTTTGGGTGATTATAAATAGGTTGACTAAATCAACTCGTTTCTTACCTATGCAATAGACAGACTCCTTAGATAAGCTTGCCATATTGTGTGTTGATGAGATTGTGAGGTTACATAGGGTTTTAGTGTCTATTATATCATATTGAGATCTATGATTTACTTCTCGATTTTAGATGAGTTTACAAACAACTTTGGGGACTTGGATGAATTTAAGTATTGTATTTCACCTTCAATAAAGGGTGAGCCTTAGAAAAACTGTTAAGGTTACTCCTTTGTGACCTAAAGGCCACGGATTTGAGTCATAAAAATACCCTCTTTGTAAAATACAAAGGGAAGGTTACGTACAGTTAATGACTCTACCCAGACCTTCGCAAAGTGGAGAGCCTTGTAGATTGGAGTTTGCCCTTTATTTCACCCTCAAGTTAGTGGACAATTGAAGTGTAAGATTCAAACATTGGAGGATATGATGAGAGCTTGTGTGTTGAACTTTGGAAGGTGATTGGGATAGATATCTACCTTTGATGGAGTTTGTGTATAATAATAATTATCACTATAACATCAATATGGCACCATTTAAGGCATTATTTGGTAGGCAGTGTAGAGATTTGATATATTGGGATATAGAGAGTGTTAGATTGTTAAAGGGACCAAAATTGGTTCAAGAGACTATGGAGAAAGAAAATAAGGATAGTAAGGTGATGCTTGAAGGCAATTTAGGATTGGAAGAAGAATTATATTGATCAACATCGTCTGGAGATGGAATACAATGTAGAGAAATGGTATTTCTGTAAGTATCACCTTAGAGGGGAATTTTAAGATTTGGTAGGAGAGGAAAGTTGAGTTCGAGATACATAAGGCCATATGAAATTACATAACGTGTGGGGTCGTTAGCTTACATATTAGCATGACCACTAGAGTTATCATAGATTCATGATGTATTTTCTATGTCGATCTTGAGATGGTACTGATCAAATCCTAGCGATGTTATATCGAGGCTTGAAATCAAAGTTACAAATTATATGACTGATAGAGAGGAGCTAGTGGAGATATTGAATAGACAGATTAAGCAATTAAGGAGACAAGAGATTCCAATGGTGTGAGTTTTATGAAGTCATCATTTGTTTGGATCCTCATGTTCATAATTTAATTTCAAGGAAGAAATTCTTTTAAAGGGGGAGAAATATAAAGTCCGTAAAAGGAAAAACAAAGAGCTCAACCATAATATCTCATCTAACCCATAAAACAATTAAACAGAGGGGTATGTAAAGAAGAAGACAACAGATGGGTATTTAGTCGCAAACCAAAAATAGTCGCCAACCAAAAACAATCTATCTTTTTCATTTTGCTCTCCATTTTTCAAGTTGGTAGGTGTTTAAATACACAATCTTTCTCCTGCATGTGAAACTTTTCTCACGTGTTCCTTCATTTTGATTGTTTTTGTGACATCCTGTTCCCATAATAAGGGGCTAGAATCCTAGATTTCTATAAATGAGAAATAGCAATGAGAGTTTAGAAAAATGCATTTCATGCTCATGCATTATACGATATGCACATACACGTGAATACTGAACTTATGCATATTAAAATAATTATACATGCATTCATTGACATAATCCGGGTATAATTGTTTATGATTGTGATTATATTGAGAATTGTGATTTTTATATGTTAAAAACTGATTTGGAGAGTGTATTTAGTGATTTAAATTTTTTGGTGAATTTAGGAAAATTTCTAAAATTATGGGTATTTTTAGATTGGGAAACAAATGCCAAGTGGCATAATATGTTGGAACCCCTCCCCGATGAGACACGTGTCCGACGTCCTATGTGACATCTAGATGCGTATCTCATGAGGGAGGCATTCCTCACCACAGAAGGAAACTCGAATTGAACTTATATTAATGTCCTCAGAACAAATCTTGTAAGAATTACCTTAATCTCTCTCAATAAAATTGATCTGCTTAGGGCCCAAAATAAAATCCAATTCCTAAGCTAAAATGAAATTACATGTCTTTGGGTTAATAAGCATCAAAAAGCACCTTAATCGGATCTCTCTAGATTAAGAAAATCCCAAAATACGAAGGCGTGCTCCCATTTTACGTCTAATTGTCTCTTTTTGATAAATCTGAGAAATTGAACTTAATCCCAAAAATTCTAAATTTTTGCATGAGGGGGTAAAAAATTTTCTTTGAAAACCAATGCTTCAAAAATCGAGTGAATCGGAGGCCAAACGAAAAAGTTACAAGCAAAAGAGTGAGAGGAGGTTTAATTTGAAAAAAAGAAAAAAATCATAAAATGAAAGAAAATAAAAAATGCACAAACGGCGTCCCCCCGAGAGCGCTCGCCACTCGCGGTCGCGGTCGCAAGCTGCTCACGTGGGCGAGGCGCTCGCCCTTGCGAGCACTCGCCCTCGCGAGGGCGCCAGCGAGTCCGAAATTCCATATATATATATGTATACGTATGATTTTTTATTTTTTTGTTTTTCTTTGGAAACCAAACATTACACCTGAAATTTATGATAATTCATAACTCTTCATACCGAATTCCAAAACTCACAAATTTTGTATCAATAAAAATGTAAAAGGAAGCCCTACAAGTTCCATGAAGGATTGAAAAACTAGTTGAGCCTTTAAGGGGGTCAAAACTGGCTTCAAAGTTTCTGCCTCTAAATTTAAATTTTCCACAAAATGGCATAAATTCGGAAATTTATATCTTTTAACACATAAGTCCAAAAATGGTACATTGTACCTCATTGGAAAGATAAAAAGATTATCTACAAGTTTCATGATGGGAGAAAAAATCAATTCAATTATTTAAAGGGGTAAAAACACTCTCAAAATTACTGCCTATATAAAAGCCAATGGAACAGTAACTCTACCTAAATGAACAGTAACTGTAATCTTCTCAACCTCATAACTTTTTATTTCTAACTCCAATAATTTCATATTATACATCAATAGAAAGAGGAAAATATGATCTACATTTTCTATGAAGAGTGCAAAAATCAAAACAGACTTCAAGGGAGTGAAAAACCCTGCTAAAGAATCTGCCAAACCAAACTCTTATGAATAGTAACTGAAAAATTTCAAAAATTATATCTTCTTCATCTTAAGTCCAAAAGGGACAAATTCTATATCATTTGAAAACTCTCAACAAGTACTACAATCTTCAAGAAGGCATCCCAATTCAATTCAAGCCCTAAGGAGGTCTAAAACACAAATCAAGTTTCTACCCATTTTAACGAAAATTGGACAGTACCTCCCCTAAAAGTGCTCTAGTCAAAATCTTCAATTTTCACTCCATTACCTGCATAAAACTCAATCTTCCAAACTTTCACAACGCAACCCAAACCAAATATACTTCAAAGGCAGTAGCACACTCCTAGGATTCTAATTGTTTCCAAAACATAAAGTAATCTCACTTTACTCTTCCTTTTTGTCAAGTTTTACCATACAATCATACATTCTTAGAAAACATATACAAGATACATTTAATGTAACATCCTGTTACCGATGTGATGAGCATATCGGTAATTTGGATGGATTGAGCAGTGAGTGCATTCATATTAGACTGCACGTATAGGTTGCCTCTGCATCAGTGATAAATGAGATAGATTGCATATGCATACATAGTGACATGCATTCATGATTGTTTCAGCATTTAAATTGTGATTATGAGTTGAATTGTGAATTTTGAGATAAAGTGTTAGATATGATTATTGAGTTGGAAAATAAGAGTTGAGTGGAAATTGAGTTATTGAGAATTGAGGAATAATTTGAATTGAAGAGTTAAATTAGTTGAATTGTGACTTGATTGAGAAATTAAGAGTAATTGAGTTGTATAGTTGAGTTAGAGTGAAAATTGAATGTTAGAGAATTGGAAATTGAAAATTGAGTATGAGATTGAGTGTTTTGCATTTTTGAGGAATTTTGGAAATTTTTTCGTAATTTTTAGAGTTATGTGATTGGACCGAAAAAATGACCTAGAGACTGATGATTTAGATTTTCGGTTCCGAAACTGAGTGGTAAATGGCTTGAAAATTTAGAGTTATGAGTTTAATAATTACTGTGATAAGCCATTGAAATTAGAGATTGAAATTAAGTGATTTGAGGACTTGTAGATTTTGAGTCTCGGTTGAAATCAACCCTTGAGTATTTATATAAATGAGTTTGAAGTTAGGAGTTAAGCATTTTTCTCCTTCATTTCCCTCCTCCCTCGTCGACGATCTCTTCCCCCCTTGGAGATTTTCATTTGTTCCTTGTGGAAACCTTGCTTGTGGTTGATGAGCTGCTAGAAGCCTTGGGGAAGTTGATGTTTTGTTTGGCTTTGGAGGATCACCGTGATTGTTAGTTTGGAAGTTTTTAGGGTTACTGTCGATCTTTGATTTTGGTAAGTTTTATTGGGTTTAATGTTGTATTTATTGTTGTTACTTGCATTTATGACATTTATGGTAAAGGATTGAGTAGTTAAGTTGTTAAATGTTGAGTTTAAAGAGTATTAATGGCGGAAAAATCGTTCGGAGAAGACGAATCAGTCGCACGTCGCGCCGAATAAATTAAAAATACGTCGCGACGAGCGTACGTCGCGACGAGCTGTATTGAGTCGTCGCGGCGAGTGAATAAGTTTCACGCCGTGACGAGTCTTTCGTAGGTGTTGCGGCGAGCGTCCCGTACGTCACGACGAAGAGACTTACGTTGCGGCGAAGGGCGAGATTTCTGAATGAATGTGTTTTGATTTATTAGGCATATCTTTTAGTGTAGACCTCCAATTGAGGTGATTATTGATTCGTTATGAACTAGAGAAAGAGGTCTATAGTTGTGGTAGAGATTGAGAGTCGAATTTTAACTGATGAGATAGCAATTATCGAAAGAGAGTCAATTTCAATTCCTAGTGTAACCTAAGAGTTATATTGTGACAATTGGAGTGAGTAGAGTTTTAACGAGAGGCTTGTGGAATCGATAAGTGTTATTGACTTAGTGAATATTAAATTTTGGTTGTGAAGTGAGAGATAGCAGAATTGGCTTAGAGCGCTGGAAAATCATGATCATGCATCATACAACTTTGAATTGAGTCACGTGCATTAGTGAATTCAATTAATTGAGTATCTAGTGATGAGAATTCATTTGAATTGTTATATAGGCACCGTTGGATCGTCAATCCACGGATATTGCTGGGACTTCCAGACAGTAGCTCGGAAGTTGCAGGTGAGTAACCTAGTTGGTTCCTCAATCTTTGTGTGATTAAATGCACTGTGAACATATGAATTAATTGCCTATATGAGTGATACAAATGTGAAATAAATGTGTTACAATTATGAGTATGTGTTTTAATTGTGAACGATTATGCGGAATGAGTTACAAATGTGAATACTTGTGATTGTGAATCAGTATATAGGATTATGAGTAAGTGTTTTGATCGGGACAAGTGAGTGAAGTGATATATATGTGCTAGTGATTGTGCAAGCGTGAGTATTAATAGCTGTGAGATAAATGTGCCAAGATTGTGAGTGAATATTCTGAAAGTGATAAATCACGTTGAGTGAGATATCTATATATGTGCTAGTGACTGTGCAGGTGTTAGTGCATGCTAGGCATGATTATAAACGGTAAATAAACAGTTGTGACTGGAGCAATTACTGATCAGAGCTTCAAGCTCGATATTCGTAAATGGGCCTAAGGCCAAAAAGGGAATAGTGCATACCCAGAGGGCTCTCCTATCCTTAATTGTGAGCGGGCAGTAGTGCATACCCCGAGGGCCCTCCTACTTGCCGAAAATGTGATTGATGTGAAAAGTACCCGAATCGGGACAGTGTTAACGCTCAGTCACATCAATGACATAAAATGAGAATTTGCATACATTATACATCTGACTGTGTAGTGAAATTGAGAATGTGTGTGATATGTGATAGTTGTGAAGTGACATATCTGAGCTATGTGTTAACATAAATATGTAAATTGTGTACAGTGTTCTAAAATGCATAAATTGTCTTATAGTGTTCCAAATTGTGTTGATATATATATAACTATGCGATACATTATGTGTATATGCATGAGTTGGGTGGACCATCGATGATGGTTTCTCACTGAGTTCGCAAACTCACCCAACATTGCAATATATTTTTCAGGACAGCATCAGTAGGACTCTAGCTCCCGTGATAGGTTTTCCTGCCGTGCAAGTGTGTGATTAAGTGCAGCGATGGATCACAGGTTGGTCAGCTGGGTCAATTTTTGGGATAATCTAGTATAGACGTTTGTATCAGTTTTCCTTTTTGGATCATTGTATTTTAGCCTGTAGGGGACTGATAGACTTGTCTATATTCTAGGATTGATGCTTTGTAATGAAAGAGTATTATTGTGATTTTAAATTTTAGTGAATTGCATGATGCGGTTTAATTTTATTGATGTCATGCGAGTGTTTAGTGATTGTTTGCGATCGTAACACTTCCTTGCTGTGCGATATGCATCGGTGTGTACCCTACGGTAAGGGGGCACTACATTTAAACTTCAAAACCTTTATATTTACATAGAAATAAGTCAATACAAAGCTTCAGAGGGTATCTAGCCCGATTACATCCAAAATAACAAAATTTAAAGTATAAAGAACACAAATTGTCCAAAAGGCTAGCTAAAGGTTTGTTTTCTGAAAATAGGACTTCAAAAGCAAAATGCATCGGAGTATGCCTCAATCTCGATGTGGTGACTTGGTTTCTTGCTTAACACCTGTGGAGGGAAAAGAGGGGTAAGCTTGACAGCTTCGTGGGTAATAACTTAATAAATGAGAAATAAGCAAAAACCATTCTTCATTTATTCATTTTCACAATAATAACACATTAAGAAAAACATTTTCTATTTTCAAATCTCTTCACAGAATTTATCACATCACAATTTTTAAACTAAACACATCACAATACAACCTAACATTTCACAAAATCACAAACAAAGTAGTTCAGGTGGATCCGAAACGGAACGTATTACACATTTCCGCGAAGCAGTCACTTGTAGCCGTGACTTATGGGAGTCCGTGAGGAACTTCAATACCACTAGTGGGTAGGCGGGAGAAGCCTATGGGTAGACAGGTGCACCTGACTCTTATGGGACCACCACAAACCCAAAGAAAGCACATAATTCACGCAATTTGTAACCAGTAGCCTCAATTGGCCTTTACAAAATTTATTTTCACAGAATTTGCCAAAATGGCAATCTTTTTCCGAAATCACAAATTCTCGTCTTTTTCACTTAACAAACCATTATACAAATGATTCCAACATAAATTCACAATCAAAGAACATCACATACAAGTGAAAAACATCACAAAGAGTAATTTATTCAAAAATTCTAAGTCATTGGAAAGCATTAATTTGTATTTATTATAAAAATTTTAATATTTCTATTATCTCAATTATTAAGAAATCATCCACCTTAAATCCTTTAGCTTGGAGGTTGGTCAATTGGCTCTTCCTCTAACTCCAGTTGCCTCACTTCACCTTCATTAAGCATAAATATCCCATAAGAATAAGAGATAGCAAAATTGGAATTTCTAAGAAGAGGAAAACATGAATTCAATCCCATCTAATCTTACCCATACCTTAACTAAGCTATTAGCATCAAAACCCATCTAAAATTCCATAAATTTCACATTTTCTTACCTTAGAGATGAAACCCACGAAACTCCCCTCTTGCTTCTAATGGAGGATTAACCATTCCTTTCCACTTTCTTCTTGAAGAAAACTCTTAAACCCTCCTTTCTAAAGCATAAAAACCTAAGCTCCTACTTCTTTTCTTCTTCTTCTTCTTCTTCTTCAACCAAAGTCTCCCTCTCTTTTCTCTTTTAAGTTTCGAAATTCTCCTTTCTTTGGTTTCTTTGGTGATTTTCGTAAGTCTCTTAAAAGACTTAAGGAAAAACTTGCTTCTTAACTTAACCTAAGCCCTCAAAACTACGTAGTTTCATTATTTCCTTCCTTTCCTTGAAATTTTCATAAGTCTATTAAAAGACTTAGGAAAATTAAGTTTCTTCCTCTTCATTTCATACGGCCACTTCCTATTCCTTTCTTTCTTTCATTTTAATTTAACCTTAAAGAGACTATACTGCCCCTCCTTATAAGCCTTAAGCCTTCAAAACATAAACAAAGTTCCGAAATTACCCCTATACCATTGTATACTTTTTAATTCTAGCAATTCATCATATTCTAATTTTGACTAAAACCCTTCAATTTATTTCCATTAATTAAACACTAAAATCCCATTAAAAACCCCAAATTATTCTAACTAACAGGAATTACCAATCTACACCTCAAAATAAATAAAACATGCTTAATTACTAGGGAAAAGAAATCGGGGCTCAACATAATAATTGATGAATAGTAGTAGAAATAAGTGTCAAATGGACTAGTAGATTAAAAGACCAAAAAAAAGAGGATCATTAGAAAGTGACATGGGGAAAGTGACAAGTGTCACTCGCCACCCCGCTTGTTTTAAATCACAATATTAATTAAGTGAAAGAACCACCTTTGGTCTCTCACTTGCTATTTTCTCTTCTTTTCATTAACTTCATTTCATCATCTTCTTATTTTTCTCTTCTCTCAAATCACGACACTCACCAATCCTCAGGATTTTTTATTTTATGCCAACTCCTTCATTTCTTTCCTCAAGATCCTTATTCTCTCTTCTTCTTGTCACAAGAAAAAACCTAATCTCTCCTTCATAAATGAAGATGATTTTGGGATGTTTGGGAGTTAGTGTTGTGTGATCTTCAACTTTGGAGCCAAAACAAGTAAGTGCATTATTATTAATCTTCATGGTTTTGCTAAATGAAGCATATATGATGATAGATTAGTGTTTAATGATCATGATAGAGGAGTTGAGATATGTGTAAAGTTGATGTTGCAATAAATAGATGTATGTTCTGTTTTAATGTATTAATGGTATTTATGAGTTGTTTTAAGGGAGGATTGAGAGATTAAATGGTGATGAATGTGAGTGATGAATAGATGATGTAAATGTCTTATTTTTGCATTTGTGAATGATCATTAATGACTTATAAATTGTTGTAGAGATGTTTTTGAGGTAGAATGATCATCAAAATGGTTTTAGGTTGATTGTAAGAAATTGATAATGTACGTGTTCTAGTTTAGTTAATGATCTAATATAGATCATAAATTGACTTGTGAATGATATGGAGTTGGAATGAAGTTGAGAATGAAGAGGAAATAAAGTAGAAAAGATAGTTTAGGTACAAGATGAGTTATATGTGAAATGTTGGAAGTTAAAATATGGAAAATGGGAAGAGAGTGTTGGAAACTGAGTATGCTTATGTGAAAGTTCACCGCGGTCAACTCCTGGCTTCGATGTGGCCAACTTGTATGATTTCCTCTTAGGAAAAGTTCATTGTTATTAGGCCCCAAATTTTTGTTTTCTTGAAGTTATTAAGTAAGAATTAATTTAATTTATGATTTATGGTCTAGTTTGAATTTATTGAAAATATTTATGGAAAATTAGAATTAATTTGAGATTAGTATGGATTAAGTGTTTATGAAAGAGTAGAAATGAGTAAGGGCAAAATGGTCAAGTTATGTAAGGGTA
>JANTNU010000235.1:10376147-10387882 GCA_024752395.1 Erythroxylum havanense | reverse complement strand
TCTTGAACTCACGGATTGTAATTTGGTTTGTGATATTCTAAAAGCTTTATGAAACTCATCTTTTGATTAATGAATTACGCATGTGTTGGTTTTCACATTAAATGAAGGCAAGTTTCAAGTTTGTTTGCCAATAGTCCCATTAATCTTCCGCGGGATTTTCTTTAAATGTATAAGTAGCATGTTTTCCCGTCACGCTCTCATGTCAGACGTTGGGCTCCGACAGCGGGGTCCAACAATTGTGGCCAACTCCTCAGTTCATCGTGGCCAACTTGTAGGATTTCACTAGGAATTTCTTCTCGGGGAAAAGTTTGCTGCGGCTAACTTTCTTACACAGCTAAAACAAGCTTCGGTATTTTAGCGATATCTTATTCTATAGTTATTCGAATGGAATGATTTTTAATTTGGAGTAAACTAAAGATATAAGGATATATCTTTTATGAAGAAATTAAATTTTAATTCAATCTCTAGAATTCTAGAATCTGAACTGAAGTTGAGTACAAAATATTGTTTTATTTTATGAACAATTCAAAATATTTGGAGTACAACTTTCGAATTACTGAACCAAATTGAATGATCTTGGTGTCATTAGAAAATTAAGAGATAGAAGAACAATTTTCTAAAAGAAAGTGTTATCAAAATACTTCATTTTCCTTGTCAAAAAGTTCATTGGAAAATAGACCCCAACTTTTGGAAATTTGGAGATGTTATAAGAAGAAATGAGAGTTTGGATAATGTTTGATCTTGTAATGTTGGAATAACATAGTGAATGAATTGTTGGTATTAAAGTAGCAAAGACATGTATATAATGGAGATAAAGGGGTTCATATGATTATAGTTGTGATTCAAAGGAAATGAGTAAAGGGTATCAAGTTAAAGTGAATGAGAAATTGCTATTTTGAGAGAAAATAATGCTAAAAATGAAATGACGAGTAATTGAGTTGTAAAATGAAAATGTATATAAAGTTTGAAATTTGATAATATACCCAGGATTATCATTGAACATGCATTTTACTTATTCTGTATACATATTTATGCATAAATGAATGCTTAGAATTGTGCAAAGTTATTAATATATGTGTGCAATGTGTATATTGTATAATTTGGATGTGCAGGATAAATGTTCGCATACAGACGTTTCTAGATCTTGGAAGCAAATGCTAATCTGGAGTATACTGTGAGTTGATCTAGATGGTCTCATTCATTGTTTGTTATATTTTAACTTTCTGCTTTGAATTGTTATTGAAATGAAATGTGATTGTTCTGATTCCGAATATTGAAAGATCGAGGAGTTTAATAAATGCATGAATAATAATAGAAATGCTTCTTGTATGTGAATTTGACAAAATATGTAAGACACAAATTGATTGTTAAATGTTGGACCGAGTCCTGAAGAGAAATGTGAATATGCATATAAATGAAAAAGTAATTCTTAACTTTAATGTTGAATGCCGGACTAAGGTTTGATGACAAGTGTATAGTGAAATAAAGCAACTGATTGAAAAGATGTGAAGGTGATGCAATTCATTTCATGAATGCATGAAAAATAAAGGTTGTAAAGTGATTAAGAGCCAAAGGCTTAGATTGTGAAAAAGAGCTTAGAGCTTATAAAGTGATTAAGAGCCAAAGGCTCACTATGTAAAATAAGCCTAGTATTCCCAACAGATACAAGACAATTATCAATGAGCCCGGTATCTACAATAGATATGGGACAGTTACAGGCACTCAATCGTAACAAAGTAATAAATAAAAGTGAGTCACATATGCATTGCATATTCATTTAATATTTATGTTCAAACGATTGCAATATCCTATTAACTTGTAATTGAATGAGAATGTGAATGTTATGAACAAAGTGATATGTGATTATATGAACTCTATGTGTATATGACTGAGTGAGCCATCGAAAATAATCACTTACTGAGTTTACAAAACTCACCTAAAATTTGCAATATTTTTCAAGCCCAGAAGAATTACCCCGTTAGGTTGACGGGAATATAGCCACTTCATTCAAGTAAGAGATAGAGGTCAGGATCAGTTCGCATCTGCTTTTGTATTTCTTTATTTTTGTTTATAATAACTTTCCAAAAAGGAAATGTTTGTAAATGATTTTGTAATGTAATAACAATTATGAATTTAAGGGTTTTGTATCTGTAATGGGCTCTAATGACTAATGAAATTTTGATGATTTTTGAAATGATTGTAACCTTTGTGATTGAAAAGTTTATAAATAAAGTGGGCCCAATTGATTATTGATTTCTGCCTATGCTTTCGTTGTTGATTTGAAAAACTTTGTATTTAGTTTGATTGACAAATTGTTTTAGCATTCCACCATCGTAAGGTACATACTCGGATATCATTCAGGATGTTAGGTACTTATCTTACAAGTGTGGGGTGCTACAGTTTGGTATCAAAGCCCAGATTTAGTGTCTTACATAGGCTTTTTTCGTAATATGTTTCAAATTACATGCATTTTTGACATATCTTGGCATGTAGTAGCAACTGGCCCCTACTCCAAGTCGCATTTACATGAGGCGCACGTATGAGCATTTATTAAGAGCTTGATCAAATAGAAATAGTCAGAAAAATGATGATCTGTTAGAATGTGAGAAAAAGGAAATTTGTGGATAATTAGAAATGAGAGATAGTATATGGTTAGATATGACAGATAAAGATTTAACACAATTGTATTAGGGGATGATTATGTATCTATAATTTCGAATTGATTGCGAACATATGTATGTATGACGGTGTAATGGTAATTGGAAGGTGGGATAATGATAGCAATATATGTAAAAGTTGTCAAAGTTAAGTTGAATTGTTATTGTGAATACATATCTAATAATGGGATCACCATGACAGGTGAGAATATTGAGCACATATGTATTATATGTGTGGAGATGATATAGGAAGCAATCTATAACTTATTGAATATTTGTTAGTTATAGTTTCTATAGATCAAAGTCTAAGATGAGTTAGAGTAACACATGAAAGTGCTTATAGTGATCAATCGAGGATAGATTGAGATGGTTAATGATGTTACTATGTGTGACCAATTCAAGGAAAAATAAGAAGGGCACGATCGTGGCATAGTCCCCACGATCGAGGATAGGTGTAAAAGGAGAAAGTTAGAAATGTTGTTTAGAATCAATTGGAATCCAGGTATCATGAGTGAATGATATTAATTGGTGACTTGTCAAATACATAAGAGTAAATGCATCTGTTTATTACTCCACTAAGCCTTATCAGAAAGGATATTCTAATCATATAAGTTATGACATAAGTTAGTCTTATTGAGGTATTATGAATAGTTGAAATTGATCTTCTTGAAGTACTAAAAATGACTGATAAGCAATGATGAAAATAATAGATTGATAAGGATTGCGTGAACAGTATTGATGATAGTACCAAGAAATCTTCTTTCGAGGAAGAATTTCACCAAATTAGGTTAAGCAGACAAGATAGTTATTTTAAGAATGATCAATGAAAGAAAAAATCATAAATGAATATGTAATGAATCAAAAGTAAATATTGGAGTCATATCCCTACCAGAGACTCAAGCATAAGAGGTAGAATATGCTACTAAGAGTCTATCCATTTTGTTTGACATAAAGTATCCAACTATGTGATTGGATACTTAGATTTGAGGCGACATTTTGGTTAGTGTGAGGAGAATATAAGTTCATGTTATATTATGTGTAAATATGTTCGGGAGATACAAATTAGATTTGATGAATGTGTTACCAACATCGAAAGTTAAGATTATAAATAGATTGAAATGAGTAGAGAAACTAGTATGAATGAACAGACATTAGAATAAGTCAATGTAAAAGCAGAGGAAATCAAATGAATGAGGAAAATCATTCAAGAAAAGAAGTCAATGGGGACCAAAAATAACATGAAATAATATTACTTTATTGACGAATTCATTACTTAAGGAATTATGAGAACTGATCATGGGCACATTGAGTTTTGGCAATATCTATTGGAGTTAACAAATGCCTTGATAGTATTCAATTAGTGACTATGATCATAGATGATATATTGAAGGTACTCGAAAAAGTTGAGAATAATATTTCGAATATTTGAGGTACTTCTTACATATCATGAAGGTAGAAACAATTATATGCCAAGTTTAATAAGAGCAAAGCTTAGCATGATTAAATAATATGTTGGGTCGTTTAGTATCTAAACATGGCATATTGGGAGACCCAAAGAAAGTTGAGGTAATAAGGAAGTGAGAAACTCCAAGGAATATATAAGAGATCCAAAGTTTTCTAGAATTAGCTGGAAATTGGATACTACCAGAAGTTGTTAAGGGGTTTTTACTGATCTTAGACCTTTGACAAAAGTGTCTAAGGAAAAATGTGTAAATCATATGACTAATGAATGTAAAAAGAATTTTGAGGAATTATAACACTGATGTTAATTATAACGTTTAGATTGGAGATTATATAGTATATAATGAGATTTCACATCAGAGACTAGGATGAAATCTAATGCAGCATAATAAGGTGATTTCATATGCATAGAGGCAATTAAAGTCTCATGAGTTGATTATTTAATATATGATTTAGAACTTACTGCAATAATAACTATTTTGAAAGCTTCAAAACATTATTTGTACAGTGAAACATTTCAGATCTATATATAACTATACAGATCATTAAAGTTTGAGGTAATTATCAGACTGAGACAATGGATAGGGTTACTTGAAAGATTATGATTATGAAAATGAGTATTTTCCAGTAAAGCTAGTGTTGTAATCTGATGCATTGAACATAAAATCCAATAGCGATTTAGCACAAATTTAGATATTGAGGTTACCAAATCTAGTGCAATAAAGAGCATAGAATGTCGAGTTAAATTTTAAGCAAAAAAAAGTACTATTAGCTATTGAATTTAAAGATTAGTTTCCAATGAAAAGATTAGCAAAGCCCAAATTGAAGATTTAGAAATTGTGAATCTTATTGAGGAATTGAAAATGAATCCAAATTTTAAGTTGGAATTGGAAAGAGATATTTTGTGATTGAAATCAAAAGTATGTGTACACGATAAAGATGATTGAGAAAAGAGATTTTTGGATAAAATAAAAATGGTAACCTATGTTATACATCCTAATAGGAATACGCCAAAATAGTACTTAATGGCTAAGGATGTATAAGCAAGAGACTATATGTCTGAGTTACCAACAGTCACTGTCAGAGATATGCTTAAAACTTGGAGTTCATAGGAACATGAGGTCAATGTATAGTTCTAAATGACTTTAAGCGTATCAATCATTATCTTAGAAATATCATTAGAATACTGTATGCGGTATTATACGACAGAAAGAGTCGTTCGCCTTTATATTGTAATGAATATGACCTAAAAATGGTTAAAGGCCGAAATTGATACTGTTGATAAGTGAAATGAATCTGTAATAGGAGTTCTCGCTCACACCCTTTGCACGGCAGTCTCACTTAAATCCGTTAAAAAGTGATTCAAGAAAAATGAACGAGTTAGCTGGATCAACACGAAAGGTGTGGAATATAGTGACATATATATATGAGTTAAGTGTATTAACACTAAGGAGATGTGAATTATCAAGCAAAAAATAAAATGTTTATGAGAGTATCACCTTGTCAAGGTGTGCTTAGATTGAGAAAAAGGTGTGTTCAAATTATGAAAAAAGGGAACTAAGTTCGATGTAAATTGGTCCATATAAAATTATTGTGAAAATAGGACCATGGACTTATGAGTTAGTATGATCAATAAAGATGTTTTAGATTCACACAGTATTACATGAATATGTTTAGGAAATATCTTTATAATCCGATATATGTATTATCGATACTTGAAGTGAAATTATGAGTAGTATGAAATAATTGATGAAACAGTTATGATAGTGTGATATTAGAATAAGTACTGAAAAACTGAGTGATTCTATTGACTATAGTTAAGAGGAAGAAATTATTTGAGTGATGAAACTAAATGGACAACAAAGGAGTATATAAGGAAACAATACCCCTACCTTTTTGTTCAATCATATAAGACTTTTGAGGACGAAATTTATTAAAGGGGGGAGAATTGTGACATCTCGTTCTCATGCTAAAGGGGTAGAACCCTAGATTTCTATAATTGAGAAATAGCAATGAGAGTTTAGAAAAATACATTTCATGCTCATGCATTATATAATATACACATACACGTGAATATTGAACTTATGTTCATTAAAATAATTGTACATGCATTTATTGACATATTCTGGGTATAATTATTCATGAATTTGATTATATTGAGAATTGTGATTTTTATATGTTGAAAACTAATTTGGAGAGTGTATTTAGTGATTTAGAATTTTTGTTGAATTTAGGAAAATTTATGAAATTATGGGTATTTTTGAACTAGAAAAAAAATGCTAAGTGGCAGAATCATTGATGAATAGTAGTAGAAATAAATGTCAAATGAACTAGTAGATTAAAAGACCAAAAAAATAGGACCTTTAGAAAGTGACATGTGGCAAGTGACAAGTGTCACTTGCCACCCCACTTGTTTTAAATCACAATATTTATTAAGTGAAAGACCCACCTTTGGTCTTTCACTTGCTATTTTCTCTTCTTTTTGTTAGCTTCATTTCTTCATCTTCTTATTCTTCTCTTCTCTCAACTCACGACACTCACCAATCGTCACGATTTTTTATTTTATGCCAACTCCTTCATTTCTTTCCTCAAGATCCTTATCCTCTCTTCTTCTTGTCACAAGAAAAAACCTAATCTCTCCTTTATAAATGAAGATGATCTTAGGATGTTTAGGAGTTAGGGTTGTGTGATCTTCAACTTTGGAGCCAAAATAAGTAAGTGCATTCAATTTTGTTAAATGAAGCATATATGATGATAGCTTAGTATTTAATGATCATGATAGAGGAGTTGAGATATATGTAATGTTGATGTTGCAATAAATAGATGTATGTTCTATTTTAATGTATTAATGGTATTTATAAGTTGTTTTAAGGGAGGATTGATAGACTAAATGGTGAATGTCTTATTTTTTTATTTATGAATGATCATTAATGACCCATAAATTTTTATAGAGATGTTTTTGAGGTAGAATGATCATCAAAATGGAGTTAGGTTGAGTGCAGAAAATTGATAATGTACATGTTTTATTTTGGTTAATGATCTAATATAGATCATAAATTAGTTTGTGAATGATATAAAGTTGAAATGAAGTTGAGAATGAAGAAGAAATGAAGTAGAAAAGATGGTTTAGGTACAAGATGGGTTATATATGAAATGTTGGAAGTTAAAATATGAAAAATGGGAAGAGAGTGTCGGAAAGTGAGTATGCTTCTGTGAAAGTTCGCCACAGCCAATCTTGGCTTCGCTGTAGCCAACTTATAGGATTCCTTTGAGAAAAAGTTCGTCGTGGCCAACTTGCAGGATTTCACTAGGAATTTCCTCTCAAGGAAAAGTTCTCCACGGTCAACTTCTGGCTTCGTCGCGGCCAACTTTCCTATATAGCTTAAACATGCTTTGATATTTTGACGATAGCTTGTTCTGTAGTTATCCGAATAGAATGATTTTTAATTTGGAATAAACTAGAGACATAGGAATACAATTTTTTAAGAAATCTAATTTTAATTCTATCTTTAGAATTCTAGAATCTAACTTGAAATTGAGTATAGAATACTGTTTCAGTTTATGAAGAATCCGAAATATTTGGAGTACAACTTTCGGATTACTAAACAAAATTGAATGATATTGGTGTCATTAGAAACTTAAGAGATAGGAGAACAATTTCTAGAAGAAAGTGTTATCAAAATACTTCATTTTTCTTATCAGAAAGTTCATGAAAAGTAGACCCGAAGGTTTGAAATTTTGGAGATGTTATAAGAAGAAAAGAGAGTTTGGATAATGTTTGATCTTGTAATGTTGGAATAACAAAGTGAATGAATTATTGGTATTAAAGTACCAAAGATATGTATATAATGGAGATGAAGGGTTTCATATGATTGTAGCTGTGATTCAAAGGAAATGAGTAATGGGTATCAAGTTAAAGTGAATGAGAAATTGTTATTTTGAGAGAAAATAATGCTAAAAATGCAATGACGAGTAATTGAGTTATAAAATGATAACGTGGATAAAGTGTGAAATTTGATAATATACTCATAATTGTCATTGAGTATGCATTGTACTTATTCTGTATACAAATTTGTGCATAAATGAATGCTTATAATTGTGTAAAGTTATTAATGTGTGTGTGTTTAATGTGTATATTGCATAATTTGGATGTGCAGGATAAACGTCCGCATGCAGACGTTTCCAGATATTGGAAGCAAATACTAATCTGGAGTGTACTGTGAGTCAACCTAGATAGTCTCATTCACTGTTTGTTATATTTTAACTTTTTGCTTTTAATTAATATTGAAATGAAATGTGATTGTTCTGATTCTAGACATTGAATTTCTGAGGAGTTTGATAAATGCATGAATAATAATAGAAGTGCTCCTTGTATGTGAATTTGACGAAATATGTGATATAAAATTGATCATTAAATGTTGAATCGAGTCCTGAAGAGAAATGTGAATATGCAAAAAAATAAAAAAGTGATTCTCAACTTTAATGTTGAATGCTGGACTAATGTCCAATGATATGTGTATAATGAAATAAAGCAACTGATTGAAAAGATGTGAATTTGATGCAATTTATTTCATGAATGCATGAAAGATAAAGGTTGTTGTGACCAGAGTAGCCACCAAAAAAGAGCTTAAAGCTCAGATTGTGAAAAAGAGCTTAGAGCTCAGAAAGTGATTAAAAGCTAAAGGCTCACTATATAAAATAAGTCTAGTATCTCCAACGGATACTAGACAGTTATCAACAAGCCTGGTATCCACAATGGATACGAGACAGTTATAGACACTCAGTCACATCAAAATAATAAATGAAAGTGAGTGATATATGCATTGCATATTCATTTAATATGCATGTTCGAATGATTGCAATATCCGGTTAACTTGTAATTGAATGAGAATGTGAATGTTGTGAACAAAATGATATGTGATTATATGAACTGTATGTGTATGTAATTAAATGAGCCATCAAGGATGGTCACTCACTGAGTTTGCAAAACTCACTCAAAATTTGCAATATTTTCAGGCTCAGAAGAGTTACCCTATTAGGTTGATGGGAATATAACTATTGCATTCAAGTAAGAGATAGAGATCAGGATCAGTTCACGTCTACTTTTGTATTTCTTTATTTTTGTTTATAATAACTTTGCAAATGGGAAATGTTTGTGAATGATTTTGTAATGTAATAACAATTATGAATTTAATTGTTTTGTATCCATAATGGGCACTAGTGACTAATGAAATTCGGATGATTTGTGAAATGATTGTAACCCTTGTGATTGAAAAAGTTTATGAATAAAGTGGGCCCAATTGATTATTGATTTTCGCGTATGCATGCATTGTCGATTTGAAAAATTTTGTATTGAGTTTGATTGATAGACTATTTTAGCATGTCACCCTTACGGGGTATGTACTCAAATATCGGACGTGTCTTGCAAGAGTGAGGTGCTATAGTTTTGCCGCAAATTGTGAGGAAATTATGAAGGTTAACAACACCAAAATTCCCTAGAAAGGCATAGACTTCAAATAGTTAAATTTTTTCAAGCAACAATTATATGCCTTTTATCATGAGTTTTAATCATCTTACACTTGTTTATAGTTGAAAGGTATGTTGCGATTGTTTGGGACAATAAATTGAAGTTATGGGAAAAATAAAAATGAAGAAAAGGTGGTTGAAAAATGAGAAAAAAAAAGAAGAGGTAGGAGAAGAGGGGAGGGTGAAGAACAAGGCAATTTGTGAAAATTTAAGTTGTATTAAGGGGCAAAATAGGAAATGTAAAAATTTAAGGGTAAAATTGAAATTTAATTCCAAAAAGGGTATTTTGTATTAATAAAAATAAATGAGGGTAAAATAGGAATTTTATGGTAAAGGTATTTTAGTAATTATAGTGGCTAGGTTAAGTAAGGATATTTCTGTTTTATAATTAAGAATAAAGTAAAAAAGGGAATAATGTTGGATTATTAAATGTAATTAGGTTAAAATTTTTCTTAAATTAGTCTAATAGAATTTTGTAATGTCTAAGTTTGAAGGTTAGATTAAAGAATAAATTGGACTATTAATTAGTTAAGTTCGATATCTAGATAAGGGTAACCTTAGACAGTACCCTTAAAATAGAGTACAGTTTTTTAAACTTTGAATTTTGTTATTAATAAATTATTTTATGGATGACCATATTTTGAATTAGTCATTAATTAAATTAATGATTAATAGTTACATATATGAATTATGTTTATTTATTTAACAAATAATTAATAAAGTGCAAGGTGTTTCGCTTTATATTTTGTTACGTATTATAAGGTATATCGTTTGTTAATTTAGCGAAAAATGTGTTAATAAATTAAAGATTGAGTTATAATAGGTTGTGAATAAATGGTGTAAATCGTGAATCTATGATTTGCCTAAGATACGCTACATTTGATGTTCATAGATTGATAGGATGGTTAAATTTGAGTGAGTGATGGCTAAGTATCTATCCGTGGAGCAGGTATCAGGGCATCTTGAGTCCCGATGATGTCCTTTACCAATGACTAGGTAGTGGAGCGGTATCGGGATATCTTGAGTCTTGGGAATATCTTGTGTCAATGGTTAGGTACTGAGTTACCAAATTAGATTGAAAAATTGAAGTACCCTATGCTGATATTTATACATCTAATTATGTTTTCACTTAGTAAGAGATTATAATAAGTAGAGATGAGTAACCATTGAATGTAAGTCTACTAGATTAAGCAAAGATTAGGTAATTCAATTAATTATGAAATAAAACAAAATGACAATGGTAAAAATAATATTAATCTTAATCATTACTTTGATAAAATTTTGGATGTTTGTTAATTGTTCAGATAGGCTGAGTAATGTTGAGTATTTTAGTATTACATGTTTTAATACATATGTAACGGGCTTGAATTATTAAATTTAGGATTATTAAATTATATATTTGATCAAGGATTTTTTAAAAATTTTGCTAACGAAAGGAAACAATTACAACTTAAATGTAGTACAAAACATCAATGGGCATAGACTAATGAAGATACTAAGATAGTAAAAAGATTAAAAAATCTTCGTAAGCAGTTACCAACATTATACAATTATAATGCTAAGGATACATTGATTGTACAAGTTGATGTAAGTATAGATACATGGGTAGGTTGCCTTTTAGCATAACCACTCAATTCAAAGAAACATATATTATGGAAATATATCAATGGAATTTTAATCCCAATGAAAGTAAATACCCTATTCATGAGAAGGAAATACTTGCATGTATCAAAACTTTGAGAAAATGGAAGATCAACTTATTACCTATCGAATTTTATATTCATACTAATTTAAAATGTCTATATGGATTTACAAAATATAACATTAAAACTAGTTATAATCAAGGCAGATTGATTCGATTGCAACTAGAATTAAATCAATATAATTTTCATATTAATTATATACCAACTTCTACTAATAGTCTTGCAGATATACTCACTCAAGAATGGAAGCCGCAATATTAAGCCTCAAGGATTCACTTAAAAAGAAAGAAGCAAAATTAGTAGACATGCAGTGACAAACTCATTTATTCAAATATAATTTTATATCTTTTGGATGAGGTTTTGTCACTAAAATTGGTATTTATGGCTT
>JANTNU010000235.1:10329583-10341335 GCA_024752395.1 Erythroxylum havanense | reverse complement strand
TACCATATCATACACACTAGGATATTCCCTAGAAAAACCTCAAAACCATTATTGCTAGATACTAGATCAATTTCACCCATTGTAGACTCCAAAAGCATTGAATGTAAGTCAGCAGTCTCAAAATTATGCTCCAATTATCATGAAACAACCCTTAGGTTGAAATAGAAACCTATCATCAATTTTCATTCAATATTTGAGATCGTACTAATTTGAATTCAAACTTCTTTCTTTACATCAATTGTAGGCCTCTTTTTCTAGTTTATAACGAATCAAGAATCACTGCAATGGGAGGTCTACATCATTAATTATGACCCAAAAATTAAAATAAATCAGTTCAGAAAATCAGCCTCATCGCGGCCAACGGACGCTCGCCGCGACGACACGAGGTCGCTCGCCGTGGTGTCTAAACACGCTTGTCGCGACGTCTAAACATGCTCGTCGCGATGAGGAATTAACCGCTCGCTGCGACGTCTAAACACGCTCGTCGCGACGAGGATTTAACCGCTTGTCGCTACGAGTAAATAACCGTTCGTCGCGACGAGGCCCTCACACACGTCGCGACGAGAACATTAATTCTCGCCGCGTCGTGGCGCTGGCACGTCGCAACGTGCGGGCTCCTGTTCGTCTTCTCCGACCATTTTTCACTTATTTCTCTCTAAAATCAGCCATAACTCAAATCAACTACCTCAATCTTTCACATTTAAACCCATCAATGCATTTAACTAACAAATAAACAACATAAAAGCCATTTACTTACCAAATCAAGCTTCTTACTCTTCAAACACCCGAAAACTCTCTAAGCCTTTACCCTTCTCTAAAACCCACGGCCATCTCTTCTCCTCTCACAACTCATCATCTTTTCAAGGGTTAGGGTTGGTCTTCAACAACAAGGAAGGAGCAAGCAAGAGTCTTGAAGAGGGGATCGAAAATCAACAAAGGAAGAAGATGAAGATATGGCCTAAGGTGAAGGAAATAAGTTTACAGCCAAAGAGATTTCGGTAACTTTCAAAAAGAAAGGTCTAAAACTTAGGGCATTTAGTGTAATCAAATGTGCCTTCATCAATAGAAACATGCCACTTGTTTTTTTCCTCAAAATACACGTAAATTTCTTTCTCTTTCCAAATTTATTTCTAGTCCCCGTTGTCTCCAAATTCCAATGGCTTGACATTTTTATTCCTAAAATCAAGGGTCTAATATTCCCATTGCTATTGGACAGTTATTCTAGTACTATAAAGTCAATCAATCCGTCACTTAGAAAATTCTCCAGTCCGGATATTTTCTCCCAATTTTCCAGAAAAATTTCTAAGAGTCACTAACAATTGATAACCACTCCTAAAGCATTCCAATTCAGATTTTCAAACACAATTTTTTCAGAATTCACAAAATACATCATATTCACAAATAAATGCCGGGAATTGTCATGAATGCATGTACATATAAGTGCATGTGCAAAATGTCTCATTCCTCTAAAATTAGAGGCCAAATGTATGTACATATCAAATTATGCAATCTAAACTACTAGCATGTCCCAATTGACCAATTTACCCTTCCTATCGGTGATGGGATGTTACAACTACAGTAATTTTTTAAAAAAATACAAAAATTCTACATTTCCCGTAAGGGTGTCTCGGGGTGTCTCGGGTCAATTTTCGGGTCTAAAAAATTTATAAAGTAAGTTTTTCCATTTTTATGAATTTATTACATTGGTAATAAATTAAAGTTTAACTTCATAAAAAGGAGTTAAGGTATTCTGAATCCGATTTCAAGTTAATTTTCATGCTTTAGATATCACTTAAGGGAGATAATTCATATTTTTGTGTCTCGGGTCTCATATTCAGTGTTCGGGATTGTATGATAGTCGATCGGAAAAAGAATATGAGACATTTTGAAACCATTTTTAAGTGAATTTTCATGCAACAAATTTATGTAAGGGAGATACATGAGGTTTTCGTGTCTCCGGTGGTTGGTTCAGTATCTGGTGATGCACGATAATCACTCTATTGAGATTTTTCTTTTACGAAAGTCTCAAATGAAGTTTTCAAAGAATGTATTCAGCACGAGTGTGTGACGATGAGACTACGCATTCAGATTTTTGCATTTGTTTATGTTACATTGACACATACCATATGCCCGTAAAGAATGTGAGGATAACATAAAGAGGTATCTCTTACGTTTGGGGATTTTTTGAGTGCGGATGAGGATGTAGTCACTACAGTGACCTTTCGAGTTAGTATTTTGAATTGTTTTGCTTACACGTTATAGGATGCCTCTAATCTCATGGTTGGTTATTTTGCCTATAGGTGTTGGCCTTACATGAGATTTTAAGATATGCATTAAGGCATTAGATAGAGAAAAGTCATTGCTTGAATGATCTATTCACCCACAGATGGTAGTGTCATGAGAGTTGATGATTTATACTCTGATTGCTTTTATGTGTAGAGGTCTAGTTGCATATATTATGTATTCAACCCACAGGTATTTCATAATATGTGTGACCGAATTTTTAGCAAAGATACTATTCAATGGCTTTGAGTATCGATGTTGTCCTACATTGGTGTTGATTTAAAGATTTTCATCTTGAAGTTACCTTTTTAGTCAACTAAATTAGTGTCACTATTGAAATCCTGATTGGTTTCAATTCAAAGAAGTGGATGGAGGATGTATTGAATGTTATGGAGATAATTATGGTTGATACTACCATAAGGACGGATAGGTCGTCTCCATTGACATCCATGACCTTGAAAACTCATAAAGCAGCCTATGAAACCTAGGATCGGTCTAACATATTATATCTGATGACCATTAAGAGATCCATTCCTAACCATATGCAAAGTGGACTTCCGAACATAGTCACAGTGAAGGAGTATCTTGATAATGTTTCCTATAGCTACATAGTCTCATTTAGTGTTGAGACAAGTGCTTTAATGAAAGAATTATTCTACATGAGGTATACAGGAGAAAAGGGGAGTAATGGAGAACATATCGAGAATAATTCATCTTCACAGTAGATCGAAGATGCTGGGACTTCAATGCTTTGGTAGCCCATTGTGTTGTTGAGGAAAAGAAACTCAAGTTTGCTACTTCTATAATCCTTGAAGAAACTTAAGGGAAGACAAAGATGAAGCCCGTTAAGTTCAAAGGTCAAAGGTTCAAATCTTCTCCACATGCTGAAGTTGGTGAAACAAGTGCTGATAAAGGTCTTAGGGACATAAAGAAACCAATAGTTTAAGGTTTAAAAGGAAAGATTAATACCATCAAGTTACTCTTTGGCTTGTCAATTATGAATCTAATTTACGATAGTCACATTAAGTATATGGTGGCTATATAGTGGAATATCTAATCAAGGTGCTTCTGCGATGCAGTGTTTTATATCCAGGATAAAGCCAAATAAAGGGAAAGAGAAACTGATGGTTCACATCAATAAAGAAGTAGAAGTAATATCTATAGGGGATGTATGTACTGAACCTTATTATAAGGTTCATTTGAGATTTACACGACACATATTATATGCGATTTTTTGATCAATTTTAGACAAGGAAGGTTGATGTTTTGCATTTAATGTTTCTGTTGTACAGTTGTTGTTTAATGCAAAACATAATGGTACAACTTTCTTGTCATATGGTTTATATGGAATGTGTCTTATCCCGAATTAGATAAATATTTTTTTTCATATCTATACAAGTTATGAAATGAAGGACCTTGATAAATGAGAAATCATACATGGCGTGACATAAAAGTTTAAATCACATTTCCAAAGCTAAGGTTAAGAGATTGATTAAAGAAAACATTTCTCAATTCTAGATTTTGATGATCTAAGAAATGTGCTGATTGTTGTAGGGGTAAGTTGACTAATAAGGATATTAAAATCAACTTATGCTTCTGATTTGTTGAGTCTGATACATACGGATATCGGTAGACCTTATACAATTGTATTATGCAATTCTAGATGTATTATGACATTTGTTGACGACTATTCCCATTATAGTTATGTGTTATTGCTTAACGACTAAAGGTTGAGAACCAATTGGGAAAGTTCATCAAAATAGTCAAAATTGACCATGGAGAAGAATATCATGACAAACATGGTGTTTCAAGACTTTAAAAGGTCCATTTGCCAAATATATGGAATCCATTAGAATAGTGACTGAATTCACTATATCGAGTAGCTCTGAGCAAAATGGTGTGTTGCTGAAAGACATAATAGCACCCTAAAAGACTTGAAAAATGTCAATGCAGAATAGGACTAATCTACCTAATTATCTAAAAGTTTATAAACCCACCCTTGCACACATTTGTGTATGGAGCTACCCTACTGAGGTAGTATAATCTTTATAAAGGAAGATTGCATGCACGTTCCCGTTCATTGCTATTTAGTAAGATATCTCGACTACTTTAAGGCTACAACCTTTACTGTAGAGAAGGAGGGACTAAAATAGTGGAATCGCAAATGGCTAAGTTTCTGAAATACAATGTCCATGATGATAGTGGGCCCTTTGACCCTTTAGATAACAACAAGGTAGATGGTACAGTTATCACATACTCGCTATTCATACAGTTAGATCCGATGGATCTAGGTCTTTGTACCTTGCCTATACAGGAACATAAATCCATACTTCTAGACACAGAGCTTCCTAGGTGTACAAGATTTAATATAGTTAAGTGAATCTACTAGAGTGAGACGACCTACTAGCCCATCTGATTACATAGTTTATCAGGTGTACAGGACTATGATATTAGACATGTTACGGATCTAGTTACTTTTATAGAAGCTATTTTTGGACCCAATACGGATGTGTGATGGGATGCGATGAAGGACGAGATGCAAGCCATGGAGCATAGTAAGGTTTGGGAGTTAGTTGATTTATTGTAGAATTGCAAACTTGTTAGTTGTAAATGAAGATTTGGACCTAACGGATTTCAGGATAAAGTTTAGTGGTTTATGGGCTCGCTCAGTTACCTAATGGTTCCAGAAAGGTTAACTTATGTTAACTTATTTTGAGTGATTAAGGCAATTGTAGCTCATAATGATATAGAGTTACATCAGATGGCTATCAAAACCACTTTCTTAAGTAAAGACCTTTATGAAGTGGTCTATATGGTACAACCTGAAAGATTTCAGGATCCATATGAAATTGACATAGCTTACGCGTTATGCAGATCAATATATGGTTTACATCAAAGCTTCATAAAAGTAATACTTTACATTTGATGAGGTTATGAGCTCTTTCGGCTTTATGGAAAATAAGGCTAAAAAGACGATTGTGCTATGAGGTCAAAAGGAGCAAAGTTATCTTCACATTACTGCATATGAATGATATATTGCTCGCGTCAAATTAATTGACCATGTTGTAGAAAGTTAAACAACTTTTGGTCAAGAACTTTGACATGAAGGACCTTGGTGTAACATCTTCTATCCTAGGTATTCAAGTTCACCGAGACAGATCTCAATACTCATCAATCCTATCATAGAATACACACATTGAGTATGTGTTACAAAGATTTAATACGGTTAGCAATAAATCTATCGTAGCACCTATTTCTCATAGTGAGGAATAATATTTGGTATAGCATCCAAAGAATAAAGTAAAGAAAGAGGTTATGAGGAATATTCAGTAATCTAGTACGGTTCATAGCTTAATGTATGCTCAGTTATGTACTAGGTAGGACATTACATTTACTGTTTGTCTGTTTGGTCAATATCTGGTTAATCCAGTTATAGACTAATGGAATACAGTCTAACGAGTGTTGAGATACTAAAGCGAATTAAGGATTACATGTTGACATAAAAAAAGTCAACAGACTAAACCTCGTAGGGAATTCAGATTACGATTTTAGCTATATCTCTGGATGATCGAAGGTCCTCATAAGGTTACAGGTTTACAAATGGTATAATGTCATGGAAGTGTGTTAAGAAGACACACATAACTTCCTCGACTGTGCATGTAGAGTGCATGCTATGGGGCTGCTTCACAGATGGTTTAGCTCAGAAATTGATTTCTAAGTTGTCTGTGGTCGATTCAGTGGCTAAATCCATTTGGTTTTACTATGGTAATCTTCTTGCCATGTTGTTTAGTAACAACAAAGAATATCGCAGGGTCTTAACATTTAAAGATCAATTAGTTGGTCATAAAAGTATTGATAAAAAAGGTGACATTAGAGTTTGAAGCATTTAAGGACTAAGGAACTATAATTCGATCCTTTAACTAAAGAACTTCACCCATTTGTGTTTGTGACACAAGTATACAGTATGGGTGTTTTGACATATTTGGGCACTATTAGTTAGGGGATCGTTATGTTTGCTCTATGTACATTTGTACAGTTTGATGAATTATGACAATATGATGGTTCATCAATAAAGATGATCATTGTTTATCCTCAGTAATACGTGTTGTCATACATTATCATAATATGTATAATAGTATTAAGATTTGTGTCGATCTTAAGCATTTAAAAATCATTGGGCATATATACAGATTGACCTTGTGCCTATGACTTTTAGACGCACACAATTTTATTATAGATATCTATGAAGTTTGACATGACATAGGGGATGTAAGTTTTTAATCCCATAAAGGTGTTCTCTAATACAGTTTAACATTCAGATGGAGAACGTAAAGGTTTTCTCCAATTCTGTTTAGCATTTGGTGGAAGGAAACAAGTTTTCTCTAATGCTATTTAGCATTCAATCAGAGAAAACAATATTTTTTTAATGCAGTTTAGCACATGCGATTTGACATAAAGTTGGAGAAATCGAGACCTACAATTGAAGATAATATAATTTAGATCATAAAGTTATCATCTTAGTTTGCCATACTCTATTTTCCCATTCATGTTAGTAAGGTATTAGGTATATAAGATTGTATTGGATCTGTGTCACATATGACACCTGCATCTAATACTTTTTGGTATCGAAAGTCTTACAAGACAGAATGATGGACTTTCATTATCTTTGGATCAAATGTTTTGTTTTTAAAAATTAGTTGACTAATGCAGTAGCGTGGCTTAACTAAGTTTTTAAAATATTTTTTATATTAAAGTCAAAACTACAATTTTGGCTTAGGGACGGGATGCTCATTACCAAAGGTGATCGAGAGTATGTGCCAAAGTGGTAAGGCTTGAGGAATGAGATCATTAAAGAGTTCCATGACTCTAAGTGGGCGAGACATCTTGGTGTACATCATACATTATCCCTTATAAAATGTGCATATTATTAGCCCTAAATGGGTGATGACATTGAGTTATATATGAAGATTTGTCTTATGTGCTAAGAAGACAAGGTGGATCAAAATAGGCAAGCTAGTTTACTAGAACCATTGCCCATTCTGGAGAAGCCTTGGGAGAGTATTTCCATGGATTTCATCACATGCCTATCAAAGTCTGAAGGAAGTAACGACATTACGGTAGTGGTGGATCGATTTAGCAAATATGGAGTGTTCATATCTGTGCCTACAAAATTTACGGTCGAGGATGTGACACACCTATTCTTTCGACATGTGGTGAAGTATTGGGGCATACCTAAGACAATTGTGAACAATAAGGACACTCGCTTCACTAGAAGATTTTGGATGGAGTTGTTCAAGCTAATAAGATTTGCACTCAACTTCTCTACAAACTTTGATCCTCAAACCAATGGCCAATTCTTATACAATTTGCAAAAGAGTAAGTCAAAAGGACAACAACCAATGACTTCTTACACTTTGGAAATTGGGTACAAAGGTCTAAATCCTGCTACATTTAAGTTTGTCAAGGGTTGGCATGAGAAGATCGACATGACACGAGCAGACTTGACAAGGGTTGCTAAGTGAATGAAGGAATGGTCAGATACCAAGAGGAGACACTTGGAGTTCGAGGAAGGAGACCTAGTGATGTTGAAGTTCCTTCCCTATCAAAGCCGACAGTTTGCTAAGGTGCACAAGGGGCTAATAAGGTGATATGAGGGCCCTTTCCCAAGGAGAAAAGAGTTGGCAAGCTAGCCTATCGTTTGACATAACCCTCACATTTGGAAATGCATCCAATCTTGTGAACTTGTTAAAACCATATCACGTCGATAAGGAGGAGTCAAGTAAGGGCCAATCGAGAAGAGTATCCCTAGCCATCACTACTTCTTACGAGCGAGAGATAGAGGAAATATTGACGCATCGTGTTATACCAAGGAGGGGTTCCCATCTAAAGTATGTGGAGTACTTTGTGAAATGGAAGGGTTACCCGATAGTGAGTCAAGTTGGGAGCATGAGCTCACATTATGGGACCATAAGAAAATTATCGGGACATATAAGGAGGATACGATGAGGGCGTCGCCCAAATAAGTGGGAGAGAATGTCACACATCGCAAAGTTTCCCATTAAATGGAGAGGTTAAGCCAAAAGTCTTAAGAAGTTTCCACATAATTCTTCTATATTCAAAATAAGTCTAGAGATAGGTGGAGGACTCCAAAATCTTTTAGATAATACTTGAACATGTAGATGGATATAGAGAATTCTAGATGATGAATGTGAACCCTTGGATCAAATTAATCTTAGCCATCCATTGAGGAGGTGGAGGACTATAAATACCCAATGAGAGTTTATTTGTACCATGCATAGAATCTTATAGCAATAGCTTTGTAAAGCTTTCTTGAGTAATACAAGCATTTTTTTAAGTTTCATCATTCTTGTTCTTGTGTTATCTTTCATCTTTACTAACTTGTGTTAGCTTTGCTTCTAGCATTTAAGGGAGATGCTGACTTAATTTTAAGACATACAACTAATTGCCACACGGTTTGTTGATGAAATAACCAAGCTTGTGACAGTGATGGCTGGCTGGAGCATAAGAAACTACATTGTAGAATTCTACGTCTAAATGTTCTTCTTACCATTTTGAAGTTTTCTTTTTTGTAAATTTTAAATCTTAAGACAAGTTTCTTGAGTTGGTTCCAAGTTTTATTTGTTACATAAGCCAGCAATGACTTTTACAGATATCTATCCCTAATTAACTTCAATCACAATTTTAAATTATAAATCAATTATATAGTTCTTATTAAATAAAATTTTATTTTATGATAATTATTTTAATCATTTATGATATTAATAATCACTAATATCTATCAATTTTTAACACATAATTTTAATAGACTCAAAAAGTTTCTCGTGCCAAAATAAAAAATGATAGTTAATATTTCAATTAACCAATAAAAATTATGAATTCATTATTCTATTTCATCTGGTTAAAGTAACTATAAATTTTGAGTTCTTGTGGATGCAAGGGAATTTTCAGAACTCTTTCAGGTCTGAAGAGGTCACACAGATCAGCGCAATTTTAGCAGAGCCAAGTACAATTCCCGAAACCACCAAATTATCTCGAGTGAACAGAAGTTAGTCAGTTCGTACTGTTCACTGGTATCGACATTCTAGCAATCAGTTCATACCGTTCACTGGTATCGACATTCTAGCAATCATGGCTTCAGTTTTTTCTGTTCATAGTTACTATCAACGCTAATGGGATTGCTTTTTCTGTTCATGGTTACTATCAACGCTAATGGGATTGCTTTTTTTGTGCCTAAATCTTCGTATCAGGCTAATGTACAAATGTAGGGGTTAGCTGCTGCCAAGGTTGAAAGGTCTATCAATTTTTTTATTTTTAAATTTAATTAAAAGCTATATTGAATTGGGTTTTAATTTTTATTTTTAAATGAATTTTAGTTTTATAAATTAATATATGTTACTTATTTATTTAATATTAATTGCTAATATGAATTATGACTAAATAATTTAATTATTCAATTTATTATAATTTTTATTAGTTAAAAAGTAAAAGTTACGTAAAAATAAAATATTTTCAAAATTTATATTTATTTAATAAATAAATTTAAAATATCTCAAAATAATAACTAGTAAGTAAAAAATATTTTAGTAAATATATATAAGCTTTTCAAAAAATTACGCAATTTACTTATATAATTGTTTATTTAAATAAAAGATATTTTATTAATATTTACTGATAAATATTATATCGGAAATTAAAATAAAATAATCCACAAAATTAATTTACCTTTAAGTTTTATGTAATATTTAATTCAATAATAAATGTATAATACATTGAAATTAACAACTAAGGGTATTTTAGAAAAGACTAAAATAAAAATAATAACCAAAAAATGACATAGTAGATATCTCCACTCTTAAAAATTTTGAAGTCTATATTTAAGTCTTAGAGATTTAATTTTAATTTATTACTTTTCTGAATAATTTATTTATAACACAAGATTAGCGAATTATTACTTATATCCAAGACTTTTGCCAATTCAATTAGTAGATTATTGAATTGTTAAGTTATGAAAAATTAGTCATCGTGCTTGATACTATATAATCATATATGCATTCATTACAAGGACTGAAGGGAAGAGCAATGTGAGGCGAGTTAAGAATCATGGGGGAATTTGTCCTAAGGTACAATGATAAGTTGATGACTCAGAGTCCTTGTTTTTGTGATCACGTTAGACATCTACCAAATCAATTCCTAACAATTTGTATGCTTGCGACCCCATTAATTAATTCGTGGTTTGTAAGGAATCAGAAATCTGTTCCTGGAAAAAGGGACCAGAATCTGAAAATCTATATATCCTCAATGCATGTGGATGGTCGTCTCTCAACGATGAATCACTTGTCCTGTTGGATTGTACTGTACCGCTGGTCCTATACTAGCTTCTTTAAGGGCATATACCACAATTGCTTTGAGAGGACAAAGAGTGAGATAAACGGTCCCCTTTGTCTTTAGAGGGGGCAACAAGGTAGGGCAAACCCCATCGGGGTTGGAAGCTGCTTGACATTGCAAAACGGTCGCCTTTCATAACCCGCTTTCGTCTGTGCTCTCATCCCTCATAGCACATGACTTTGTTCAAGCTCCAACAACATTAATTCATCATTTCGTCTTTATACCCTCTAATCCACCATAAATACCATCTCACCTCCTCTCAGACCTTCCCCACAGTTTCTCTTCTCCTGATCAAATCGTGCCCACATAGATTGCTCTCTACCTCTTGCAAAGCTCGTAAAAGATTCGGACGTCAAAAATGGCTCTAAGGAAATCAAGCAAGCTTCCACAAACGGTGGCTCTCAAGCAAATCCTGAAAAGATGCTCTAGTTTTGGAAAGAGACATGGTTACGACCAACAAAGCCTTCCTGATGATGTACCCAAAGGCCATTTTGCAGTCTATGTTGGTGAAAACAGAAGCAGATATATCATCCCCATATCATGGTTGGATCATCCCGACTTCCAAACCTTACTTCAAAGAGCTGAAGAAGAGTATGGCTTCAAACACGACATGGGTCTTACACTTCCCTGTGAAGAGGTCGTCTTCCGCTCTCTAACGGCCATGATAGGATGAACTGAATACGATTTTAGAGGCATATGATCCGCAAAGATTACGCTTTTTCCCTTTTCATTTTTGTCGGGTGCAACACTGACTTAAATTAATTGATCATTAACCTAGCTAGCTATTGTTTATACCATCTTGTCTTGTTGATCTTCGATTGTAATCAGTGTTATTATTATTTCTTGTATTACTTGCAAGAACTAATAGATGATTTATTAGTATTTCCAAGTTGAAAAAAATATTTATGGTTTATTATTTCCGAGTTAGTTTATGATTATTGCACTAAGTATAAAGTTCCTGTTTGTTATGAACGATCAATCACAATAATCAAAGAACAAATGCGGAAATAATAAATACACACAGATTTACGTAGTTCACTAATGTTTGGCTACGTCTACGGGT
>JANTNU010000235.1:10280304-10296028 GCA_024752395.1 Erythroxylum havanense | reverse complement strand
GTGATACTTAAAGCATTAAAACAATATTTATACCAAGAATCTGATCACACATATTATGAAACACCTTTGGGCTGAATACATAATAAATGCAATTAGACTTCTATATAAAAGTGATCAGAATACAAACTATCAACTCTCATGACACTACCACCTTTAGGTGAATAGATCATTTAAAACAATGGCTTTCCTCTATCTAATGCCTTTATGTGCATCTTAAAATCCTATGTAAGGCTAACATCTGTGGGTAGAATAACTGAATATAAGACCAGAGACATCCTCAGGCATGTAAGGAGAATAATCTAAAATACTAATGTGAAAGGCCACTTTAGTGGCTACATCCTCATCATTATCTCAGAAGGTCCATAAACACAAGGGGTTTTATGTTATCCTCACATCCTATATGAGCATACTATATGTGAAAATCAGCAATAAATGCAAAAAACTAAATGCATAGTCAAATAATCACATATTGGTATTGAAATCATTATCTTTAAATTTTATTTGATATTTTATCTCAAAAATCTCAATAAGAATGACTATCATGCTTTTTCGAATATCGAAACTACCAGATGAGACATGAAACCTTAAGTGTCTCCCTTATGTGCTGTTTAGAGCACGAATATTCACTCAAAATTGGCTTTAAAAGGCTTTAAAACCTTTTTTCGAAATCCAATTACCAATGTAATAAATCTAAAAAAATTGAAAAATCACTTAAAAAATTCTTATAACCTAGAAACTGACCCAAAAGAACCCAGGGCTCCCTTATGAGAATTCTGAAATTTTTCTTTTTTTTTGTGTTAACGTTAGCAATATTGTAGCATTGACGTCATCGCATACACACCCCAGCCACACACACAGTCGTTGTTGGTGTGTGTGCAACATGTGCCACCACGTGCTCATGCGCCTTTAATGCACGTGCCTTCCATGTGTCCCCATCTGCGTCGTCTACATGTCGACAAACGTGGCAGGAGCGTGCGACGTATATGCTTGGAGAGCGGATCACGTGAGGCGCGTGCGTTGCACATGTCAACAAATGTCCATAGACCTGTTGTGCCACGTGATTGGTTATGGCTGGCGAGTACAGCGCAAACACATGCCAGCCAAAGTACTCGCCAGCCAAATCGCTTGAAGGTTGTGTGTGGTGCACACGCTTGACGGTGTAATTGCCCTCCGATGGGGAGGACGATTTTTGGCAACCCTGGGAGTCATTTTTTGCACTTTATGACTATTTTTGAGCCGTCTTTCATAACTGGCCTCATGTATATCACTTTTACGTAATTATATACGTAAAAAAATCAAAAAATGGATAAAAAACGAACGAAACCCTAATGGATGAAAACCCTCATGTATACCACTTTTAAATAATCAGTTCCTGAAACCCGATCACATAACCACTATGATACCACGTGTAACACGTAGCATAGACCTTATTATGTATCTTGAATCGTTCATGAAAGGGTAATAAACGAAGGAAATGCAGAATACCTAATTTCGGTTCCATTCTAACTTTTAAAGCAGTTTATATGGCCAAAATGAGCTTCAATCTTCCGGGACCTTCACGGGAATCGTTCACCAACGCGTGACTAATGTCTTTCTATAGTTTTCTCAAAACATAAGAGTTCTTAACGAGTTAGAGAATCTGTATACTTACGAATGATATGAGCAATTGTAGAAGACCTTAACCATTATATATAACATCCATATTAGTCTTTCGTATTACAGGTCCGATATAAGTCTGATCCACACTTATCGGGCTTTATTTTCTTTCTAGACTTCGTTCCATTGACTTAAATCATTTATTGAGTCACTTTATTATCTTTATCTAGATTAAATTACGTAACTTAACAAATAAGTTATCGAAAAATTAAAAAATACAATTAATGGCTGCCCAACTATATAAGAAATGACTAAATTGTCCAATAGGCATCGAGGGACTGGAGTTACGTGGAGGTCACGTGGTAGATGTTGCAGCAGGAGAAGGCAGATGAGCACACACAGTGGACGAGTTCTTGGAGGTGGCATTTGGGCAAGTGGGCTTGCACTCGAAGGACCATGTGGTGATTGACAAGAGGGATAGAAGGGTGATTCTAGCAAGGCGAGGAGGGTTATCGGCTGGGAGCCTAGATTTGGGTTTGAGCAGTTGGAGAAGAAGATGGTTGATGATGATATAGAATTGGCGAAAAGAGAGAGGGAGCTGGTAGATGCTTGTTGCATGGATGCCACCGACAGGCTTTGATTTTAAAGATCGAAAGTTTTATGCCAAATTTCTCATTTTCTTTTTCAGCAGCATCGAAATGAGTTATAGTTCGAGGGGGAATGCTAGGCTACTTGGTGTTCTTTGTTTAATTACTTGTCAACTTAAGCAAGCACGTTTCTAGTCGCATGCCTCTCGATTGATGAGATGCCAATGTTCCCTAGAAAAATTCCATGGAAATAGTTGCCTCTGGGAAGCCACGTAGTGTGTAGCGTTGCATTGCATTGCATGATGTGCTTGTCATTGAGAAGGCACCGACGGCCAAATTCTGTGCTTCAGGAAAGCAACTTACTTACTGGCTTTCCGTTTGTTTTTGGCGGTGCTTACCATGGACCAATGTTTCTGAAAGGAATCGCAGATTGGGGTCACTTCAAACCAAGTTGTCTCACTTTTTACTTTTTAGCCTAATAGCTTAGAAAAAACTCACCCTCTAGCACTTGTTTAAGGCAATGGAGCATGTTCAAAGATGATGATTGGTTGATTAATGACTATATTCAAGAACATAAAAAACTTAGTAAAATCATCATTCAGCCTTGTCTTCCTTAGAAGGTAAAATTCTTTGCAAAGAACTACAGCTAAGTTCAGCGTTGGCATTGGCAATTGCAAATGGCTTAACAGATGACCGGAGAGGTTCTGGTCCCTCGGCTGCAATTCTCTTGCATAGAGCATCACAATTACTAATAACCTCAGTCAACCTCCCTTTGAGCTCCCCAATCTCTACCTTCAGTGCGGGAACTGAAAGGAATAGTATCCGAAGTAGAGCTAGTTAAAGCCTAAATCTTGATAGAGTAAAATTACTTAAAGAAGAGTAAAAAAGGGAGATTCAAAGGATGGCGAGGCAAATACTGAGTCTGGGTCAGGCAAGCTTTAAATTAATGGCATTCGTCCCCCTTCCCAAGTCAGTATTTCACTCTAATTTAGCTGTTTTGATGAGCAGGCTGAGTACCTTGAGATAGATGTTGTGAAGTAGTCTTCATTGCTGATGCTGAAAAATTATAGCGGTTCAAAAGTTTTACTGCCAAGGCATCTGCAACTTCTATTTTATTTTCTATCTCTTCCTGCAATAACATTCAGCAAATTAACTTTATTTTTTCAAAATGTAAATACTTTTCCTGGACAGAAGTAAATTGCGGACCAGGCATTCAACTTTTAAGGTTCTTATAGAAACTTTAGAATATTACTTCCATTGTGGCTTCTTTCCAATTACAGTAGTTCAGGGAAGCATGATAATTTCATCAAACAATTGTACCAAATCTTGTAATTTAGTTCTTGTAGGTCTGACATTCATTTCGTCTATCAGAGGATTAGCAATTCTAAATGTAGATGATGCTAACTTCAAATATCTCAAATGTTAATCATAATTCAAGCTTGAAAGTTCAAACATAACAAATTAACCTTTTGAATGCTTTCTATGCCACTTCGGCCATACCGGAGATTATTCATGCATTATTCTATGATATTCAAGTTCAACCTAATTCTAATGAAGCTAAAGCCACATTTAAATGGATACCTTCTTTGATCCGTCTTATGCGTTTATAGTGCTCTGATATGACATAATTTACTGAATTTTTCTTTAGCCACAGTATTAAGCATAACATAGCAAACCTGCATCTGGCTGATCTCCGTGACCTTCCCCTCTTGCCAATCACGGAACATCGAGAAGAGCTCCAGAAGCACCTTTGGACTTACAGTAGCTATATCAAACATTTAAAATAGAAGATGCCAACATAAAAAATTCAGATTATTAAACAGAGAAGAATAGTATACAAGATAAAGTTGCAATTAATACATAAAGGTGAATTATTTCAAATAGGGATTGAAAAGTTTGGATATCATGAACAGGGATGCAAATGCGAGCGGGCTTGAAGAATGTTTAGAGGCAATTTCATGAAATGAGTGGCTTAAATATGACCATAAATACCGAGATCAATTTTCCCCTTCAATCATATTCCATGCTCCGTTACATCTTTGCTATATCTACATAATATGTACATGTGGATAATCTCGCCTAATGAAGAAGCCACAACCATGTTCATTAATTCTTGCCCA
This sequence comes from Erythroxylum havanense, assembly GCA_024752395.1. NCBI lineage: Eukaryota > Viridiplantae > Streptophyta > Magnoliopsida > Malpighiales > Erythroxylaceae > Erythroxylum > Erythroxylum havanense. Next base: position 10,291,725 of record JANTNU010000235.1, on the reverse strand, counting down.
CATTTCGGATATATGCCCGAAAATCAAACTTAGAAGTCATGAAAGATGGCCTTGAGCACATGGTGAATATCAAGAGGAGTGGAGCAGCAACATCCAACTTTAAAATTGAACGAGTTTAATGTGACAGCAACCACTCCTACGGGATATTTTGATAGCAAGGAGCAAGATCAGATCGAGTTGGCCCATCAAAAGGAAGAAGAAGCTATGGGAGCTCCTTGCTATCATATTTCCTTGTTGAGAAACACCTAAAAGTTCATTTCTCAACTTCTAGTTTCAGGTCTTTTATACTAACAATCGTATCGGAGTTCCTTAATTTCATCTGCATTGTAATTCTAGAGTGAAGGCAGACGATTATTAGTAGATGAGTGATTTCTTTGGAGAAAAATTCGATAAACAGTATGCCTAGTACAGAAACCAAGCGAATTTTCAAGCCTACTATTCAAGTCCTCGTCTTACCCGAAGTTGAGGAAGAAGTTGGCTTTCTCACCAAAATGTCAGTCAAGCTGGTCTCTTCCTTAGGGGGCGTCGTCAATATAGGTCTTGTCTACAATCAAATCCTTTACAAATTAAATTTCAACTCCAAATTGAATCAAAGGATCGATTTTGTCAAATATGCAGAACTGCAATTGTTAAAATTTGAAGGCAAGAAACTCACGATCTGGAGCGATTTTAGTCTCTCCAAAATGGGATCCACAGTTTCAGCTCGCTCGGAGACAGTAGTAATCTGATCCGCAGGTCTCTTAACGCCAATTCAAAAACAGTTGTTAACGATATGACTCGCTAGATAATTTAACGGGAAGATATTCAACTATTTTACAAGCGCAATTAGAGCGTCACCCGTGAATTTGAGAGAGCTGACTCCGAAGCACCCATGTCGAGCTCCGACGGAAAACCCAGTAAAGCTCCGATCTTTCTTTTGTAGGGTAGTGAACAGAACAGGAGAATCAACCAAAGTTAGCACAGAACTGTTATCGCACCTGGGCTTAACTAGATTAACGGAATGTTTGGGTCGACCACTGCCGGATGAACGTTGGATCCAACGGGTCGATTTGACCCGAAAGCTGTAAGCATTAAGCTGAACAGATCAGCGGTATTCAAACTGGGCCGAAGCATGCCTGCTAGGAACTTCGATTTGTGTTTTCTTTTTTTAAGGCTTCATTATAAAAAGTTGTTATTATTTATATTAGATTGCGAGATATTTTGAAAGAAAAACATTTACATAAATATTGATTGATGAAGTTTCAATTAGCTAATGAATTGTTTTAAATAAGTTATAAATAAAATAAACAATATTTTAGATTTTTCATTTAAATTAAAGTCAAAGAACATAAAATATTTAAATTCAATTAATTTTACTCATGATTTTATTGTATTAAGTCTAAGCCACCCAATTTAAATTTGAGATCCAGCTAAATCAACTTTAAATATGTTATATATTTTTGTAAATTAATTTGTATATATAATTTAATATCAAACTTTAATCTTTCAAAAAAATGTTAGATAACAAAATGTGATATTATTAGGCATCTGTACATTCCTCTTCGTTAAAAATAATTTTACATTCTAAGTTTTTAAAATATTATTTAGCATCTTAAAATTTAGTTTCACTAAATAAATAAATAAATATTATTTTATCTTTTAGTTAAATAGAATGTTTTTGAAATATATTGTAAATAAAATTATTATTTATTTGTTAATAATAAAATTTAAGATGTTAATTGAAATTTTAAAAATTAAAAGATTGAAATTGAGGATTTATTTTTCATAACATTAATTACATAAAAAAACATCAGCCAGGTACTTGGTCACGTGTCTTGTGCAAAATTGGTAAGCCGACTATTTCCTGACCCGACGTGTCGTGTCGTGTCGTATCCTCAGCGGCTGAGATTAGCATAACTTCGCACCGAAATAGAAGAATATGCCGTCGATTGGTCCCCTGGAAGACATATCGTTTCACCCTTATCTGAGTTCTATCTTCACCTCCGACCTCTGAAAAATCTACGTTGATTGAACAACCAAACTGACAAACAATTGTTCTGTTCTGTCTCTCTTATCATCAGTTTATAGCTAGGGTTTCCATAATTGGTAAAGTCATCAACTTTCAGTAATTGTTATTATGAAGCTTAAGGATGTTCTTACTTCCAAAAGAACGCCGCCAGCGAAGAAACCTGCTGCGAAAGGAGGTTCAAATCCGCCAGCCGAATCGGGGACTCCGAGTTCCGCCGCGACTACGCATGGCTCTGTAACCAAACTGAAGCTGGAGAAGTGCAACAACTCCACTCCGTCGAGTATCGGTTCTGATTCTAAGTCCGGGCAAGCTTCTGGTAGTGTTCTGGCGCTTCCTGTTTTGCATTTCATAAAGATTTAGTGGACCTAATCATACTAGGTTCTCGGCTTTTAGCTTCAACATTTTGCTTGAGCTTTCTGTTTGTGTTTGTTATGTTTAGTTTGGAATGAATTTAACTACCTTTGAAGATATATGTATGTAATTTAGTTATGTTTTTAATCTATTGAGTTGACTGATTCGATGGTGCTTCTTGACACGCATCGTTATGTGTAGTGGTTGAAGAAGCGCAAACGCCAGGTGCTTCTGCTTCGGTCACGCCGGATGCTAAAGTTGCTCCTAGAAAAAGAGTAGTGAAGAAAGTGGTGAGGGTGGTTAGGAAAGTTCCGGCTAATAGAACTCCTGCAATGCAGAAAGTTGTTTCTGCACAGACACCAACTAATGAAGAAGATGCTGTAAAGTCAAGGGGTGATGAGAGCAAAAAGGAGGAAGTAGTGGAGAGAAGGGATTCTGAAAATTCTCAGAAAGAAAAACTGATTGAAGAAAAAGTAGGAGAATTCAGAGAGGATGAACAGACCAACGTCGAAATTGGGCGGTCCTTGGTTGGAAATGTTGCTAAATTTGCAACGAAAGGACATACTGATTCAGAAAAGAAGGCATCAATTGTTGAAGTTTTTGAAGAATCTGCACAGGAGCAACCTATGACGGAAGTAGTTGTCTCTCAGAATGTCATTGCAAAAAGCTCCAATGATGATGAACCTGACAGTGTAGACAAAGGACAGGAACTGAAGGAAGATCCCGAAAAAGAGATGGTTGACATAGATATAAGCAGGAAAGACAAACTACAAGGTGAAGATGCTCAGGATGAGCAAAATGACTTTGGTGCTGATGAGGTATATGAAGAGTATGGTGATAGAGTGGATTTTGAAGATCATGGTGAGGATGACTTGGAGGAAGAAGATCCTGAGGAGGATCTAGGAGGAGCAGAAACATTTGATGAAGAGAGAAAAGAACTAACAGCAATTGCCAAGGAGCGCAAGATTAAGAAAGAATATGAGATATTTGTTGGTGGCTTGGATAGGGAGGCCACAGAGGAAGATGTGAGGAAGGTTTTTCAGAATGTTGGTGAAGTAGTTGAAGTCCGACTGCACAGGAATCTTTCTATCAATAAGAATAAGGGATATGCATTTGTGAAGTTTGCAAACAAGGAGCATGCAAAGCGTGCTGTGATGGAAATGAAAAACCCGGTGGTATAATTCTCATAACTATTAACATTTCATATCCATATAAATGTCACCCTGACAGGTCGAATATTACAGATCCATGGAAAGCGCTGTGGGACTGCACCAAGTGAGGATAATGACACTTTGTTTTTGGGGAATATATGTAACACATGGACAAAAGAAGCGGCAAGTGCTGATAAGTACAGTGGCTGTTACCTCCTGAAGCTTTTAACTGTTTTCTAATAGCGTGTTTGGTTTGCAGATAAGACAAAAGCTGAAGGATTATGGAATTGAAGGTGTCGAGAGTATCACTCTCGTCCCAGATGTTCAACATGAGGGGAGGAGTCGTGGTTTTGCATTTCTTGAGTTTTCATGCCATGCTGATGCCATGACTGCATACAAGAGGCTTCAGAAGCCTGATGTTGTATTTGGCCATTCTGAGAGGACAGCCAAAGTAGCATTTGCTGAACCTATACGTGAACCTGATCCAGAAGTTATGGCCCAGGTGAAAACAGTATTTCTTGATGGGCTTCCTCCTCATTGGGATGAAGACCGTGTTAGGGAGCTCTTGCAAGGTTTTGGGGAAATAGTAAGAGTTGTGCTTGCTCGGAATATGTCAACTGCGAAGAGGAAGGATTTTGGATTTGTGGATTTCTCCTCCCATGAATCTGCTGTTGTTTGTATTGAGGGAATAAACAATAAAGAATTAGATGATGGAAACTCCAAGGCAAGTTTCATATTAAATGATTCATCCAATTTGGTATTTCCTTTTTCACTTTAATTTCTTCCTCTTATTGTGTTTTTCTGATTATACTTCCTGAATGAACTTTTCCCCATTGAGCCATTTATTCTCTAATCGTGATTCATTATCTAGTTGCAAAGCCTTACACAAGACTTGTCATGCACTCCCACTTCCCTTTCTCTCTTGGATGTGAATTCCTAAAGCTTTTTTATTGCTTTTCTTCTGCATCTTAATTTTTCCTCATATCTTATATTTATAGCAATGTCAGACTTCAACCGTCTTCGTATAGGCATTTGAATGAACCCTTGTGTACATAACTGTGTATTTATCTTACATTCTTTTTGTCTTTTGTGTCCAAACTCATCGAAGAGGTGGCGTGAGCTGATGGTTTTATTTCGTTATATCTTTCCAGATAAGAGTGAAGGCTAGGCTGTCAAATCCTTTGCCCAAAACTCAGGCTGTTAAAGGTGGAATGCGTGGTGGTTTCCTTATTGATCGTGCTAGCAATGGAAGCTTTTCAAGATTTGGTAACTTTAGTGAATAGGTCTAAAGTCTTTTCCTTTAAATAGTTTGTGATCGTCAATTTACATTTTTCTGGGGGTTCTATAGGAAGAGCTGTTGGGCGTGGGGGACGTCACTTTAATTGGCCAAATTTTCAGCGTGGGCGTGGTTTCTATCATCGTGGACGTGGGCAGAGTAGTAGAATGGGTCCTCATGAATATGAATTTGTTGATCGTTATGCTGCATTTCAAGGAAGACAATTTGATGGAAGAGGTTCTCTCTCTTTCCCTCCCCAAAGAAACTCTCATTTCATTGTTCATGTGTAAACTTCTCCAAATTTGTTGAAAACTATACTTCTAACACCTCCAAACTTTTACATTAGGAGGGCGAAGAGGCCCACCAAGAGGTGGCTACCATGATTCTGCGGGTTCATCAAGAGGTGGCTATCATGATGCTGTGAGGCCATCAAGAGGTGGCTATCGTGAGGCTGTGGGCCCATCAAGATCAAACTTTAATAGACCTTGGCATGATGCACCTGCAAAAAGGCATGAGCATTTTGTTCATCCTAGGAGACAACCATTTTCTCCAGAAACCTTTGATAGACCTTTTGGTGGAAGGCCCCTTGATGACCCTTATTTTTATGGTGATGGTTCACGTGGCATGAAGCGACCCTTTTACGTGGCTGTAAATATCTCTTTACCTGTCATCATGCTTGTCTTTGCAGCGTCCTATGACCACTTTTTGTTTGTTGTTATTTCTCTGTCTCTCTCTCTCCCCCTTTGCCATCTTCCTTTTCATAGGTTAGGCTTGTCTCGTTGATTGTCATTTCTTGACTTTAAACTTCTCTGGCGTTTAGGATCACGAACCAGATTACCCAGAACCTAGTAGGCTTCGTCCTCGGATGGATTATGGTGATCCTCCAATCTCATTTCATGGATCTCGTTATCATGGTTGGGATTGATTTACTTACACTATAGCTACCAATTTACTAGTTCCTTTTTTTTTGTTCATTGCTTTGAATATTCATCGTATTTGTGTTTTCCCTTCAGATACCTATGGGGCAAGCACTGATCCATACTCACGTGATTATTATGGTTCTGATGTAAGTATGCAAATCCTAGCTTGTCTCAGTCCTTGTGTGTGATAGATTGTGATATTTGTGTGTTTATGTTGCAGTATGGTACTTACCCCCCATATTATGGGAATGATCGCACTTATGGAGGTGGCTACTACTATTAGCTTGAAAATTTTGGTAATCCTCACTGTTGTGTATTTATATTAAATTTATGCTGCTTTGAAAGGAATATGATAGCCCATGCTTCATTGAGTTCTAATTGTGTCTAGGTGGCAAAGGAAGACGGATCCACTTCCATCAATGATATGCAAATGGCTTGCTGTTGAAAAAAAAAAGTAGCAGCTTCCTTTCCTTTTTTTTCATTTTGATCTTGTTGCTCTTGTCTTCATATCTACTTCTTACACATGTTCTAGTCTAGAGACTTTTGGTGGATACCCCGAGAGTTCATTTACTGAGTTTAGGCTAGCTCTGTTAAGGGTTTAGATTGCAACTAAGTAAATGATACTTTTTATGTTTTGGAGACACTTGCCCTTTATATCTAGGTAATGAACTGCTTGGAGGATCTTCAATTAATATCATGATAAAGAATGGGCATCAATTCCCTTTATGTTACTAATCTATGTTTGGAATAGAAGTTTTTATGTTAATGTTCCTTGATATCGAAGGTGAATGCAACATAGTGGTGCCTTCATTTTGTGGAAGAGTCAAATCCTGAGAGGCTTTGGAATAGTAGTGGAGTTTCCGAAAGTTAATAATTTAAAGTGTGATGATGGGAGCTTTTGAAGATCATCTTGATGATTGTGATTGAGGAATGATACTTTTAGGTGTATGCAGCATAAGAGCTGTAAACTTGTAAAGAAAATCAATGATTTCTCAGGTGCCATGAGGCCATTTGATGTTTTCTGTGCCAGTATGAATTTCTTGTTTAATGAAGTGTATCTTAGGATCCCTTGTCTTTGATGACCTGCCTGGTTGGATGTGCTGTGGCTGAACATGCCACAGTATTTTTGTACCTTTTTCCAAAGCCAATCTCCAGAACAATCTATCTAAAGATATTGCTCCCAGATCAAGTGAAGGTTTTGAAAATTTCAAATTAATTCTCATTTCTGAGGTGAGAAGTGATGGGGTCCATCAATAACTTTTGATCGATTTGGTGCTCACTGATGGCCTATACTATATTCATGCAAGATCGAGCTGATATCTTCCCTTGCAAATTGTCTAATTAAGGTTGTGATTGAAGTTACAGTGTTTTGCAGGAGTGGATTTAAATTCTAAGGGAAACTTTTATCTTATTCTGCTAGTTTGTCATGCTGGTGCTTTTTGATTCATATCCTTGTGACATTGGTATGCCGTTAAGAGATAAATTTGGGGGATGAAAATGCCTCTTAATCATAATGGTTATTATGCTCAAAGCTTTCAGGCATATTTAGTGGTTTAAGGATACCTTATTTGTATGTCTTTGTGATCTTACGATCTTGTTTTACTTGGGAAATTTGGTAGTTGATTGATTATGATTTAGTATGCTATTCAAAGAACTAGAAATTTATGTCAAAGGTAGAGTTTGGCCAAGGCAGGGCTCTAGATTTGTAAATCTTTTCTTGGTGTCATGGTACTATTGTTAGATGTCCAAGGTAATGCCATTGTAGTAAGGAGATACTTTTCCATCGAATTATACAGTATATTTTACCAACAACATCATTGACGTTAGATAGAAACCCTCTTCCATCCTTGAAAGGACGAGGAGGTGGACAACTTATAGAGGTTATTCCAGCTATAACTATTGAACTAAACATTTAATAATAATGTGCTTTTGAGGTTGACCCACTGCCGATGTGGGAAGTTTATAAATAACATAGTGGTGAATTGAAGTACCTGCCTGTTTAGTGAGTCCTAGCCAAATTGGTTGATAAGGGTAACCATGTTAGCTTTTCCTACTACCCTTGGCACTTGCCATGTTACTTTGTTGGTACTTTGGCATTATTAGATACTTCCAAATTCTTTTTGGTTCTCCTGCTATGAGACTTTGAATATTGAATTTGTTGCTCATGTATCCCCGTCCAAAGTGGTAATTACTCTCACTTCCCTTCATATTCCTGGATAGGTTTGTGCTGGCTGTTTCCGGAAAATCAGTTAACTCTTTGATTTATGTTCATTTTGATCGGCCATTCCTTTTAGAACTCTAAATGTGGTTTTCCAATCCGTTTAAAGTTCGTCTCAGGTCGTTTTTTTTTCGTTCTTCCATTATTGTGTTTATAATGTGCCTCAGCATCTAGGTGCAGAATTGAGCCGCAGGTAAGTTGAATTGCTGATGCTACTCCTGCCCTTTTTTGGTAATGATGCTCTTCATTTTAGAATCATTGCCATTGCTTGCAATTTGTGTTACAAAGTTTTCTTTTTTGTTTTAGTTTCATTTGATATCTTTTCATATAGTTAGGTATAGATAAAAGGAAGCGAATCTTCTGCATTCATAGTTCAATTGATCAAAATTCATCATTACTTGAATCAATCAGTCAGTCTATGTTCAACGTAATTTATTGGGTATCATGTTGTCGACCTTATAACATCAATTTAAGTTCTAGTTGCCTCGTGAGAATTTTATTTGATTGGTGTGAGAAACATTGCCTTTTCTGGCGATGTTTGTTGATTATGGTCTTGGAGTCTTCATGCGGTTTCAAAGGGATGATTATTGTTACGCAGACGAAATTAAAAACTCAATATTGTTAATCGTGACAAGAATGGACTGGCCGGTGATTTTATTATCCATTCAAGTAGTTACTAAACAATATGAAGGCTACCAACACAGCACACTAACTAAAATGAAGGGTAGGGGCGTGGAGATTATTTTATCATATTTATGTAGTATTAAATATAAAATTATAATCGTATTCAATATATAATATTGCATCTATTTTATTAATTAATAGCAATATGTTAATTTATTGTATTTTATCAACAATTAAAAATATATTGAATAGATTAAAATGAATTCTATTTTTAATGCCTTCGAACTTTGCTAAATACATTTGAGTCCCTTAACCCTTGTTTTAGCAAACAACTTAAAAACTTTTTATTTTTATTGTTCACTAGCTGTAAAAAAAAATTAACCTCATAAAAGTGAATTAATTAACATAGATATAAAAAAAATGAAATTAATTTGAAAAGAATTAAGTGTGTTCAAACTATGTTTCTTCTTCGGAAGTATTCGCGTGATATCAGAGTTGTTAGGTTGCCTGCTTCTCCATTCCATAATTGCAATTCGAGGTTATAAAGAAGAACCGATTTTTAATCTTTGTTGAAAATAGAAAATCCTATAGAAAACATACTAAAAATAAAAAAAGAAAAACCGATTTTCAATCTTTGTTGAAAATAGAAAATCTTATAGAAGACGTACTAAAAATTTAAAAAAAATATCAAAGATGGATTAAAAATAGTGAAACAAAAAATCAGAACAATTATTCTAATAATTCTTTACAATTTTGGGATAAAAATAGAGTTGAAGCAGATTTAGAAATAATAGATAAAAAATTATTAAAGTTACAGCCAAGAGATAATACAGAAGATCAAAAATTTAGAAAACTACTACTCAAATTAGAAAATTTAAGTCATTAGGCTTAGTAGATCTCCTCACTCTCTTTTTGCTTTCATGGTAAGAAACCATGTAGAGATACTTAGAAATAAAGCACAGATGGCAATCAATTATAAAAGATTAAATAATAATATAGTATTTGATGAATATTTTTTACCTCATAAAGATATCCCAATAAACAAATTTTCTCTTTGATTGTAAAAATGGACTTTGGCAAATAAAATGAATAAAGAAAGCATTTCTTATACTATTTTCTCTATTTCACATAGTCATTATGAACTAATGGTTAGTAATGTCGTTTGGTTTAAAAAATGTCCCACAGATATTTCAAAGAAAAATTGATAATATTTTCAAGTATTATAATTTTATACTTCATAATTTTTCCTAACATATTATACATCTTCATACATCTGCAAAAATACAATCTTGCTCTTTCTAAAAAAAATCCTAAGATATATCAAAACTACAATAGAATTTCTTGGATGGAATAGATGGTAAATATGATAAACACTACATTCTTGAAAAGATTTTGCAATTTTCAGATAAATTACAAAATAAAAAACAAGTTAAATTATGCATATGATTTTATTCAAAATTTAGCTGAGATAAGAAAACCATTCCAAATGTTTTTAAAGAAATATTAATGATTTGAATTTTTACCTTATTTGATTGAACAAGCAAACAAGATTAAAGTTCTGTTCTCTACTTTACCTAAACTTTCTTTACCTACTGACGATGGTGATTTAGTACTTGAAACCGATGCTTTTAATCATATATGAAGCGGAGTATTAAAAAAGATAAATTATAACGATGCTCATTTTAAAACTAATGAGTCTCTTCGCAAGTATACCTTATAAACTTTTATTACTGATACTCAACAGAGATATCATATAAATAGAAAAGAATTATTGGCAGTAGTAAAATATTGTATAAAATTGTATTTTTTATTACCAAAAAGATTTTTATTAAGAATTGAAAATACTCAGGGAAAACTTTTATTTAGAGTAATTTACTTTCTAAACCTAAATATAAGGGATATATAAGATGATAAATTTTATTAGCTGAATATAATTTTGATATTTAAATTATTTAATCAAATAATAATATTCTTACTAATTTTCTAACTGGGAATGGAGAAGAAATATTTGATATTATAAAAGATAATGATAATTTAACAGAAGAAGATTTATTTAGAATCACTTTAATTTTTAACGTCTTGAAAATTTTAGATTTTATAAAATTTTATTATCTCAAGATTAGATTAAACCTTTTGTATGATAAATTAATATGTGTTTTATCTGTGATTTTGTTATAACTGGATTAAATTCTGTGATATGTGGATCAAATTTGGTGATATGTGTTGGCCTATAGCAAAATGGTACCGAAATGATTGATAAACTAAAAATTATTATAGATTACATTCACATTAAACGAAATGCTTAATTTAAGAGAAAGTCAATATGTATGAATAAATTCACTTCAACTAAGACTCACATGAGATTTTTATTTATTTTAAAAAAGAGTGATCTAATTACTATTTTTAAAAGAAAATGGAGTGATCTAATTACTAGCCTAACAAACAACAACGGAGTTTAAGCCTATGATTTAACCTCTTTTTAAATGATACTATAATAGTTCCAATTTGTTCTAATTTGTGTTGGACTTTAATGACACCAAAACGGTAAGATTGGGCTCCATCCCTCTTTATTATAAAATAAATGGTTAACTGTTAATGCAAATTGGATTTTTTTAAGACTCAAACCATATTGTTACTGAAGTTTTTATATTAATATTATAAATACTGTATTGAAATAATATTAATATTAATTATCGCAAACTTTTATCTCAAAAAAATAATAACATAAATAGGATTAATAATTTCATTTTTATTATCTAAACTCTTTTACTAATTCTCATGACATTATTTAAACTTATTCTCATCTCATCCCATTTCGTATCTCTCTCTTATTATTTGTAACTTGTATTAGAGAATAAGCCTATGACAAAGTT
>JANTNU010000235.1:10137683-10154906 GCA_024752395.1 Erythroxylum havanense | reverse complement strand
ACCGCCCCCCCCCCCCCCCCTTCTAGATCGTTTACAACTTTGCATAGTGAGAATGTGTATCAGGGAGTTAGATGAGACCGCCAGTGTTAGCATGGAAAGACTTCCTAGCTGCTTATAAGAAGAAGTATTTGTCTGAAGTTTATATTCAGTAGAAACAGAGGGAGTTTCTGAGTCTCATCCAGAGGGAGATGATGGTGAGCGAGTATAAGCATAGGTTTATGCAACTGTCTTGGTATACAGCTGAGATGATGATAAGTGAGGCAGCTAAGTGTTGTAGGTTTGAATGGGGTTGCATTTGGCCATCAAAGAAAAAGTGGTAGTACATAATTTTTGTGACTTTTAACAACTAGTTGAAGCGACAGTGAGGGTTGAAAATATTGAGAACATAAAAAGGGTCATGAATAAAAAGAGAAAGGGGAGAGAACAGTTCAAGAGGGGAGGTGGTACTCCTACGTCAAAAAGGAGTGTCAGGACTTTCTCTATGCAGTCTAAGGAGAGGAGAAGTGGTGCAAGTAAATCTAGACAGTTAAGAATCATTTCTCAGCAGGCCTCAACAGTTGGAGGCAGCAAAAGGGGAGGGGGAGATAAGTAGTCCACCTCTAAATATGATCATTGCGGGAAACTCTATAGAGGGAAGTGCTACCAATTTACAGGAGCTTCTTTCAACTGTAGAAAAAAAGGGCACATGGTTAGAGAGTGCCCTCAGCATGAAAGATAGGAGAAAACTCAGATGCGAGCTTCAAAGAGGGCTAAAGTTGGGAGACAGAAGACTGCAATTGAAATGGGCAGTTCCGATGTGACCAAGAAGGTGAACCCTCCAGGAAGATCGAGGGGGTAAGCACTGCTAGAGTGTTTGCAATGACATCAAAGGACACAGAAATCACTTTAGAAGTTGTGACTGGTATAGTTACATTATCTGATATATTGTTGTTTTAATTAATCCGGGTTCTACCCATTCACTTATTTCATCAAGTAGAACTATAAATGGTAAAAATATGAGCCCATTGGATACTCCTTTGATGGTTAGTACTCCAATCGGTCAATATATTATTATTAGTCAAGTCTATAGAGATTGCAAAGTATGTATTGGTAGGGAACACTTAGTGGTAGACCTAATGTCGTTGAAGATGGGGGGATTAGAAGTGATACTGGGTATGGATACATTAGAAAAGTACAACGCCCATCTGGATTGTAAACAGAAGATAGTAGAGTTTAAGTTAGATAACGGTAGAAAGGTGGTGTTTATGGGAGACAAAAAGTCAAGCCCACCTAGAGTTGTTTCGGCTTTGACAGCAGAGAAAATGATGAGGAAAGAGAATGGAGCATTTTTGGCCTATGTGTTAGACACGAAGGCAGATGGAGGGAAGTTAGAAGAAATTCCCATAGTCATAGAATTCCCGGATGTCTTTCCAGAAGAATTTTCAAGACTACCTCCACCAAGAGAAATTGAGTTTCTCATTGAGCTTCTTCCATATACTGCACTAATATCAATTCCGCCTTATAGAATGGCTCCGGTAGAATTGAAGGGGCTTAAGGATCAATTGGAAAGGTTATTAGAGAAGGGATACATTAGGCCTAGCTCTTCATCTTGGGGAGCTCCGGTCCTTTTTGTAAAGAAGAAAGATAGTCCTTTTTGTAAAGAAGAAAGATAGATCTTTGACAATGTGTGTGGATTACTGGAAGCTCAACCATGTCACTATTAAGAATAGATATTCACTCTCACGCATAGATGATTTGTTTAACCAATTGTAATGGGAAAAAGTCTTCTCCAAGATAGACTTGAGATCAGGTTATCACCAGTTAAGGATAAAGGAGTTTGATGTATCAAAGACTACTTTTAGAATACAATATGGGCATTTTGAGTTTTTAGTTATTTTGAGTTTTCAGTTATGTCCTTCGAATTGACGAATTCCCCTACACCTTTTATAGACTTAATGAATATAGCCTTTTAAGTCTTTCTTAGACAAATTTATCATTTTCTTTATTGATGATATATTGGTTTATTCCAAGAGTAATAAGGAGCATGAAGATCATTTAAGAATTACTTTGGAGACACTGAGGAAGAATGAGTTGTATGTCAAAGTTGACAAATGTAAATTTTGGCTAAAAGAAGTGACATTTCTTGGACATGTGATTTCAGAGCAAGGAGTGCATGTGGATCCGAGAAAAATAGAAGCTATGGTGAAATGGGAAGTGCCTAAAAGTATAGCAGAAGTGAGAAGTTTCTTGGGTTTAGTTAGGTATTATAGGAGGTTTGTGGAGGGCTTTTCCATAATAGCAGTTCCACTTACTAAATTGACAAGGAAGAATCAAAAGTTTGTGTGGACTGAGAAGTGCTAGAACAATTTTGAGGAATTGAAGAATAGGCTTACAAGGAGGAGTGCCTTAAGGAAGGGATTGGGTTGTGTGTTGATGCAAGGAGATAAAGTGATTGCCTATACTTCTAGACAATTAAAGCCCTATGGGATGAATTATCATACGCATGATTTGGAGTTAGTTGCCATAATTTTTGCATTGAAGATATGGAAACATTACTTATATGGAATCATTATCGGGATATTTACAAACCACAAGAGTCATACGTATTTGATGAGCCAAAAAGAGTTGAATTTGAGACAGTGAAGGTGGTTGTAATTACTGAAAGATTATGATTTGATAATAAACTACTACCTAGGAAAAACTAATGTAGTAGCGGACGTGTTGAGTAGGAAATCTACTATGGCACATGTGGAGATGGTATATTTTCCTTTGTTGAAAGAATTGGCCAAACTTAGAGTGACATTGAAGCAAGCCGAATTTGAGTGTATATTGGCTAACTTTAGCGTAATGCTAGTGTTGAATGAGAAGATTAAGGAGTTGCAGGAATAAGATGAGTATTTGAGCAGATTTAAAGAGGAGATTAAAATGATAAACCTTCAGAAATATAGATAAGAGAAGATAAATTGATGGTGGTAGGTAACAGATTGTGTATCCCGGACATGTTAGAGTTAAAAGATGAGATTTTTAATGAAGCGCACAATGCTCCCTGTGCAATGCACCCGAGGAGTGCGAGAATGTATAGAGATTTAAAAGAGAAATTTTGGTGGAAAGGAATGAAGAAGGATGTTGCAGAGCATACTAGAAGATGCTTAATGTGTCAGCAAGTTAAGGCTGAGCATCAATTACCTTCAGGCAAGCTTTGTCCATTCCTGAATAGAAGTGAGAGAAGATTATGATGGATTTCTTGATGAGATTTCCAAGAACTAGAAGAAAGCATGGTGCAATATGGGTTATTGTCGATAGGCTAACTAAGTCAACACATTTCTTGATAATTAAGCAGACAAATTCTTTGAATGCTTTGGCCAAGAAGTATATGGATGAAATAATCAGACTTCATAGAATTTCAAACTCTATAGTTTCTGATAGAGATCCTAGGTTCACCTCCATATTCTGAGAAAGCTTACAAGAAGCTTTAGGAACTAAGTTCCACTTTAGTACAACTTTCCATCCACAGACTAATGGACAATCAGAGAGAACAATACTGACTTTGGAGACAATGTTAAAAGCTTGTGTTATGGATTTCAAAGGCTCATAGGATGTTAATTTACCTTTAATTGATTTTACTTACAATAATTCCTATCACTCGGGAATTCAAATGGCACCTTATTAAGCTTTGTATGATAGGAGGAGCAAAACTCTTATTTGTTGGGATAAGGAAGGTGAAAGGAAACTTATAGGACCCGAGTTAGTAAAAGTTACAGTTAATAAGATTAAATTGGTAAAACAGAGACTCAAAGCAGCTCAAGATAGAATGAAGAGCTATACGGGTGCATATAGAAAAGATATGGAATTTGAAGTTGAAGATAAAGTGTTTTTTTAGAACTTCTCAATGGAAAGGAGCCTTGAGATTTGGTAAGAAGGGCAAGTTTAGTCCAAGATACATAGGCCCTTATAAGATCATTGAGAAGATTGGACCTTTAGCCTATAAGTTAGTTTTGCCACCAGAATTGTCTAAGATTCACAATGTGTTCCATGCATTGATGTTGAGGAAGTTTTGATTCAATCATTCACACATAGTTCAACCTTCATAGATTCAACTAAGAGAGGATTTGACTTATGAAAAGCAACTAGTGGAGATTTTAGACTCGAAGGAAAAGGTTTTGAGAAACAAGACAGTGAAGCTGGTTAAAATCGTATGGAAGAACCATTTTATAAAAAAGGCTACATGTGTGCCTTTGGAAGTAGTGAAGGAGAAGTATCCATATCTCTTTATGGACTCAGGTAAAAATTTCGATGACGAAATTCTTTTAGGGGAGAATTGTTAGACCCCAAAATTTTTTTCAATTATTTATTTTTTATTTATTTATTAAATTTTTTATTTATTTTTAGAATTGGTCTATTAATTTAGTGGGCCTAAGTAGTAATTAGAAATTGGAATAGAGAAGGTAGGGTTAAATTAGTAAGAGTGCATTAATGAAGGGCATTTTTGGAAGACCACTTAAGGATAAAGATCATAAGCATTAAAGGAAGGGTATAATGGACATTTTATACTCATTAAGGGCATAATTGGAAAGAAAAGTGTTGTCTTGCATTTAGAAAAAGAAGAAAAGGTGAATGAGGGAAGAAGAGAAGAAAAAAATACAAAGAGAAGAAGAGAAGGAGAGAGAAGAAGGGAAAGCTAAGCTAGGGTTTCAATTTTCTCAGCTTTCAAGAGAGAGATCTTTAAGCTAAACAAGTAAGTATAAGCATTAACCCTTCTTGATTTCTTGAATGAAGCATATTTGGTGATAGTTAGAAGTGAAATGAAAGTGAAAATGAAGTGAATATGTGTAGGAATGGTATATGTAAATGTTCTCTTTTGGGTTAATGATCAAGATGGATCATGATTTATTTGTGAATGATATTGAGTTGAAATGAAGTAGAAATGATGATTTTTTTTATAAGATGTGTTAGGTGTAGATGTTGGATGTAAAAAAATCTGAAAATTTGGATGAGGCCTAGATATTTCGTAGGCTTCTGGAAGCGAAGTCAATTTTCCTGCATAAATATGTCTTGGTATTTTTAAGGACATCTTGTTCTGTAGTTATCCAAATGGAATTATTTTTAATTTGGAGTAAACTAGAGATTTAGGGATAAAAATTGTCTGATGAAATAAAGTTTTAATTAAGTCTCTAAGAATCTCAATTTTTTGGATGGAAGTTGAGCACAGAATATTGTTTTAGTATAAGAATAGTCCGAACATGTTTGGGATATAACTTTCAGGTTAATAAACCAAATTGAAGGATTTTGGTTTCATTAGAAACTTAAGACAATGGGGAACATTTTACGATAAGAAAGTGTTATAAAATTTCTTCATTTACCTTATCAAAATGATCATGAAAAATTAAGTCGAACGTTTGGATTTTGAAAGGGTTATAGTTCTTATTTAACATTTTTGATAATTAAAGCTTTATGAATTTCCTTTGAATATTGTTTGAATAAGAAATTGGTTTGTCTTAGGAAACCAAAAAATTCCTATCCAAGAGCAAAGAAAGGGCACAATTAAACTTTAATTTTCAAGCAAAATTAGGTGGTAATATATTTATAATTGTTGTGTAATATAGGCAAATCGTCTTGTTTGTATATTGTGTATTAAATTGCTAAATTGTGAATTGTAGTGATGTAGAAAATGATTTATAATGTGTTTTATATGATGCATTGAAAGATGTACGACATTTGGATATAATTGAATTGTGCTTATGACCATGTTATGCCTTGGAATGTGCCATTACAATTTGTGTAAATGAAAAGAAGAAAAGTAAAACAAGCATAAGAATATGAAATTGTGATTGATTGAATTGAGCATAAATTTACTTGTAATTGGGCAAGGGAGGAACCAATTTCATTAGTCACGTGCACGTTGACTCATAGCTTTCTCCTGGATGCCCGCTTGAGGCATACGAGATCCTGAGAATCGGACTCATTTTGTTCACGGTGTAAACTTCAATTTCTCTGTTTCGTTCTACGAAACTCTCGAGCCATTTGTTGTGCATTTCATCATTGATTTGTTGAGTATGATGTATAATTGAATGTTATAATTTAATGGATAATTACATGATATGTTCTAGGTGATGACATCTTGTTAACTATAAGTTATGAGTTTGAATTGTTGAGTATTGAATTGCTATATATATGTGTACATATGCATGTGCGTGGCTCATTACCGATGACTATAAATATATTAGCCACTGAGCTATGTAGCTTACCCTACTATTCCCTCCTCAGGTGCAGAATGAGAAGGTTGGCGATCTTTGCAAGGCATCTAAAACTCCAAGATAGTTAAAGAAGTTTGTAATAAGTTAGCGACTATTTTGGATAGCTTTATAGGCATATCAACATTGAACATCCTTTTGTATTTTTGTATTAAACTTTGATATGTATGATGATATGTAAAGGAAGATTGTTCAAACTTGTTTGATTTAGTAACGAAATGAAGAATGGAATTTTTTTTTTGAGTATGTCTAGATTTATCTTGTGGTTAAGCTTGGATGGTTAGAATTGAATGTATCTGTGTTTACAATATTGGTATTGTTTGTTAAATGTGTCTTAAAATTTTAAGTTTGGTGTTCGGTTTATAGGTTTTGGAATTGAAGGTTTCGCCACGATGAAGTCAGATGTTCACCTCGTCGAACCTCTCCAGAAGGGCGTTTTATGTTGAATTTTGTGACTTCTTCAAGGCAAAGCCGACATTCGCCTCGGCGAAATTGTCTTGAGAGTGCTTTGCTTTAATCTAAGGACTTCATCGTGGCGAAGCTAGAAGTTGTCCACGACGAACTTCTTCTGAAGGGTCCATGGAGATAACATTGTGGTTTTGCTGCGGCGAAACAATTTCATCGCGGTGGCAAATCCTTCATCGTTGCCACGTTGAAATTTCTTTCAAATTCAATGCCTTCCACTTTTCTTTTGCTCCACCCTTACGTGACCACCATGAATCCAACCTCGATATTGGAATCGAGGCTCGGGCCCAATAGAAAACTTTGTACAAATTGCTTTAGCAAACTCCTATTGCTCTTTTGTCAACAAGTCTATTGAGAATCTTTTTGTCTTAACATGATGAATGTCTTAATATAGTTGGATGCTAATTCTAGCATCTTAAATGTTGAATTTTATTTGGATGGAAAGTACAATACCAACTTCTTTATGCATGAAATGTGTTATTTTTGTGCAATTTCTCCAAAAATTTGAGCTCTTTTAGGCATTACACTCCAATATACTATGATATTTTGGATTGCTTCTACATCCCTTATTACCTCTAACTTGTCCTTCACAATCAAATTCATTATATACGTGAAACAAAGCATATGGAATAATCTCCTATGTATTAGGAAGCTCCCATGTTATATCAAACGATAACTTTTTCTTCACTTTTTTGATCATACCATCATTTATGATGCAATTTTCTAAAGTTATGACTGAGAGCTTAATGTCAGTGTTCCAATATATTGAGCATTCAACCAATATCTTTATCAACTTTTCACTTGTATGTGATATCAGCATACAAAATAAACCTACCGTTTAAAAACATAAACAAATATCAATTATAACATAATCAATGAACAAATGATAAAAATTAAAGGATATCTTTTACCTAAGGAGTCGACTGCATAAAATAATATGTTATCATTTCCATACAACTCTTGTTTTGGTAATTAGTTGTTCACATATCTAACATTATAAAAAAATTATTTGTGATTGCTTGATAAAAATTATTTGTGATTGCTTGATAATGTCATTAATATCAATTTGTTTTTGTCTCTATAAATCTTGAATTTGTCTTTCTTCATGGTATTATGAGTTGAGATCTTAAAGGTTAATAGGAATGAATTGGAAAACATTTTGAAATTTTGACTGTCAACAATGGAGAGTGGATATTCATTCAAAATAATTATCTTGGCTAGAGAATGCTTTAATTTTTTGCAGCCATAAGTCGTGTGGTAGTCATAACTTATGGCAGTCATTTCACTCCTCTCGTTTATTAAGTTAGGGATGAAGAAATATTTGACCCCTTAATACCATTTTCCTTCTGTTGCAGGAGTCCATATATCTCTTCAAATGAGGTATTCCACCTTTATAACTCCTAACTAATATCTTGTGAAAATACTTATATTTAAGTTTTTCAATTACACTACTTGATCTACTTGATGAAGTGATTCCAAACATTGCTTTTTTAACTCAAAAATTCAATTCCTTCAACTTAAACTATTTTCTCACTTAGTATATTACAAGGTACTAGTTAAACTCCCTTTTTATTTTACTTATGTTGTTGAAAGGTTATGTTCATCCATCTTAAACAATGATAAACAAAATATGATGAACATGGATGTTTGAAAATGTATACATATATAATAAGGTTGAAAGAATAAAATGAACATGGATGAAAATTTGTGAAAATATATGATAATATTGATATCAATCAACCAAATAAACATGATATAATTTAATATATGGATTTATAAAATCTAATCTTTAAACAAACAAGATACCATATATTGCAAGTTCTAGCCAACTCAGAATAAGAATAATAATTATTAATAACCTCCTCTAACGTAATCTATTTACTCAATAACTAATGTACGAGTCATTAATAGAGTAGCATTTAGCATTTCATTCACTTTAAGATGTTCATAACTTGAAAAACAAACTATCATATGTATTCACCAAATGTTGGGGAAAAACTTATTATTCCCTTATAGTCTTTGTTTATTCAGATAATTACGAAATGATAGCTACATACACATTTTAGTTTATGCTCCTGTAAAGTTATTGGTAAATGCTCCTATAGTATCTAAGATGGGGTTGATTAATTACCACCAACCAGAAAAGTGATATTTCTTTCTTAGCTATTTTAGCTACATCATTATTGAACAATTAATCTGTCATATTTCAATTAATATTAATATCAAAATCATTTTTGTTAGTTGATTTTGAATGAGGTAAATACGAAGTATGATTATGGTCTTATTTTATTATTATATGAAGAAATTATTGAAGTAGGACATTCTATTCCAATAACAACATGCATTAATGGAAATAATTATTCAAATTGTAACATTTTGATTTCAAACTTACCCTTTGTATCCTAGGAATTGTGGCTAGAAGCTGATAGTTATTAGCTATTAAATGTATGCCTTATGAAATAATTGAGGGATGCAAAATATTCAAACAAAGTGAGCAATGCATTATTTATTATGTTTTTTCCCTATCATCCTATTTTTGAAATCCTAGATAATCCTTTTGACCTAAAATTTCAAAATTGAATATATATATGGTCATCTAATCATCTTGCTATTGAAGAATCATTCTTCAATTTATACTTGTTTGCGTTGATTTTCTTTCACCATCAAGTTATTAGGCCTAATTTAAATGGGGTAAGGAGATAATTGAATGAAACTCATTTTAGAAATATCCCTTAAGATGAATGAAATAAAATAGGAAAAGCATAACAAATAAGTCTATATATTTGCGTGTTCAGTCCAATAATAAATAGAGCGTTAGAGTCAACTAAAATAGGTAAACAACATTTATTTCTTGTTAAGCCCCAAACCTTAGGCGTTAGTATAACACCCCACTCTCGCAAGACCTGAACTCAATATCGATGGTGATATCCGAGTCTGTGCCCCATGAGGGTGGCGTACTAAAGCACTCAATTATTCAGAAATCAGTATAACTTTTTTTTTGAAATCAATAACATATTTTGCGAAAATCGACAATCAAATTGGGCCCACATTCATTCATCAATATTTTCAATTAACACAATTTTCAATAGTCATTCGGGCCCTTTCACAAATACAAAACACTTGATTCATTTTAAAATAAAATTTATACAAAAAGTTGCGAATTATATAATTTACTACAAAATAGAAAAATGCAATGCAGAAGCGAACTGATCTCAATCTCTATCCTTCACTTGTATGCTATAGGTATACTCCCGTTGGCCTAACGGGGTATTAATCTAATCCTGAAAAATAGTTGCAAATTTTTGGTGAGTTTTGCGAACTCAATGAAAGACCATCATCGATGGCTCACCCAATCACATAAAACATAATTCACATAACACATACATCACACAATTCACATTATTTCACAATTCACATTCACTTTAACACTTTATATTCATTACACTTAGTCATTCATATTATGCATATGCAATGCACACGAGACTCTCTGTTCATTTGTTACTTTGTTGTAATCGAGTGCCTAAACTGTCCCATATAGGGCTCATTGATAACCGTCCCTTATCCACTTGGGGGATATGGGGCTCATTAAACGTTGAGCCTGAGGCTTTGAATTACTTGTGAGCTCGAGGATCATTTCCACTCATTGAGCTTTAAACTCTATTTGTTGGCTATTATGGTCACAACTGCCATTATATTACATGTATTCATGTAATGGAATACAACACTCACATTTGCATATCCCATTCATTCCCTTTCTCATATCATCAGACCTTAATCCGACATTTTACATTGAAGTGGAGAATTCACAATTTCATTCATATACAAATACAAATACACATTCATAATCACTCACTTTATAACATAAACAAAACAAAAATAAAGTAAGACCATCTAGGTCTACTCATAGTACGCTCAAGATTAGCATTTGCTTTCAACTTCTGGGAACGCTTAAATGCGGACACTTGACCTGTACAAGTCATTTATACAAGAGACACATTGCACACTCATCAATAATTACACACATAAAAACATTCATTTATGTACAATTGAAATAATGGACCATGTATAATGCATGCCCAATGACAATCACGGACATATATTCTAGAACACATATTATACTCATTCCCATTTCATAATTCATATATGTCTAATTTAACTTAGCTTTAGCCTTCATTTGTACATAATCTTTCTAAATTTTCCTTTCAATCTTTACCTTTTTCATGTGTCTAGCTTATTCATAAGCTTACATCTCGAGAACACTTGGTTACTTTATATCATAACTCAATTTCTCATCATCTCTTTTCTAACCTCATATGATCTCAAAATATCCAAATTATCATCCAATAGGAATCCAATTGAAAATCTCATAATTCAAAAATCACAAAAATTGATTCCATAATACTTAAACGCAAACAATTTCTAAACTCCATGAACTAGAATCCTTACAAAAATCCAAAAGATTCAAAATGATCTTACCTTTATTCTTCACCAAATGAAAAGATCTTTAGCTCAAATGGAAGCTCTTTTCTTCCTCTTCCTTTTTCTCTTCTTGGAAAACTTCAAAATCTTTCTTGAAGACTAAGAAGAATTAAACCCTAGCTCAATTCTCTTCTTTTCTCTCAAACCACCAAACTCTCCTTCTCTTTCTCTCTCATTTTCGTTGCTCTCATCTACCTTTTTCCTTCCATTCACATGTTTCTACTCCATTTATCGGCAAGACAACACTTATTCTTCCAATTATGCCCTTAATGATTGAGAATTTTCCCATTTACCCTTCCATTTATGCCTTATGTCTTTTACACATAAGTATCTTACTAAAAGCACCCTTGAACATTATAAGATAATACTTTATTCTAGAAGAATCTTATCTATTGTCTTATATTTCCAATTATACCAAAAGCATTCAATTTGGTTTAGTAAGGTGAAAGTTATACTCCAAATATTTTCGGACTGCTTTTATTCCGAGACCGTACTCTACACTCAACTTCCATAAAAAACTTGAAACTCTTAGAATCCGATTAAGAATTTTATTTCTTTATATAATATGTAGCCCTATGTTTCTAGTTTACTAAAAATTAAAAATCATATCATTTGGAACTCTACATATCAAGATATCATCAAAATACTGAAGTATATTCAGTAAAGTAACACCAGTTCATACTATCTAAGGGTACATTCACTGTACCTGTTCCACTTTTTCACTCAATCTTTCTCAATTTGACTTGTAGGGCTATGATTTTTGGTAGAGATGTAGAGAAATGGTTTACAAGTCCAATGGTTCAAGAATTAAGTCATTTGGATGTCTAGAGAGGAAGTTATGACCAAAAGAAGTAACTATGTTTATGACCTCAATCATCTTACTTCAGTAACTTCGTCTTATTTTGTATAGTAATTTCGTCTTCCTTTTTACAATAACTTCGTCTTACTTTATACATTAACTTTGTCTTACTTTGTACAATAACTTAACTTCGTCTTACTTTGTACAGTAACTTAAATTCGTCTTACTTTGTATAGTAACCTGGTCTTACTTTGTACAATAACTCCGTCTTACTTTGTACAGTAACTTAACTTCGTCTTACTTTATACAGTAACTTCATCTTACTTTGTAAAGTAACTTCGTCTTACTTTGTAAAGTAACTTAACTTCATTTTAATTTGTACAGTAACTTAAATTTTTCTTACTTTGTACAGTAACTTAACTTCGTCTTACTTTGTACAGTAACTTAACTTCGTCTTACTTTGAACAATAACTTCGTCTTACTTTGTACAGTAACTTCATCTTACTTTGTATAATAACTTCATCTTACTTTGTACAGTAACTTCGTCTTACTTTGTACAGTAACTTCGTATTACTTTGTACAGTAACTTAACTTCGTCTTACTTTGTACAGTAACTAAGACGAAGCAACATTACAACTTGTAATGCTTGTATCTCTCAACTGCGATATCCAAAATTCGTAAACTTTATATCATTGGAAAGATAAAATAAAGATCTACAACTATAAAGAGACAACTCTGAAAAAATATATCTAGATTAATCCAGATTTTCTCTCGAAGTTAGAACACGAAATTCACATTCAGCTCCCAATGTACTGGACCCAATTCTCACTTCGTGACAAATTTTGAGACTCTTAGAGATAGAATTGAAATTTGATATCTTCATACAAAATATATCCATATATCTCTAGGTTAATCCAAGTCAAGAACCATCTTGTTTGGACAACTAGAGAAAATATTGTGGCTAAAAGACTGAAGTACACTCAGTGAATATTTTCCAGATCACTACCAATTTTGTTTCCAAATCTTTCCTTATCATAACTCATACCAAGATCATCCTCTCTACTCCCTCTACTTCTCATTTTCAATAAAATCACATCTAAAAACAATCATACCCAGAAGTTGTCAATGAATGCATGTACACTCATGTTTGTGCGAAGATTCAATATTTATGTGGATATATGCTAACATTATGCATGAGCAAGAAAATGCATTTCCTTAATCTCTCTTTGAGCTTACATGTACTGAAATTTCAGGTCCTAACCCTTTATGGGGACGGGATGTTACACTTAGAGACCAAACAAAGCTCCATTATAGATCCTAAAAATCAAGTTAAATAGAATTGAGAGAATGATAAGCAAACTAGTGCAATTTAATGAATACAACAATCAATATTAAAAAGACGACTTTCATGTTGTTTGGGTTTCTAGAGGAATTGACAAGAAAAAATATCTTTCCTCCACTTCATCATCCTAAAACATAAAATATAGGATCACAAATTAAATTTCAAAATCAAGTTCATAGAATAAGGATAAGAAATAGGTC
This sequence comes from Erythroxylum havanense, assembly GCA_024752395.1. NCBI lineage: Eukaryota > Viridiplantae > Streptophyta > Magnoliopsida > Malpighiales > Erythroxylaceae > Erythroxylum > Erythroxylum havanense. The sequence goes on along the minus strand of JANTNU010000235.1, from coordinate 10,141,391 downwards.
ATAAGAAAGATAAGGTAACCTAACTCTCAACAATTACCTTTGGAGTTTAGCACTAAGTTCTAATCATTTATTGCACTTACACAAATTGGAGCAATTCCTTTTGCTTAACCTAAAGTTAAAAAGAAAAAAGAAAAAGGAAAAACCAAAGTGATATGATCCATCTTTAATTTCATTATAAAAGAATAAAAAGAAATATAAGCATTTATAGAGAATGAAACTCCAAAAACAGTCAAAGAAGTCATCATGTTATTCCAACTTGATATAACCATTCACCAAAACCATAGAAAAGCAAGTAAAGGGACTATAAAATTTTCTTATTTGAAAATTGTAAATAGGAACATTTTCTTTCCAAGTGGATCTCATAATCACCTCTCTTAGCCATATTTTTCCAAACAACGATTCTCAACCCTATTCATTAACCAATTCAAATTTAATTAAATAAGAAGAATAATTACCTAATTGAGAATGAGAGATTGATAAAGACAGCATCTAGGGTAGAGAGAGCTTATTGCTATTGATAAAGATAACATATAGGGTAAAGATAGCTTAATGTGATGCAGAATAATTGATTATTATAACAACTCAAAGTTAGAGAAATGTAGGGAGAAAATGAGAGAGAGAGAGAGAGAGAGAGAGAGAGATGTAGAGAGACTAACAAAGAATACTAAAGAAGAGGGAAAAAAATTAACAATTGAAGGAGGAGGAGATTTTTATCACATTGTCATTTATTGGTAATGAGATGATATCTTTTTTTAGGCTAAAAAATCAATGTCTTGTTATTTATAGTTAGGTTTCATAGCCTGACCCAATCTAAAGCTTAAAATTGAAAAAAAAAGAAGTTATGAGCCTACCTGAAGAAATATCAACTCGAATTAAGTCTATTGACTTTAGGTAGGATCGGGCTAGACTTAAACTATTTTACTAAGCCTATTTCTTTAATACTAATAGCTTGCTTCTTAAATATTCAAACATGCTCCTTGAAAGTAATTTAGTTAGAATATCAACAATTTGTAATTCAAACTTGCAATACAACAACTTATCTTCTTTATCTTTCTCTACTTCTCTATTAAAATGAAATGTAACCTTTATATGTTTGATTCTACTATATTGTACGTGATTTTTTGTAAGTGTTATAGTAGATATATTATCACACAAAATAATAGTAATTTCATCAGCTCCTTTCCCAAATGAATCATTTATTTTCTAAACTAAATGTCTTGATTTTCTCTAATTGCAATAGAAATAAATTCAACCTCTATGGTTGATTGAGCTACCACCTTTTGTTTGGAATTCCGTGAAAATGGATCTCAACCAAAAGAGAAAATAAACTTAAAGCACTTCTACGATCCTACATAGAACCTATCAAATCACTGTCAACATACCATTGAAATCCTTCATTTCTTTTCTTCTTACACCACATTTCAAAGTCAATTACACCTTTAATATAGGGATACCAGATTCTACAGTGTCAAAACTTTTGAATTTTTTTTCATTTTAATGTCAAACTTTTAAAAATTTTCAATTAAGTAATTGGCCTTTCAAAACTCTTACAATTTAGGTTAAAAAATTGGCTCTATTTTTTTTATTGATGTAACTATTAAAGTTAATTTTGAACTGACATATGGAAATCCATATAGAAATACTGTGAACACGTGGACATCTTCATAGACTGACCTATTATCCTTTAAACTGACTCATAACCTATAACTCATGACTAAACCATGACATAACTTTTTTTAAAATAATATGAATCCTATTTTCCCTTACCTTGCCTCTGTTTATACTATCTAAAAAGAATAAGTTTCTTTGTATCTAGTATGGCAAGACTAATGAATATTGGGAAAGCAAGACAAGACCCATATATGATCCATTTCCCTTTTCATTAAAAATTTGCTTATCTCCAGCTCCCGAAACACACATTTTATGCATCTAAACATTTGCTTGCCTCCTTTCTCACTACCTTCAATATTTCTTTTCCACATTTTAAGGTATATCCAGATCCTCTTTTCGCTTATCCATCACTTCTTTGTTTATAAAATTATTTTTGATTGATGAATTCATGAGATTGTCAACATCTCTTAATACTATAGATAACAACATTTTGTGTACATTTGTTCTTCTTGACATGCTTGTTCTCTAAGGATATATCACTCTTCTTTATAGAATTGAGTCCTTGTGTAAGTTCATTACGGCTTATCAAAGAATTTTATTATGAATGTTTTTCCTTTATGTTAAAAATAAAAACATCTACGTAGTAACAGATGCAGCCATCATAATGATAATAGTAATTTCAATCATTTATTGCATGAGTTTATTTAGTTAATTAGCTTATGTATCTAAGTTACCCTTTTATGGTATATACGTTATCACTGATGGTTATAGATCTGCATTAAAATTTAGCATTTGTCGGAATAAATGGAAGGTAAATTCTCCTAGAGTGGGATGTAGGAACTTAAATTACATATAAGATAGAAAATATTCTTACAATTCAATAAAATATTCTCTTAGCTTACCCTTTTACTAAGATCGCAAAACTTACCTATCAATTTGTGAGATCTAAAAAGAAGGGGTATGAACAAATTCTTCTTTTTATAGAATATATATAAAAACTTATGGAAGGAACAAAAACTTGTGCAAAAAATCCCCTCATTTTGAGATCAACTAAGATTGTTTCTTGATAAAGGCAATAAGTGTTTTTATATAAATAAAGGTTTTATTTATTTAATAGAGATCAAGTACGGTTATAGTTTGAGGAATAAAACTATTGTCCATGAGAAATACCAAGCTTTTTTTTTAATTTCAGAAGGAAAAAATAACCATTAACATATCTTTTATGTTAGCCAATTTTAGTTAACCAAATTCATCATTGGACTACTTTATTATGCATTAGATTTAAAGGTAAAACGAATTCATTTGTCTGTTAATTGTTTACATGGATGCTAACAAATTATATATACTTATTTTCTTCTTTGATAACTAGAAATTGTATGAAAGAAGAGTTCAGTGAAGGCGTATGATTAATTATAGTTTTGCTTTTATGAGGGTGCCATACTCTTAATGACAAGTATGTAATATGCTTCCTTTTTTGCTTTTTAATCATAAAGGGAATTAATTGTTCAATTTTTTGTTTTTTTAATGTCAAGTGTAATTAAATTTGATTTCGTTTTTCATCATGCATTCTTATGTTTATGATAACATTGATTTTTATATGTAAGTAAACAAAGATGGATGGATGAGATGGGAAACTAATTATATTTTATAGAAGGAAGTTTATTTATAGGGAAGATGTTGAATATGTGGATGAAGATGTTAAAAGTTGAAGCATTGAAATTGATAGGTTTTGTTATTGGGACCTTGTGAGGATGCTCATAGAAGATGTTGAAGGACCCATAGAATCATAAATGAGATTTTCATCTCATATAACTCCAGCATTTGGTAACCATACCAATGTTATGAATACCGTACCGGGTTTGATACCGGATTGGGCTCTGGAATGGAACTGTACCAGTACCGATCGATACCGGGTACCGTTTTGGGATATTTTTAAAATTTATAAAATAGTCCCTAAACTTTTTAAAAATTGCAACCTTCAAGCCTTCAAAGTTCAAACCTTCATTTTTGGATTTACCACAATCAAACCTTCATCCGAAATCAATTTATTTTTCCCCAATCAAATTCAAAGTTTCAAACCTTCATCCGAAATCAACC
>JANTNU010000235.1:10057059-10081691 GCA_024752395.1 Erythroxylum havanense | reverse complement strand
TCAGAAGTTGTTAAAGGTTTTCTAGTCTCAGCTCTTTGACGATAATGTTTGAAGAAAAACGTGTAAATCGTATGACTGATAAATGTAAAAAGGGACATTTTAAGAAATATACAACTTGAGTATTGATTATATCACTTTAATGTGGAGATTTTACAATATTTACCGAAGTGTCCCAGTAAAGGTTATGATGCAGTTTGTTGATATAGTGTAGTGTGGTTTTATGTACATGGGAACGAGTATAACCTCATGGGCTGCATTGGGATTGATGATTTGAATTTTTTGTACTGGGTATTACCTTGAAATCTTGGAAACTATATTCGTACAGAAATATTTTTGGATATATCTATGAATATACAAATCGATAACGGTCAAGATATTTCGGGAGTTTGAAAGAATTAAAAAGGATTAAGCGATTGAGTATTTCTAAATTAAGTCAGCGATGCAATTTAATGTGTTGAATAGAAAATTCAATGATAGAGGATCACAATTTGGGCGATAAGGATATTAAATCTAGTGTAATACCGAGTGCAAACTGTCGAGCAAGTAAGGGGCAAAAAGAAAGTATTATTATTAGCTATTGGAATTTCAAGTCAGGTGAGTATAAAAAGGATTGGTAAAACATGAATTGAGGAATTGAAAATGAATCCAACTTATGAGAAAATGATATTTATGACTGGATTAAGAAGTATGTGTACTACCCACCAAAGAAACTGTTAGGGAAAGCACAAGGAACAATCGAAGTTTTATATTCTAGTAAGAGTACATTGAAAAACTAATTGAAGGTTTAGAATGTGAAATCGAATGATTATATGTGCGTTTAACCAACAGACTTGACTGCTAGAGACAAATGTGAAACTGATATTTTTGGAAGTTCATTGGGGTATAAAATTGACGTTTTGTTCAGATTGATTATAGGCATAGCAATTGTTATATTGATAACACCATTCAGATAGCGTATAAGGGGTCTTACAGCCGAAAAGGAGTCGTTCACCCCTATATTAAAGTGAACATGGCCTAAATAGTCGACGGTCATGATTGATTTGAGATAATGTTGATAAGTGAAATGAATCGGTAATAGGGGATTAAGAAATCCAAGTTAATGACAATGAGTCGAGTTGATTATTATCGAGGTTATCGGACTCTTATGAGATTAGTGTTTTAATATTAAAGAGATGTAATCTGATAAGTGATAAATGAAATGCTTCGGAGTATATCTCCTCGGCCAGAATGCACTTCGATGGAAATAATAGTGTAATTGGGGGAAAACTAAATTCGTTATAAAGTGGCCTCTATGTGATTGTGGTGTGAATAGAACTATAGATTGGTAAGTCAGTTTAAAACCTAAAAGATGGTGGACAAGATTAGGAAATATTGTTATGATCTGATATATGTGTTATTGATATCGAAAGTGAAGAATTGCGAGTAATCTTGAGGAAACAGTAAGACAGCGTAGAGTTTGAGAAAGGAAAAAGAGTGATTGAATGTATTGATGTCAGGGAATTGGCAGAAATTAGTGATCGAAATTAGTGGTTGATTGTATTGCTAGAGACAGCGTAGAGTTTGACAGTATATAAGTGATCGAAACAATTCCCCTGTCTTCCTGATAAATCGTATATGAAATTTCGAGGACGAAATTTCCCCTGTCATCCAAGTCCTAACGGTTTTTCTTTTCCCAAGGCCTTCCCAGGAGGTCACCCATCTTAGAACTACTCTCACCCGAGTACATTTAATCTCGGAGTTTTGATGGGATCCAATCCGTTAGGGAAAATCGAACTCTCCAACCGGTCCTACCGACTCGGGTCCTGGCTTTGATACTATTGTAATATTCCTAGATCACTCGCTTACAAATATTGTCAGCTTTGGGCCTTGGCCTAGCCAAGCCCTCACGGTTTTACTTTTTCCAACAACTTCCCAAGAGGTCACCCATCCTTAAACTATTCTCACCCGAGCACGTTTAACCTCAAAGTTCTGATAGGATTCCATCCGTTAGGCCATGAAAAATACGTCTATAAGGGAGAAGTATCCGTACCCTTATAAGGCGTACTTCGTTCCCCTTTCCAGCTGATGTGAGATCTCACACTTTCCACCCCCCTTAGGGCCTAGCCATCTTTGGGGTCCAGCATAGCTAGCACAACGGTTCGAGTATCGACTTTGATACCACGAGTAACAGCTCAGATCACCCGCTTACAATTATTGTCCGCTTTGGGCCTTGGTCCAGCTAAGCCCTCGCAATTTTGTTTTTCTCGAGGCCTTCCCAGAAGGTCACTCATCCTAGAATTACTCTCCCCTGAGCACATTTAACCTTGGAGTTCTGATGGGATCTGGTGCATTAAGCCATAAAAAATGCGTTTGTAAGGGAGGCCTAGCCACCTGTCGGTCCAATCGGCCCGAGTACTGGCTCTGATACCACTTGTAACAGCCCAGATTAGCTGCTTACAGATATTGTCCATTTTGAGCCTTAGCTCAGCTAAGCCCTCACGATTTTGCTTTTTCCGAGGCCTTCCTAGAAGATCACCCATCCTAGAACTACTCTTACCCGAGCACATTTAATTTCGAAGTTCTGACGGGATCTAGTCCATTAGGCCATGAAAAACGAGTCTGTAAGAGAGAGGTATCCGTATCCTTATAAGGCGTACCTCGTTCCCCTCTCCAATCGATGTGGGATCTCACACTCTCCACCCCCCTTAGGGCCCAACCCTCTTTGGGGTCCAGCCTAGTTGGCACAATGATTCGGATATTGGCTCTGATACCATCTGTAACAGCCCAGATCATTCTCTCACAGATATTGTCCGCATTGGCCTTTGGGCCTTGGCCCAGCTAAGCCCTCACGGTTTTACTTTTCCTAGGGCTTTCTCAGGAGGTCACCCATCCTAGAACTACTCTGGCCCAAAGACATTTAACCTCGGAGTTCTGATGGGATTCAGTCTGTTAGGCCATAAAAAGCGTGTCTGTAAGGAAGGCCTAACCACCTGCCGGTCCAACCGGCCCGAGTACTGACTCTGATACCACGTGTAACATCCTAGATCACCCGCTCACAGATATTTTCCGATTTGAACCTTGGTCTAGCCAAGCCCTCACGGTTTTGCTTTTCCCGAGGCCTTCTCAAGAGGTCACCCATCCTAGAACTACTCTCACCCGAGCACATTTTACCTCGAAGTTCTGATGGGATCTAGTCCGTTAGGCCATGGAAAATGTGTTTGTAAGGGAGAGGTATTCGTATCCTTATAAGGCATATTTCGTTCTCCTCTCCAATTGATGTGGGATCTCACAGTATGTACCGAACTAAAAATTATGTTACCAATCGGTATTAATGGCCAGTACTGAAGGAACAAATACTGTTCCTTTTTCTGGTTAGCATTGCACATCCTGACCCTTACCGTCTGGTACATAATGGTGTTCATTCGTCTGGAACAACTACTAATTATTCAATTTTTATCTATTTCCTTTAAACTCAGTATAGAGAGCTTACATATAATAAAAAATAGCTAGTTTCTGTTTGGAAAAAGTTGTAACAATTTATTTTTCAAATTATTTAAATAGCCTATTCCAAACAATATGCACTTTCTCTCAATATTTCTCTTGTAAGTTATCCATTCTCATTTGTTTAAACTCTTACATTCATTTATTCACTTAATGACATGTTTATTTACTAATTTATAATTAAGAGGTGCATGTCCTATTTGTTTAGTTTGTTATACTTATTTAATTGCATTTATTTATACATATAAATGGAGGAAAATTTTAGTACTCTTGTAATTCAACCTCTCTAAAAAAATTTGATGATCCAAGTTGGACATTTGCCAAATTAGTTCTTAATATGAAACAACCAACATTTGGAAGGTAGAAGAATTACCAAGTTAAAGAACTATTTAGTTAGGATCAAAGGTGATGTAGAGCCTTACAAGAAAGTTAGCCATGATGTGAAATGATATATTAAAAATTTGTTTAAATACTATCATAATAAGAACGGAAGAAGACCAATACTAAACTAAAAAATTAATAGTGGAATTTCTTTTTACAATGGTCAATATGACATTAATAATGTTGAAGATGGTATTTCTACTAAGCAAGAAAGGATTAATACAATTGATATGAGAAAAAAGACATGTGTTTTACATTTTTTGCTTTACAAACAACTCCTAGAGCTCAACCTTCAATGCATAGTTCATTAAGAAGCATCTTATAATATAGATATGGTAATAGTTAGATGGTAGTCTGTTGCAAGTGAGTCATTCAATGCTGCTCAATTTTATTATTACCAATCTATGGTGGAAACTATTACATTTTATAGTATAAACTATAAAGCTTCTTCAATTAATGGCTATAAAGATAATCTTCTAAGTAGCTATATTGGTTAAATAGAAGGTTATTTGAGTAAAAGATGAATGACTTGTGTTAGCTTAAAGTTTGTATTTAACGATTGTCATGATAACTATATAATATTTCAAAATTTAAATTAGATTTATTTTCTTGTACAAATAACGTTATTTTTAAAGGAAATAAAATCATAGGAAATTACTTCCTTTCTTACAGGAACCTTCTTAGTAAACTTTCCTTATTAACGTCCAAGAGGATCGTCTCATTTTGAACAATTAACTCTAAAAATTTTTGCTCCAGTAGAGATGATATTGAAAATTCAAAGTCAACTTAGAATTACGATGAAACGACTAGTTGAAGAAATTGACTATTTAAAGAAGAGTAATAACACTTATGAAGTAAGAACATACACAAACTTTCGAAACATTTGAGTAGCATCTATATTCTTAAGAGTCATATCATTCTTATTATGTCTTAGAAAGTGAAATCACTCTATCAAGAGAGAAATTGTTATTTGAGAATTTACTTTTGATTTTTCATTTTTTTTGAACTTTTAGAGGTTTGTTATACATTTTGAGTGTGGAAGGTTAGAGATCTTTGAAAAATATGTAGTTGTGAGCTTGGAGAGTTCGTCAAATTTAATACTCAGATTTTTATAGTGAAATACTCAAGTTGGATACTTAGGGACTAGACATAGGCTTGGTTGTTAGCCAAAAAAGTATAAATCCACTGTGTTCTTCTTTCTCTCTTCCCAACCTTTAAATTTCTGCATTATAAGTTTGTGTTTTCAAAAAGCTCTTGTAGTTTTTCAATAAGCTCCTTTTGTTTCTATAAAGCAAGAAGTTATTTTCCGTTTAAGTGTTAACATACTCCTATCAATTAGCAAGTTTATTTCTATTTAAGCTCTAATAGGCTCCTATCGATTGACAGGACCCTTTCTTTTTTAGCACAAATAGGATCCTTTCGATTAGACTTCTTTTGTATTTTAAATAACTAATATGATCCTTTCTTTTTAAACGTTAACATGTTCATTTTGAAGTTTAATAGGACATTTTCGTTTATAAACCCATTTTGTTTAAGAAGGATTTTAAAGATTTAAAATACCTTGCAAATTTTTTACACACAATTCATCCCCCTCTTGTGTGTGTTTTCTTTATCAATCGGCCAACTTATAAATGTTCAATCATGTAAAAGGTTGGACAAACAAAAAAATAAGAGCTCATTATTTTTTTTTTTAGTTTATTCTAGTAAGGAGATGATGTTTTTGAACTTTATATATGCATATGACCTTGTAAAAAATGTTTATACTTTATTAGAAATCTTTGATGTAAGTTGTGAATGAAATTTATGCCTAAAAACATCATACAGTTTATTATTGACAATGATGTTCCTTGTAAAAAAACTGAAAAGAGATTGTAAAGTAGTTATAATTCTTTTTATTGGACTACTTGTGCTGCATATTATATTGACTTGATGTTTGAAAATTAAGAAGATGTTATATACTTTCCTATCATTGATAAAATTATGCAAAAGTGAGAAAAAGGACTAAGTTCATTAATTATACGCGGGTTTTGAATTTGATGAGAAAAGATTTTACTGATGATAGAATTTATGTTGTCTTATCATTAAAAGATTTATAAATAATTTCTTATTTTGTTTAAATAAAGAAAGATTGAGGACAAATGTTCACAAGTGATAAATAGATAGTATCTCAATATGACATGTCTAATGCTGAGATAAATGTTTCTAGGATTATACTTAAATATCATAAATTTTTGTGTCAAAGTTAGTTTATTATCCAAGTTTGTAAGTCTTTTATAAGAGTACTTATGATAAAAAGGCAACATTGAGTTACTTTTATGATACTAATAAGGTGGTGGAGGAAGCAAGCAAGGCTAATATGAAAAAAAAGACCTTATTTGTATAGATCTTATCTTGTAGTTATTAATAAAAGATGTAAAGACTAACTTTACTCTATATGACTATATCATTTGTTGCTAGGATTTTTTTTAAATATGAGTGTCTATTTTAGGTCAATTTTTACAAAGAAAACAAAAGTTAATAGGAAAATGCTATTAACTATCATAACAATTATTTTACATGAGAAGATATAAGATCTCCTTAGCTTACAAATGGAGGCATACAACAATGCATGTTGTAATTCAAAATGTCCATTTATAATATGCCAAAGAAACAAACTTAATTCAGGTACTTTTTTTTCTTCACTTTTGTTACTTATTTAAAATTAATCATCACTCATTTTATTTATAAAATTATTTTTTTGTCTTACAATTGTTTTGTGAGACCAATTTTAAAAGTGATGTTCTAAAATTGTAAAAATTTGCAATTTAATTCTTAGTCAATGTGTGAGTATAATTGGATGTGAACGAAATTGGAACACATTTACAGTCATTCATTCGAAAAACATGATTGGAACATATGAGATTAAATGATTCGGTATTTATTTGATACAACTTGAAGTTTTGAGAAACCGTATGTGATTCTTATGATTAAGTTGAATATAATTTTTTGTAATTTATTTTTATTTGGTTGTTATGACTCTTAATAGAACAATTTTATAGATATAATTTACCTAAATCACTTCAATCTTTTAGCAAATTAGGTTTTGAAGGCACCAAATTTTATAAGTGAGAATGACTTGGAAGATAATCTTGAATGAAAAAGTATTAGCATGCTATTTGATGCATCGAACTTGAATGACGGTGATGATATGAATCCCCTAAATAATTAAAACTTTGCACCAAATAAAATTTAGACCAATGGAATTTGACCGAAAATGTCAATAAATGAAGTTTCAAGTTTTTTATTTTATTCTTTTCATTTATTTTTACTTATATTTAATGTATCTATATAAATATAAAAATTTTAACCGCAAGTATTTTTTTTCAAATTTCACTTCTATTTTATTATGTCTCTTGACATGAACTTTTTTTGTTACACTTATGGATTTATATTGTTCTTATTATATAATGTTTAATGTAATTAATTGCAATAATTTAAATATTTTGTGTATAGAGTAATAATAATAGGAATAAAGAGATGATGATTATATCCATTTTATATTATTACAATTTTTCATATCAAGTTGAAATAAGGTTAAATACACTATAACACAGTATACTGAAGGTTATTTTGTAATTTTATAACATTTAATGAGTATTTATAATTTTAAAATTATGAAAATGGCACTCAATATTGTTCCATATAAGGACCCTATTATACTAGAATTAATGTTGGTATCAAGTTTAATATGATATTCACAACATTGGTCCTATTATACTAGAATTAATGTTGGTATCAAGTTTAATATGATATTCACAACATTGGTTAAAATAATGATATTTGATATTTTAAATTATCAAAATAAAATTTTTTCTCATGAATAATTATGTTGAATGGGAGGACAAAACTATTAATGGTATAATAAATTAGTCGTACCTTAAATAGGAAGAGTAATATATAAATTCTAAAATGCCCTTTGTGAAAGAGTTTTAAAAGATTCCTCAGCCAAAGGAGAATTCCTTATCAAATACATCTGGCATTTAACAACATTTGATGGATAATACGTAGAGCTTTCTTATGCTAAAATGACACTAGTATCGGCACTCTCTTATTGTACATGTCTTTGCAATTGATTAATGGCTATCAGATGGCCAAATCTACACTGAAGAGAAAAGATGACACAGGAAGCTTTACATTAGAAGTATGTTAATCCTAGTAGGTTAAGTATAGATTTTCTATCTAATATTACTCTATTTTATTATATTCATTTAAATTCTAACTATTTATTTATGTGAGATTTATACGGAATTCACATAAATAGATACTAGACTTATATAAATAAGTGACTGAGATTTAATAAATATGATAAGATAGAGTAATTTTGGACAGCGAATCTTGATTTTGTTAATCCTGCCATGAGCAAATTTACAAACTTCCTCGAAAGCGCAGTAAAAATCAGACATGCAAGCAGAAACATCTTGAAAGGCTATCTAATGAGTGCGGAAAGGTAATTAGCCACAAAAGATTCCGAAGGTAGGAACTCATCCACAGGCTTACCAAAAAGACATTACAGTGCGCCTCCATAAAGAAGATCTTTTTGAGCCTGGGTATTTTGGTGTGAAATTGAGCAACCCAAACATCTCCTTCAAAGTCTCTGCCTGCTCATCAAAACCAACCAGCTTTGCAACTAGACTGGCACTCTCAGAGATGTGGTCCATGTTGGTTGTGTTAGTCCATAAGAGATGGGTCAGCTGCAGCCTTCTATGGTTTGAATTCAGATCAATTCCCCACTTCAAGAACAGGTTCTCTCTCTCTTCTCTAGAGAGCATCTTCTCCATTTCCTTGCACAGCATCTGTCTCTCTTGATCCAGAGACCTCTTGCTGTTAAAGGAGGAAGCCTAGTAAGCTATCTTGATGTAGTGTGATGTGCGTGATATTTAGGTTTGCAATGATGTACCTGGAAGAGAATGTCAGAATTCGTCCATCAAGCATGGTATGTTTACCCTGCGAAAATGTTTCCTTCAGGAAGGATAGCCTCCTGAGCTCTACCTCCATATAAAATGAGTCTGCCGGGACACCTTTAAACAGCAAAAAGAAGTAGGTCCTGTGTATAAGTGAGACATTGCAAGCATCCCAAAGCTCAATAATTTCCCTCTGGAGCCTCTTGAACTCTGAAGACCACTTTGGAGCTCTTTCTGCATCATCTGCTATTGGATCCAATCCAAGAGCTTTTGCACTTCTTGTAGACATTACCGGAGAATTCGTTTTTGCTTCTTGTGCCTACCAACTAAAAGAGTCAGTATTTAATGTATTGACTGTTTAAATGATCAACCAAAGCACACATTGGGGCATAACGCACAAATACAAACCATCCCACCCCAACCCCTTCCCACTCACCCAACAACAAATCAATAAAGTTGAAAGTGAGGTAATTATCCGGCTGATATTTTTACCGTCACTTGTTGATTTGGTAGTGACATTAACTTATATATGTCTATGGGCAAAGTATAGGGTATCAATTATAGCAAATCCATAAATAATATATAAGAAACAAAAAGTAAGGAATTCATTCATTAATTCTCCTTTTGCATTTAACAGACATAATATAAGCTATCACAAGAAAGATTTGGTGACAGGGGAACTCACCGTTGGATGATCCATGTACATTACGTCTGCATCTGAGTTACTGACGCTGGTACTCTCCCAATCTGTTGGAGTTTCTGTGTTCTCGACTTTAAGATCATCGTCTTCAGCACTAGTCACAGAAGCCTGAGAAACATTCCTTGGTACACTATTTACGTTAATATCATACTTCAGAGAAGAAAATTTTCTTTGATGGTCTTCAGGTCTCCCAACAAAATCTTTCTCAATGTGTATCGATGGTGTGCTATCATTCCTTTCGCCTTCCTCAAGCCACCATGTAGGCATGTTATTCATAAGTCTCCCCTTGCAACTTCTACTTCTGATCAAGCTCAACCTTTTATAGATAGATATACCTTCTTCTACAAGGCATGGTGATAGTTTTTCTGGAGATGGTATGACAAAGGTAGAAGAGAAGTCGGCAAAACCCTTCTGTTCCTTCACCTGGGGGGATCCTACGTTCGTTTTTCTGTCTTCCTCAAAAATTTCCAATTCTGTGTAACCTTTCTTTAAGAGAGCAGATGGAAGATTAGAGTTTGCATATGCATCTGAGATAGGATTCATCACTGTCACAGTTGCGCATCTGTTCATGCTCGACTCTTCCATCTCAATACACTTAACTTCCTTACAAAGATCGCCTGAAATATCATGGTTCTGTTCTTCATTATTCTCCCCATGGAGATCATTTTGACCAAAGCTAGTTGTTCTAATTGAAAGCTGTGGAGAGGAATTTGTTTGAGCAAACTTCTCCTCCATGTCAGTTAAATGAATGTATTGCCCCTCAGAACTGCTACAACTATGCACATCTGAGAACTGAGATACAGTCAACGACCTACCACCATTGTCTATGATCCGGGAATCCTCTGAAACTGATGAATATGACAATGAGTTTTCAGATCTCCATGAATGACATACTCTAAGTTTAGGATAGTGACAATCTGCATCTGCCTGAAAAAGGACAACAAGAATCAATTGCATATGCAAGAACTTTGAGATGAATTTGCAAGACCATGCCAAGATGGAATTCTGAAGTCAAAAATGAAAAAAAAGATGGATATCCTTACGGCTGAAGGTGTATCTTCTTTAGCTGCCACTAAGAGATCCTGAACCTGAGATTGAACACGATGCAATTGTTGACTAAGTTCTCCAACTTCCTTCATTAGCTGCATATAGGCAAAAATATTAAAATTGAAGGTTCAGCCGACAAGAAAGCAGTTCACTTCGACACACAGCTGAACTGCTACTTGTCGTAAATAACAACGAACTAATACAGAACTGCTAATTCTGGGCAGCGTGCCCAGAAAGGATTCATATATTATCTTTATTTTTGTAGATATTTTAATTACATATATGCAACATATAAGTAAAATATAAAAGATGTAAGTCTTTAACTATACTCAGAAGAAAAGTTTGTTTTGATGCTCAATGAACTTGCCATCTTGCCAAACATTATGATGTGAGTTTCGTACAAATTCTTGCTAAGCTAATATCATCATGAATGGGCCACGGCTTAAGAAATCTAATAGCTGTATAACTTCCATTTTAAGGTTCATTTCATCACCTTTTCAATCTGAAGGTCTTTCTTTCTTAACAAAGCGATGGAATCTGGTGCAACAGAATTCGATCCTGCACTTCTTAACTCGTTTTCCAATCTAGCCAATTCTCTCTGTAGTTGTTTCACCAAAGCTTTATCTGACATTACTATGTTGACCTGTGCGTTAGTTGAAACTTCCTTAGCACAACTGGCAAACAAGAGGGTATTTCTAGACTGCTCAACATGGGTTCGAGCAGGGCTCATGGTACAAATGATGGCCGTCCTGGCATTGCCTCCCAAGGAAGACTGTAGGATGCGAGTCAGCTTTGAATCTCTAAAAGGAATATGTCCGTTTCTTCCTTTGCTGCATCCAATCAGAAATTTATTAGAAGCAGTTCCAACAATTAACTTAAGCTGGGGCTGACTTCTGAAACTCTAGGCAGGAGTTCACAGTCATAAGCAATGGTTGCAAGACAAATTTAAGAAAACGGGCTTCAAGAAAGATGGTGCCAAGTTAAGATAGCGTCAACCATAACAATTATACGAATATCTTTGCAAATTCACGCCTAAGCTAATGCTCAAGGGACATAGTTTCTAGCACAGATTAGTAGATACAGTGTAGATTTTTTGCGTATACTAGACGACACTATTTTGAAACGGAAGATTATTAATTAAAGCTCACATGTGAACAACTTAAGTGAGTTCACAACTAATAAAAAATGCTCAAAATTTCAACTGATCAAATAAGTTCATCAGAGGCTTTCACTTTACCAATTGCCTCTTGGTTTCATTGTCAGAGAAGAAACAAAAACAAAATAAAATAAGTCCTTGTGGTTAAGAAAATTGAGCTACTATAATATGTCCCTAGCCACTTATGTATCACAATACATGTCCTTTTGATGCGTCCAGCATGTGGCAAATTGACAAGGCATTCATTAGTGAGTCCACATTCACCATCATGGGGTCTCCATTAAGATGGATTACAGAGATATGAGATCCAGTGTGTTTCACCGGCATACTGAAGAAGATTATCACTGAACTGTGGTAGAGTATTTAGTTTTGCTAAATTACAACATTTCTTGTTGCGACACTGGAAAAAACTATAAACGTGCTAATTCAAGTATTAAGACAAGTATTCATACAGTTTCAAAATGCAACATACGTATTACAAACACAAAACTCTTAGTTTAACTTTAAATGCTTTGGCGTTTATCCCAGTAAAATGGTTGCTAGCCGGAGACCACTGACACAGTGATATGGATGCATTGTGGGAAGGACCTACTACTTGCAAAGAGGAGTGTTTTATTAGGAGTCTATTAGAGGAGTATTTTATTTTTTGTAGGAGTTTTATGTTATAGTTATGTTAATAAAACCAGCTTGAATAGGAATCTTTCTAAAAGTCCTAAAACAGCTTGAATCTTTCTAAGAGTCCTAGTTTAGGTGGAACTTTTATGTTTCTTTGCCTATATAAGGATACTACGTTATGCAATAAAGTAATAAAGAAGTTATCCTAAAAATTAGCTAATTAGGAGTAGAATAATTTAGCCAATCTGGCAAACCTTGTCTTTGACAAGTTTTTCATCACCAAAAATAGGTTCTACAAAGAAGGGAACCAACGTAAATAAGGGGAAAGAGAATAGCTTTTTTGAGAATCGTCGTTGGACTCGATCCCAAGCATGGGCACATAACACAGAGTCCTTAAGAAATGTTGAAATTTGAAAATTAAGAGACAAGAATAGTGGGCTAACCTTAACTTTCGGATAACACTCCCCAATGTCAATAAGCTACGATTTATGTGGCAACCTTCTTTCAACCTCATGCCCGCTGATAATGACTGGGACGCACGCTCACTTCCTGCTAAGTCAACAAAATTCTATCCGGAAAAATGATCAAAACAGCTGTTGAATCTATCATTTTACTAATTAAACCATTGATATCAACTCAATAAATCATACCACAGTTGCTATAAGGGTGCTTGATTTGTCATTGCCTAGGAACTCATGTGCAGAACTTTCAATTACCTGACATGCAAATACAATAAGAATACTGGTGATTTGGGAAATCATGATGAAATAACTAAATCTCACCAGCCTCAGAATCTGATGTGATCTAGAGCTTGTTTCATTTAAGGAAGTTTCGCCTATTTGTCTCTGAGCTGTAAGAATTTCCGGGGCTGGTTGAGCATGCAGTCACCAATCATCCAGAGAACGCAAGAAAGTGAAAGGCCTAACTTACCTTCACATATAGATAGAAGTTCTCTAAAATGACTGCAGTGCCGTATAGTTTCCTCAGAGAGTTTCTCTACAACAGTTCCTTTCTGTTCACGCATTTATTGTTAGATGTAATGAAGAACTAAAACATTACTTCACCAAACATAGAATGAGACTCACCTCTGGATCATCAAGAAGTCGTAGAGGAGCTGTGTCCGTACTAAGGAGATCTCTAACAGATTCATTGTAGATCTCCATGGCAGAAAACTTCAAGACAAATTCTCTTTCCTTGTGCTAGAAAAATGAAAACACATGAGAGTTTGTCATCAATCAAGGGAAACAAAAGGAATACTAGACAAACTCTTGATTTAACATAACAAGGATAATAATTCCACTACCTTCTCTATGTACTCGTATATGTCTGCTACACTGTATTCAGTAATTCCACTCATTGTGAATGTCTTTCCGCTGCTGGTTTGTCCATACGCAAATACACTTGCTGAAAGAAATGTACCATTAGACTGATTAAGTTTGAGAAATGCGGGTATAGAGGTGGAGCTCACAGTAAAGTCCAAGATACAAAACAAACTAAGATATGTACTTACAATTTATACCCCTGACGCCCGAAAGAATGACTTCTTTTGCTCCTTGATCATACACCTGCCTCGTGGAGCAATCAGGACTAAATACTCTGTCTACAGCCAAGAATTTCAACAAAGAAAAGAATGGAACAAAATAAAAGGGAAGTTAACATAACAGATAACCCAGTTCAGAAAATAGACAGAGAGAGAAAAAAAGAAAAAAAAGGTTCCTCAGATTTGTAACAACTTCCAGAAGAAGTTGCTCATGAAGAGAGTAAATTATGCACCGTTAAAGTTGAAAATGTAGAACGTGGCAGCCACATCATTCTTTTCAGTATTGACAGATTGAAATTTGGCAAATCTTGATACGGAATGATCACTTGAAATGTGATTGGCAAAGAAAAAAGTAGAAAAGAGATACAATATTAAAAAGGAAAACTTTCTTACCAAAGCTATAAGCAGTTGGATACATGGACCTTTCTGAAACTGAAAGATTGTTCCTACACATGATAGTGGTATCATTGATACATTCCCAATCAGACACATCATTTTTGGCAACTTCCTTCGCACTCAAAGGTCGTAGACGAACTGAAACAAGAATTTTCTCCACGTCTCCTGTAGCCCTCTGCATTGGCTCCTCCACATAAGCGGCTTCCCTTTCTCACCTGCTCTCCGAACAAGAGTGGAGAATATCCCACATACAAGGAAGTCAAGTCATCCTCATATGGACCATAAATAAATGATAAATACTTTCTCTTTAATTTCCAGTTAATGCTTTGTGGTCAAGATTTCATAATAAAACAAGTATGTTGGTGTCCCAGAAGACACAAGGGCCAATAAACCATAAAACCCACAATCATCTAACACCAACAAACTAATCATGCGTTAGTGCTAAATTCACCGACACAGTGCACAGTTCTTGCCCAGAATATCCTTATCCACCAATTCTGAATATTAAACTTGAAAAAAGAACAGAATCAGGATTCGCGACCAAGTAGATATGACAATTCATAAACAAGGAATCGCGATTCAAAGAGAGGGTGACTTGTCTAATTACTTAAGCTAATTTGAAGTTATTCTAAAATGGTCCAAACTAACAGTCTGACAAAGAATTCTTCACATGTTAACCTTACAACATTTCCAAATAAAAACTATCTCAACCCAGAAAACGAAACAGCTTTCTTCTAATAAAATTTTCTCTCTCTTTCTTGAGCTTGGGAGTTGAGAATTCACTACAATCTTTTTTAAGGAATGTTTGCGACCTGCACTAGAATCTCCACTACGTCCATGCGCATAAACCCCTAACTGAGAAGTTGTAATTTGGCTGTTTCGGTTCCGTTTTAAGTTTTCGAAAGCAGCTCTATGAACAACAACACAAAATCATGGTTGACCCCAAAAATAGAATTCTAGAGAAACAACATCCAGAATCTTCTGAACTCAATCCATTTTTTTTCAAACTTTATTAACCGAAAATTTAATTCATTATCGAGCTAAAATGTAGAATAACAGATCCATTGCACGCAACCAAACAAGCAATAATGCATCCCTTCCACTTTATCTGTTTGGATACCGAGAAGCTCTTAGAAACAAAAGGCTATAATAGGACGCAAGATTCTCTCACCTCTTCCACTCCCGATCAAATCTTCAACAAAATATATAACAAAACAACCGATCGAGCAGCGGGTTACAGAGCAATAGAGAATTGGAGAGAATGCAAAGTATAGCGTTCTCTCTCTTCTCTCCGGGTCACCTCTTGGCTTACATGCAGGCAAGACACGTCGTTTTGGAGCAAATTGGTTTTTGCAGCGAGAAATAAGCAAATATAAAGGGAAAAGAGCTATATTTGAGTAGTTATGGCATCCATTAGTGTTGGCCGCCCAGTAGCTTTCGTTAAGATACCCTGTTAATTATTTGTATTATCGTTGTTAATTACTATCATTAGCCTCCGATTTAAAACTGCCCGCGCTTTTAAGTTATTTGACCGTTGCTCATATTTGTCTCTTCTGCCTATTTTTGCGACACTCGCCTTCATTTTAATCATCTACCCACCAAATTAGCTCCCCTGACGCTGAAGCTTACTGATCATTTGGTGCTAATTATGAATCTTAACTAACAACATCCTAACATAAACAAACTGAAAATTTGATTTTTCAGGGGTATTATAATGGAACTTCTTTATTATTTAAAGGGTTAATTACAAAAAAAAAACTCAAACTTAGTATAAAGTTTAAAAAATAACAATAAAATTTTCAATTTTTCAAAATTTTTCAATTTTAGTGGGACATTAATGTCTCTATTATTTTTGCTGATTTGGCAGTGTTACTTGTCTAGGAACACTAATTAATGACACGTCAGCCTTAATTAACGGAAGTGACAGATTAATGAAATGACATCTTTTTATAATATAACTAAAATGATGTTATTTTAACAAGATTAAATCCTTAAATTTGTCAATGCCTCCTCTCAAATGTAGACATCGACATTTCTCTGTTCCACAGTCATCGTTTAATCCTTCATTAATACCAACTCGTCATTTTGGTTTTGTATCATTGTCATACCAGTTTTCTTGTGCACAAAATGCAATGGACTAACCTATTTACTATCCAAGATTGGATAGAATGTACTTGCATCCAAAAGTTCTAGAATATCTTTCATCACAACATCTTTCATCATTGGATTGAGTCCTCGTTAGGGTTCTTATGTTGGTTTAGCATTCTCTTCTAAAATAATCATGTGCATGTAAATTGTTAGGCTAATGCCTTTTATTTCACTAAATTCCAACCAATTGAAGTTTTGTATTCCCTAAGTAGTGTTACAAGTTTTTCATATTGCCTTGTAGTCAACATTTTCAAGGTGATCACAAGTAATGGCTCTCCATGAACCAAATAGACATACTTTAGGTAATCAGGTGAAGGCCTCAATTTTATCTTTATAACCTGCAAAATAAAAGGTAACATTTTCATGTGAGTTATAGTAAGTTCAACATTTAAAGTTTTCGAAGCTAATAATGATTCTACAACTTCACAAGTTTCATCAACTTACTCATTCACTTCTAATTTAGCATTAAACTTTGATTCATCATCAAAACTTTCTTCTTTAAAAATATTCTACACAAATAAATGTACAATATTTATATGATGAATGGATTGAAAATTATTAGGGCATTTCATTATTGAAATTTAATATCTCAACATCAAGCTTAACGGAAAGAGTACCCTTATCTACATCGATTTTTTTTTCTTAGTTGTCTTCTTAAACGACTTTTCCAATAAAATCAAAGTTAAAATTTCAACACCATCTCCATCCATCTTCAAGATGTAAAAATCCATAGGGAATGCCAAACCGTTAACTTTGACTAAAACAACCTCAATAATATTAATAGTAGACACATAAAAATGATCAGCTAGTTAAATAATCACAATAGTTTCTTGCAAAAAAGTCAAATTAAAGCTCAGTAGATTGATTATGGCGTGACTTTAATAGATGCACCTAAGTCTAGCATAGCACGCTCAGTTTTCCTATCACCAATAACACATGGAAGTATAAACATATGTGGATCTTTCTTTTTTGTTGTTGTAATTTTCTATTTATCATAGCTAATACATTCTTAGTTAAAATTATTCTTTCCTTATCTTTCAACATCCTTTTATTTGTGCATAATTCTTTCAAAAACTTTGCATATTTTAGAATTTGCATGACAACGCGTGTCGAGTGCACTGCAAAACTTACTTGACTCTGCGCACTAAAATTTGTAGTTATAGTGAGTCGGGATCGAATCCATAGGAAATTTTTAGTTAATTTCCATAACAAAATTAATTGCAGCAAAGAAAATATAAAAGGGGTTTTGGATTTTAATCAATTTAGAAAATAAAATAAAAATAAATTATCGAAAACAAATTAAAGCAGGCAATAAAAATGATTAATGTATCAAATATGAGTTAAGGTCTGGTTATAGGGTCAATCTCGGCCTAAACATGATCAAGCATATTCCATCATTCTAACGTCTTTAAAACTCTCTTTAGACTATCGATCTAAGTTTTTCCTTAAGTTTTGTTTAATCACGATACGATTATTAATTAAATCTAACTACTAAATAACCTATGATATAATCTCTAGATTTAAGTTGACAGTCGCATTATGAAATAGAAAACGATCAATATAAGCAGTAACCTTACACGTTCAGGTTATCTAAACTAAATTATGTTCTTCCTAACAACACGGGATCATTAGACGCTACTCACAAACATCAAAAGTAATTATTATAGATTACATTCAATGTTTTAGCAATAGATTCGAAATAAAACAATCCAAATAACGTACTAAGATCATTCATCCCAAAACTCGATCAAATTAACACCAACAACACAACAATCTTAAAAGAAATTACAACCTTAAAATGATAAAAATAACTTAACTATGACTTGGAGTCAATATTCCCGTTGAACCAGGGTTGGGAAGCTAGCATTCCATCTCCATTTTTATGCTCCATGAATTAGCCTTTGTAGCATCCATTGGTGTTAAAAATTGAAGATAGAATGGAGTAGAATAGCTATTGTTCAAGCTGTAGATGTCTCGATTATTCTCCTTGAAATTGCAAGAGAAAATGTTGAAGAAGCTGTTATCCACGCTCCTCTCTTTTGATCTAACCAGCCTTCATGCATGCATATTGGATAACTGAAGAATACCAAATGAAGAAGCTCTTGGTTCATGTAACACCTGAATACCCTTGAGAGGATATACATATGTCATGCAAAACATATCTAAATCATATCAAATCATTCCAAAACTTCCTGAAAAGAAACTCATACAAACATACAATACATTTCATTATAGGTTGAGTTAATAAACAAAATATATCATACACATTGTACTTTTCAAAATAGATGCCTTAACTTCTAAATCCATCTTGAATTAAGGTTATTACAAACTATATACACAAAAATACAAAACATCTTATCATATTGAGTACAACTCAATAGCAAACTAAACATTTTTCAAAACAAAACTCATCCTTTTTTGACCACTATGGTTGTCTTTGTCCCCATCTTAAAGATTCTTATCAAAAACTATACGGAGGCAAAACCAGCGTACTAAACATAAAGCTTAGTATGGAATAACTAAACAAGATATAAAATGACGACTGCATTTAATAGTCATCTAGCATTCATATGTACTAAATCAGATTATATCATAAGCAATCTTTAATTATTCAAATTAAAGAGTAATCAGACCATTAAAAGCATCAAAATAGAGTATTCTTGCATAAGAGTAAATCATATAAGTATCAAAACATAATATCGTTATTTCAGAACATGACTTAAAAGTCTCAGAATAGGATATAGTTGTGTCAGAACAGAATATAACCTGTAATAGATCAAGGCGAAACTTATATCAGATCAAAACTTGCCTTGTTTTAGAGCTGAACATATATCAAAAAATAAAACATATTACCTGCTAGTCCTTATTTACAGAAGTGGGTAACGGGAACAGAATAGGGGATACCAATAACTGGTATCAACGGAAACAAAAGAGACTTAAGTCTGAATCAAAAGACACTGTAGTATCTAAGAGCAGGGGACACCGCAGTATCAAAGTACAGAAGAACCAAAGTGTCTAAGAATAAGAGCAGCTGTAGACCCTTCCAGGTATGCCTATTTGCCCATGGCTAAGACTTGGTAGTTTTAAAACAAAATGTTTCATATTTCAAAATCACATGTAAAAAATGTAGTGCATAACACATGATTTTATTCCATATTGCTTAAATTGAACATGTTCATTCACATTTGATCAAAGTTAACATGCCTTATAAACATAAACATTTACGATAATACACCAATGAATACATTAAGTAATTACACTTTATATGTATTCATACAAGTTCCTAATTCACTAACATTCGTAACTATCACATTGCTTATAACCTTTAGATCACATTTGTTTCCATAAGAACACATTTATCCTTTGAACAAATCATATTCCAACATTAGATACTTTGATATCAAACAACATTTTCTTTAAGTTATTACCTCAATTAACAACTAAAAACTTATTCAACCTTTAATCAATTAATCGAACATCAAACTAGGTTCATTTCCAACCTTAATTAAGTTCAAATACACCATTATAAAGTATCTTACCCTTATTTGGTTCAACAATTGCACAAAACAAAAATTTTCACGTCATAACCTTGCCCACGATCATGGGGTACCTTCCCATGATTATGACAAAAGCTAATTCATCTACCCACGATCGTGGGATGAGTGTCATAATCGTGGACTACCCAATTTCTTGCAATTTTCCAAATTTAAACTCCTTCATTCCAAAACCCAAACACCTTCATCAAAGTCCATTCATTTCACCTCAGTTATACCTTACTTATGTTTCAATTCCATATCCAATTCATGTCCAAATCCAATTCAAAAATATTCGTTAGGAGCTCACAAATCGTAGTCTTTCATGCATCAAAACCCAAACAGAATTTACCATAAAAAGCTCACTTTTTCAGCACTCATTTATTATCATTATAACACATGTTCCATGCCAATTCAATCATTATAGAACTTGGTATTAATACATGCTATCAAGTTTAGAACTACCTTACCTACTTAACTTTAAATTCTAACTCCAAAGAACAAGCCAACTAGCCTTCCAAGCAACAAACGGAACTCCAAAATCCAAGTAAAACTAGGATGATCTTTACACTAAGAAGATAGTAGCACAAAAGATGACAAGGTCTAACTTCCTTGATGCAACATCTTGATATAGTAATCAAGCACAACATAAGGTAAATACACAAGAATGAAAGAGCATGGTGTTTTGGTGGTGAATGAATAAGGAGAAGAAGAATGACCAACAAAAACACTTTTGCCTTAGCTGGATTCATTCGATGCTAGGTGTCACTCTCACAACATGGCATTTGTATCTATTGTATGTGTCCCATTTGTCCATTCCTCAAGCTGCCAAATGTCACAATCCTGTCAGGCCACTTGTCATTTAATCAATGTTGTGAAATGTCATTCAATTATACTGCCATTTATCTCTTATTTACTTATGCCAAATGTCATTACATGTATAGGCTCAGTCACCTTAATTTTCATGTGCCAATTTATCTTGCCACTTGACAATTTTTCTAGTCCAAATATACATTTTAATACATCAATTTTCTAATGGTAACAATTAATTCCAAGTTACTAATCATAGTTTGATGGACCAAATATTCAAGACATATGCAATTTTTAATCATATCACATACACCTTTATAGACATTTAATATTTCTACTAGGGTGTAATCTGGGGCCTTACAGTGCAGCTACCTCCACACCTACTCACGTCTTGTTTCAGCTCACCTTTGGTTCTCACCTTAACCAACCCTCATACTCCTAATTGTATTCTCCAAAATGCAGCATTCAACACACACTTTGTAACATACCACTCTCATAGAGCATATACTCGACATACCACAGTATATCAAAGTACTTACCCTATGAGAGTGACACGTTAGAGCAAACATATTATCTTATTTATGACATCGCATATATCATAAGATCTTCAAAAAATCAAGCATTCTCATTTCATTCACAAACATAACATTCATTGTGTCATTACAATTTATAACTCATGTATAAACATTACATATTATGCGAGAGTTTACCATTACATACAAAATGTTCAACATGAAATGGGACTCTAACTAGAATCTTCAAAATTAGCTTATCAGACATTTGAGCCATTTTGTCCCTACAATGTAGGTACTATACTTTTACTAGATTACCTTAAAAGCTAGCTCTCCTTTGTACTTGAAAATTAACATTGCAATTTTGATGAGTTTGCGAACTCAGTGAGTGAACCATCACCGATGTGCTCATTCAAGTCAGAACACAAACACCATAAGTATATAACCAAATTCAACAAATATATCAAATTATTCCAAACTTGTACACGACATCACTTTTTATCATATTTTGACAAATACATCTTGTACACAAACATTGCATATCACTATATTTGAGCAATTCAATAATTCATAGCAATCTTTCATACTATCAAAGTCTGGTATTCAACATTCAGTTCAGTACATATTTTCCATATTCACATAAAAAAAAAGAACTTCTAATACAATGCTAAATATCAAACTCCTTGGACCAACAATGTCCCGGAATCATAAAAGTCATATACATAACAATTTAATAATTGAAAGTCAATCTAAACAATTTAATCTTAGTAAGAAGACATCTAGTTTAACTCACAACACGCTCTAGTTAACTATTGCCTTAATGACTCGACAATGTGTGGATGTTGACGATCAATTTGTGCTTCTTTAATCATACAATACACACATAATTCACATATTACTAAGTTGATCAATCACATAATTATTCAATCGTGCACATATATATGTATCATGTATAATGCATGCTTAATTGACTTTTCCTAAGTATGTATCCTTAATCACAAGTTTAATCATTCTAATATTGTAGCTTGTATATAACTTATTTGCAATTAGGTTATGCCTTAAGTAAGTTTGATTTCTCTAAATTCATCATTCATACATTCACCAATCCTTTTCTAACATTATATTCATACAATTTTCTCAATTCTCATTCATTCATACATAATTCATATGACCCGTATCCTTTGAATCACATTTTCATTCATAAGAACACTTTTATACCTTTAACAACTTACAAATTCCAAATTTAAGTATATTAATATCAAGACAATCCATTCATTAAGTTATCACATCAAAGAAAAACCTAGACTTATCAAACCCTAATTAATCCAACATCAAACTAGGTTCATTTCTAGCTCCGATTAAGTCCAAATGTAGTAAAGTAAAGTGACTTATCCTTAGTTAGTTTAATAATCACACAAAACAAAAATTTTTCCATTTCAAAGCATTGCTCACGATCTTGGGGTACTTCCCACGATCGTGGGATGAGTGACCCAAAAGTTTCCTATCCATTTTCCTTTAATTCTTTCCAAATTTTCACATTTTCATTATAGAGCATTAATTATACCTCAATTATTCTTCAATTCCTGTTGGGTCCTGCTTGGTTCCGAAATCTAACTATTGCGAAATCATGAAACTTGAGCTTGCTCTGATACCGCTCATATTGGATCTCACTTGCGGAGCCCAACTATGGATGTCTTAAACCTTGACCATCATCGGTTCATCTTCATTCTCATAAAGTTTCCAATAATTTCCCTCAAGATTTGTTCAATGGCGTGCCCACATAAATCTGTCACCATGCTTGAACTCAAATTTTCCTGTTTGTGAGTAGAATTTGGAAATTTTCAAACTAGAATTTCAATTTGAATTCTTCAAAGGAATCATAGATCTAAGTCTCTAGTTTGTTTTGAAGCAAGAATCCCCTCAATCGGAGCTCTATAGCTCAAGATATGCTTAAAATTTCAAAGAGTCTTTATACCTCAATCATGCTCTCTAAACTAACCTTTCAATTTCTTGTAATCAAACTTTTTCATCTCAAAACCAAAAGCTACCAAAGTTCATGGAGAGCTAAATTCATGTCTTAGGAATCTATCTCCTCGAGAATCACCTCATTTGGAGGCCAGATGAGGGAGTTATGACTGAAAGAATCTAACATGTTCATACCCTCAATCAATTTGTACCTATCTTGGCGCGATTGTCATAACTTTCACCACAAATGTCGTGTTGGGTCCCGTTTCCGGAACCCAACTTCTTACACTTAACACTATAACTCATAACCACTCTTGAAGCGAAATGAAAATCGAAAACCCAAGCGAATGAAACGAAATAAATGCGAAGCTAATAGGATCAAATCCAACCGAAAACGAATATCAATTAAGTTGAATCGAATACAAAAGGAAAATCGAATATGAATGCCAAACAAATAGATCAATTCGATAGGATCGAATACTATTGGGAATCAAAACATACAAATGAAAAAAAATCGAATAGCATTACAAGTGTCCGACATCTGGGAATACTTATCTTAATGAAGCGTTGCATTGGATACCTTATGCTTGGCCTATACAAACCGGTATAAATTTTGTTTTCCTCTCTTTGTTCATTTCTTTCATCATTTAATCCATCTTATTTAATATCAAACAAATAGTTTCCCTCTTTGGAAACTTATCCTTAAACTCATGCTAATCTTAAATCACTTGAATCTTCTTATGCATCATATTCTAATTCTTTACCATAATAATCTCATATTTATGTCAAATAATCCATAAATCCATACACAATTTCACTTATCCCTATGTTACCATATAAAAATCCGACAGCATAACCGCTGCACTTAAACAAAACCAAAACCTGCAAGTAGCTTGAATACACTTCTATAAATTCCAGACAATTACACATATGTCATAATCCACCGGACCCTCCGTCTGGGATCTCAGCATAACCGCAAACCTAAACTCTAAACCATTTCAAGTCATTTTTCATATCCAATTGTATTCATCAATCATCACCATTCATATTTCATCATCAATACATTCATCCATGTCTATATATATATATACATTCTAATTATCCAATAAGAACAATCCATAGCCAATTACATTTCCAAATCCATAAATCATGTTCTTATACAGTATCATAAATTCTCATACATCCTGAAATAAAATGCTTGCTTAAGCCATATCAAAGACTTATACAAAATTATTATCAAGCCCTACTTTATACAACACACACGCTATACAAAACGAACATAAAGTCTTGCCATGCTTTCATCCGATCTCCTTCTCGAATACCTGGAGATGAGGATGAAAGGGGGGTGAGCTAGAGAGCTCGTGGATAATATGCTTGTAAGTTGAAAAATAAGTAAAAGCCATTTCTCA
>JANTNU010000235.1:9554402-9568741 GCA_024752395.1 Erythroxylum havanense | reverse complement strand
TACCTACTCAGGCATAATTTGTAACTTGCTATCCTCTTACCTAGCCAGCAAAAATTGACCTTTGTAAATAGGATGATTTATTCAAATCGAAACGATCATCGTTCACCAAGGCTTGGCATTGGAGAGGCCCCGAATCATGCATCACGTGCATGACAAGACAACATAAGTGTTGAAATCAAAATTCTAATTCCCAGGATATCCCGATGAACTTAGAATTTATGTGCATGTATAAACAAAATGTAAGAACATAAAATTACAACATATATACCTAACAAATGTTACTTTTTTTTTTAATCTTCTCCATGTTTGGATTGTAGCAAACATCAAACACCTTCAACAGCTAGCGAAGAACACAAAGAGAGGAAGAAATATAGTGTGTAGGGAAGGTTTGAGCACCAAATAAGATGGAAACATAAATAGAATGTTCAATAGGAAGGGTAGAAGATAATTATATCACATGCTATAAACATCAAGCAACTCTTTTTTGACATGCAAAGAAATTCTCCCTCTAACTCCCTCTGAATATCCAGAATGTTTATGGAGTTCCTCACTATTAATCTTTATGTTTATGTTATGAGAAATCACTTAGATATGTTGCCGGAATTGGTGGATCATGCGTGACTTAGCTAGTCACAATTGTGGCTTCACCTTGGACATTTATGCAACATTTTCTTCGTCCATTCCATTTCAACATTTTTTACCATGTTCATATCACGATATTATCCCGAAACATTCCCTCAATCTCCTAAGTGTTTGACCCTTTAGGTTTCCAATTTTTGACCACTTGAATTATCTTTTAATTCAATTAATTCATGAATGATTTCATGACGTCAATTTACTGTAAAGTAAGTGGATTGACATATGAACTATTTGATAGTCAATTATCTGACTCACGAGCCTTTTCATAGGTAATTACCATGTAATTTGTCATTTCACTATTCTATAACTTATTTAGTTTGGAGTATGGGTCACGTGTCAACTCTCATTAGATTGACTACGTCACATCTAGTCCAAGGGATACTAGATCTCATTACTTTTTATGTCAATGAAAACTCTCTTCATGACACATTTACTTTGGATAAAGATTCACGAGTAATGATCTCGAAAAGAGGTCGTAGGTATTATCTTCTTCTATCAAGAGTAGTGAATCCTTTATTGACTACCCAATTACCTTCGAATACTAACAACTTTACTCAATCACTATCTTATGAGCGACCTTATCTTGAGGCAACAAAGAATAATGTCAAAGTACAAAATAAGTATCTAAGATATCCTTGAGTACCTTGAGTTTAAAAATTTTGCATCATTGCTATGATGAGATTAATCACTGATATTTGATAGATCATCCATATGATAATCTCATAGCTAGTCATCCGATATATCTTTATGCTCTTATTAAGCATCTATATGTTAACTCTACATATCTCATCTATATTTTATGAAGATCCACTGCTTGATCAAATCAAATAGTATAATATTTACTAATATATTTGGATTAAGAATACCATGTCTCATTATTCCTATGACTAGAGACAATTTAGATACTAATATAATTGCACATAATAAGAATCTCATTATCATGATCTTATTATGATTTCCTTCATATTATGTTTGATACCGTGGATATCATTAACTCTATTTAAGATAGACATCAATACATAAATATAAATATCAAATCAATAAAAATTATCTTTAATTTTATTGATCAAAATAAAGTTTGTTCAAAAGTGTTAAAAAGGTAATAACTTTTAAAGCATTAATATAACACTTTAGTCATAGGCTCCCGTCAACAACTTTCTTAACCTTCAGGCATTAGGCAAGAGTCAACACTCAACACCCATACATGGTCTTCCAATTTTGGGTATAGAATCCCATTTTTAGCAAGCCCACAAGTACTGTCTATATTTTATGTTGCCAAAAAAAAAAACCCACAAATAGTGAAAGTTTCAAAATAGGAAGTATTGTATTGTGATGAGAATAATCATAAAAGTGATAAGCAAAATATAAAGATTGTTTGGTGTATATTAAATTTCACAATATCAATTCAAAACTGAAAAGTTATAATTATTTATTTCAGCGACTCGTATAAAATAGTGGGTATTATATGTCAATTTAATATAATTTTAAAATATCATATTTCATTATAGATTCACAAATTTGAACAGAACTATGATTAAAAAAAGGAATTTATATTAAAGGGATGCAAAAAACAAATCAAATTCTGATTTGCATTCCTTTAATTGCCAAATGGAAGATTAGTTGAGTTTGTAAAAGTAAGTGAATAATGGATAGGTCGCGCAACTCTAGAAGGCCATGCAGTGTGGGCGCGTCGTCACTCATAGTCACAGAGTCCCCCACTGAAGCAAATCAATGTGAAGACCCCAACTTGTCAGCTCTCTCTTTATTTGCTTCTTCTTCTTCTCCCACTGCTGTCTACGGTGGTCAGAGAACTGTCCTCGTCACTCTCAGAACTATCAGAGTCACCGCCACGTCCTATCTCTACTCTCTCTCCATGCAGGGTCAAAGCTTTGAAGGTGGGTAAGTAAGGAGTAACCGAACCGAATACAATTCACCGTTACTAGTGTGGTTGTAGCTTGTGAGTTGTGACCCAACACTTGAATATTTTCTAGTTGACTATATATCCTTGCCATTTGTCATGGCGTCACCATAGCCAAGTGGAAGTGGTGCACCTTCTGCATGCAAAAAGGTGGCTTTTACCACTGTTTAATAATTTGGTTAGTGATGTGTGTATAATGGCGTGGATAGTAGAGTACAGCAAAGCTGATGATCACTAAATGGAATGGATCTTCCCATTTACAAGGTCAACGAGTGTACTGTTACTTTTACCTCCAA
Organism: Erythroxylum havanense; assembly: GCA_024752395.1. Classification (NCBI taxonomy): domain Eukaryota; kingdom Viridiplantae; phylum Streptophyta; class Magnoliopsida; order Malpighiales; family Erythroxylaceae; genus Erythroxylum; species Erythroxylum havanense. The sequence goes on along the minus strand of JANTNU010000235.1, from coordinate 9,565,888 downwards.
AAGACAAAGTGGCTTTAGAAAATGCCTGAAATCTACCACCGTGTCTGACTGCTAAGTTTTCTTTGCAATTAGCATAAGATTTTACACAAAAATTAGGTGCACCTATACCAAGCAGGGAAAGGCCAATAAAACACTTTAAAGAGAGAATTTCTCAGCACACTACAACTTATGTTGCAGTTCTTTCAAGACTCCATTTCATGAAGCAAGAGCTATAGAATACGATACACAATGTTCAATTACATTATTCAAACCCTTCCCCACCTGGTATATTCTCATAAATAAGGCAGAAGAGATGATGGCCCAATATAGGATGATATTTGCAAGTTTACTCGAGTAATTGATTAATCTGCCCAACAATTTCAAAATCGACATAAGCAGCAACCTTGACAGGTAACTATGCGACAATCTAAGCACAACACCCGTCCTTGAGCCTAATACACAAAGATGCTAAGCCGTGCAAATTGCCAAAAGATAACCTGAAACCTTGTCTTCGAAGTTTCTACTCTTGCTTAGATCCATTCCTCAGCAACAGCCCCGCCAATGTCTACCCAAAATGAATTGTCGAATTGCTCTCTAATGTCATGTCATTCACAAATGGCAGATCAGTGCTGCATCCACAGGAAACTCGGATTCGGTATCAGCTTACACAGGCGACAGCTTCTTGATCCACGTTCTTGTAAAATGAGCTCAATTTAGTAATTGCAAATGCTTCTCCAAAAAGTGATGCCCGTGTAGATTTAGAGATACGAACTTCTACATAATCACCAACAATTGGATTTCTCTTGTGAATTGGGTCTCCAGTTCGATCTAGCAGTGGCACGTTTGTGAAAGCAACTCTATGGCCTCTGTCGCTCTTGCCGATAAGTTCTGTTTCTGGTGCTCTCTTGTTAGGCCCTTCCACTAACACAAGTTGGACACTGCCAACTTGGGAGTCATAACATTGTCCTGTACTCTCTCGAAATGCCTCTATAAGTTCTGTAAGCCTCCTTTGCTTGATTTCATCAGGAACATCATCAACATAATTCCTGTGGGCATGAGTTTTCTCCCTCATGCTGTATGCAAACATGAATGCCATATCATAACCGACAGCCTTCATCAGACTTAGTGTCTCTTTGTGTTCCTCCTCTGTTTCTCCACAGAATCCTGTACAAGAATTAATGTCAAAGAATAAGGCATAATTTAGTATTGATGTATATAACTAAAGGCGCATTTAAACTAAAACTTAATATCTAGCAGCAGTACCTATATTAACAGCTAAAACCCAGATTCACGAATCGGACATGGATATTGATGAAGGGTATGCTTGTCAACAAAGAAGAAAAAATTTCTCATAAAAGATTAATTCTTGCAAGATGGAGTCAAAGAGCAACATTCTTACACAAGTGTTTTAAACCACATAAATTACGACAGGGAAATAAATGAAAACTACAAGAATCCAACACGAGCAAGTATAAGTGGCATAACAGGAAATATTTTTGGTTCCTTACAGCCTGAATGGCTGAATAAATCTAGGCATTTTCAGCTTAATGTTTACAAGGCATATCTATATCAATTAGATCAAGATTCAGATCCAGAAAAGTATGGAAGTTTAACATGTTGAAGAGACAAGACTCTTACCACATATGAAATCGCTGCTTAACCCCACATCTGGAATGATATTCCTTATTTTCTGTACAAGGTCAAGGTATGCCTCTCTGGTGTACCCCCTGCGCATTCTTTTAAGAACTGTGCTACTCCCCGATTGTGCAGGTAAATGGATAAATTTGCAGATATTATATCTATCACGCATTATGCACAATAAGTCATCTGGGAAATCTTTAGGATGCGGAGATGTGTATCTGAACCGCATCTCTGGAAACTCAGTTGAAAGTCGATCTAAGAGATCGGCAAAGCGCAAACCCATGTTCTTCACCTTACACATGCTGGAGAAGCCGTCGCTAAGTTTCCAATTTGCTCCTGACTCAACTTCCGTTCCGGTTGCATCATTATAACTGTTCACATTCTGGCCAAGGAGTGTTACCTCTTTTACACCTTCTTTCCAGAGTTCTGCTACTTCTTTCACTATTGATTCAACAGGACGTGATCGCTCTCGGCCTCTTGTGAAAGGAACAATACAAAATGAGCACATATTATTGCAACCTCTCATCACAGACACAAAAGCTGAAATTGAATTTTTGGAAATTCGAACTGGGTTAATGTCAGCATAAGTCTCTTCAAGTGAAAGAAGAGTGTTGATCCCTTTCTGACCATATTCTACTTCTTCCAATAATCTTGGCAAATCTCTATAAGCATCAGGTCCACAAACCACATCAACCATTTTATCTGTATCCAATATCTTGTCCTTTAACCTCTCAGCCATACATCCCAACACAACTACCTTTGGCGGACGAACAGATTGTGCCCTTCCAGTAGCAACATTACTCTTCCAGTGTCTCTTCAGAAACCAAAAGTAATTAAGTCTCTGCCACACTTTTTGTTCTGCATTGTCTCTTATAGCACAAGTATTGATAAATATGACCTCAGCACTCTCAGGAACATCAACAACTTCACTGTATCCAGAGTTTTTCATAATGGATAGAACTATTTCCATATCATTGACATTCATTTGACATCCATATGTCTCGTGATAGATGCGACCACCCAATGGAGTTTCAGGTGTTGTAGCCAAATCCAAAGCTGGCATAAGTCTGGACAACAAGGAAAAGAAAGACTTAGCATATAATCTCTGTTTCACACAGACACGAGCTTTCAAAAAGAAGACATATCAGTGAGAACAAAACGCAGAAAAACCTTAAGATGGACAACAAGACTTTTTATATGATCTACAGAGTTCTAAAGTAAGAAGCCTTAATGATTGACCAAAACCTAAACAACCCAAAAACTAGACCTTAATTCCTAAGCCAACCACCAAAGGGCACGATAAGACTCGAGCCTTACATAAAAAAGAAATTACGAGAACTCACTCGGGCTGAGCTTGGGAAGCAGAGACAGAAGCCTGAGCGATAAAATGGTGAAGTCCAGGGCTATCCTTCTTCTTAGCAGAAGAATTATGCGAGTGAGAGAAGTTCCTCGAGAGAGTGAGCGAAAAGTTAAGTCTTTTTAGTGAACGGTGCGTGAAATAACGATACCCATGAGAGTTCGAAGCACGGAGATTATAGAGAACGTGAGTTGGACTGACGCAGCAACACCGTCGTTGAACTAGCAGAGCTCGGTGCTGTTGGCTCAAGATCGCCGAGAGAGACGCCAGCGAAGAAGCCATGGAACGGCCACAGACTTCGCAGAGAGAGTGGGATAGGGATTTCACAGTTCGCAACAACCACCACCTTAAGTTCTTCGAAACGCAGCGTCGTGGGCTGACTTCGCCTGACGTGGCAATCGCACCATATAACATGATATTAATACATAAAATCTGATCCCATCTGTTAAGTCAGCTTCAAAAGCCAGTACAAGCGAGACCAAACTCTAGCTACAAGGTGACGTAAAGATGATGGCTTTGAGGAGCAATAGCAGAGCGAGTCATGGCTTCTTGAGACAGTACTCGAAGCCACTCCTCGATCGTCTACTGGTTTTCAACGATCAAACAATTCGTTCTACTTCAGGTACTGAATTATTTTGATTAGCATGTGCTGTTTAGTTCAGATATTCAGTTCAAGGTGAGTCGTTTTGTTGTTTTGTTCTTTCGAACAGGTTCTTGTGATTGTGTCTATGGAAGCCTCAAACAATTTCTAGTTGAGGAACCAAAATTGGGGAGCCAAAAGCGGAAATTTTTCTCGGGTATTTGTTCCTTCGGAGAAATTGGATTCAGATTTCGGTCCAGAAATTTTGGCTCGTCGGCCGCGGAAATTCAGAGAATTCCGTCCTTTGAGACGTTGAATTCTGATGATATATCCTATTTTAAGGGGATATTGGGCGAGAAAAATGTTGTTCTGGACGAGGACAAATTGGACTTTGCAAATACGGATTGGATGCGTAAGTACAGAGGATCAAGTAGGCTGCTTCTACTCCCCAGAAGCACCCAGGAGGTAAGTAACTTATTATCATATTTGTTTTACAATACCTGGCAAGATTGGAGCTTTGTTGTTTCTAGCAATGTTTGTGATCAAACTTGTTGATGTTACTACTTTTGCTATCAACTATTCTTCTTTTCCTGTTTTTGTTATTTGCTTCAGGTCTCGGAAGTTCTTAAATATTGTAATTCTAGGCGCTTGGCTGTTGTTCCCCAAGGTGGAAATACTGGTCTTGTTGGTGGAAGTGTTCCAGTTTTTGATGAGGTGACTAATTACTGAAGTTACTCATCTTTATTTTCATTGAAAAAAAATAATGACATTCTTATAACCTTTTTGAGGCGCATGATGGAAGTGAAGTTGGCATACTTACGTTATTAGCAGAGATTTTCTAAATCAAACAAGTATATGTCCATTGCAGAAGTCGTTATCTGCAAAATTAGTGCTCGTATTTTCACAGGTGAAAAGTTTGTTGTGCCATCTCTGCAGGTTATTATCAATATGGGTTCCATGAACAGCATTGTAGCTTTTGATAAGGTAGAAACCTCCCACCAAACATGTTCTTCTGGTATTATTCCCTCCTGTGTTAGGGAGGCCTTCTTACACAAATTGTAAAGTTTTTGGATTTTCAGGCTTTGAATTTTAATTTGTTCCTTTTATTCAGTAGAATTTGTAATTTTCTTTTCAGCTGCATGTTATGACTCATTAGAGAGATTGGGCATCTTTTCACAGTTGCTCCCTTATTGTTATCACCTTTTATTTTCATTTTTACCTCTTTATCTTTTCTTTTTTCTCTAGTTTTTTTTATTTCGATTGATACTTCAGTTATATATCCTGTGCTAATTTCAGGTCAGTGGTATACTAGTTTGTGAAGCTGGTTGTATACTGGAAAATCTGATATCATTCCTGGATAATCAAGGGTAAATTTCTGATAGACTTTCTTGAGGGGTTCAATAACTTATTTTATGATAAAGATAAAATAAGACTCTTGTGATATTGAGAGCAAAATTTTTTTATAGCTTTTATCATGCAGAATAGCTGCAATTTTTCCTTAAGTTTATTAAAAACCTATAATGATAAGTTTTCATGATGAGAACTTAAGTATTCAAGGCCTAGTCAGATTCAAATATACACACACACATCTATGTAATGAATTTTTATGGGAATAAATGACAGTATTCGTTCAGAAACCCAAGTTCAGGAACCAGAACGCTGATCTTAGGCCCCCAGCTGTGTCAGCTTTCACAGCTTTTTTTTTTGTTTGAGAGATAAATATATTAAGATGTAAAGCACCTAGTAATAAATAGCATCAATATTTTACCCCCTTTAGTTGTTAGTGTATCAATTGAAGAATTGCTAGTTAATAATAGTGCATTAAGTGAATAATGCTTCCATTCAGATTTATTATGCCACTGGACTTAGGTGCAAAAGGGAGCTGCCAGATAGGTGGAAATGTTTCAACAAATGCTGGTGGTTTGCGCCTTGTTCGTTATGGTTCACTTCATGCGAACGTACTTGGTAAGGGTTTTAAATTCTACGAACTTTGAAGTTCAACAAAATGGAGTTTTAGAGGTTTATGCTAATGCAGTATTTCCTTAGATATTTCAACATCCTTTTGTGGTTGCTTCTTTCTGTGTTTGCTTATTGGCCATGCAGTCAGTTTTAGTCCAAAGGGAACGCATTAACTTTTATTATGCAGAGCCTGCTTTTGTTCAATCTTACAGGTCTTGAGGCTGTTCTAGCAAATGGTGATGTTTTAGATTTGCTTGGGACTCTACGGAAAGATAATACAGGGTATGACTTGAAGCATTTGTTTATAGGTACATCTGAAAGGACATTTTCATTGTGACATGTAAGCATTCCTGGTTAATTTTCAATAATGAAGCAGATATGTATTTCTGCTATTTCTGGTGTAGGAAGTGAAGGGTCCTTGGGAATAATAACCAAAGTTTCCATACTTACCCCTCCCAAGCTATCTTCAGTAAATATAGCATTTCTTGCTTGTAAAGATTATCTGAACTGCCAGGTTTGCTTCCATATCAACCCAACTGAAATTTCTTTACAGCATGCTATGCTAGTTTTGGTTTTTTGATTTGATTTATGCGCATCTATACTAGCCAAGTTGGTCACTCCAAATGGAAGAATATTAAACGAACATCTACATTTTTCTCACCCTTTTTTTTTCCAGAAGCTACTGTCAGAAGCAAAGAGAAAACTTGGAGAAATTCTATCTGCATTTGAATTTTTGGACAGAGAAGCAATGGATCTGGTATGTTAAAAATGATAGTCATAATGTTTTCTCATATGCTTACTAGAGGTTGGTTGGCCGGTATAATTTCTCTTAGCTTTTTGGTAATTGATCGTATATCTGATGTGCCAGGTTCTTAGCCAATTAGACAATGTTCGAAATCCATTGCCTTCATCAAAGCACAATTTTTATGTTCTGATTGAGACAACAGGCAGTGATGAATCTTATGACAAGTAATTGTCTAACCAGATTGCTGTTCCATATTTTGTGTTATAACTAGTTATGTTCTTGCTGATTCAATTCCCGATGTTGGAATAATCTGCAGCTTTAAGATTATCTGTTTTACCTTTTACATCTCTTTAGATGTGCATTCAAGGGACATATCACGATATAATTTCTATCTGCATTGTTGTACTGTGAAGGAGCACAGTTTTGGATAAATCAAATTTGAATCTTAGTAACTGAATCAGGATGAGATTCCTCAGAAAAATTTGTATGGTAAAATAATTTCAGTCACATATATCTTTTTTGGCATCATTTGGTAACATTTCTTCAACCATTTATGGTATATAGCATTCCTGATTTCCTTATATCTTGTGCATCTCTCACTGCATTTCGTAGTTTCTATGATTACTGCTGAGATGTAAGCAATATGACTAATCTACAGAGAGAAACTTGAGGCTTTTCTACTCAGCTCGATGGAATCTGGCTTAATTTCCGATGGCGTGCTTGCACAAGACATTAACCAAGCATCCTCATTTTGGCATTTACGCGAGGTCCTCATCTCCATCTCTAGTGATCTCATTCCATGTAGTATCCACAAATTCATGTATCTTGTAGTCCCGGTGGAGGTTTTAGTTTTTTATTCATGAATGAGGCTAACTAGTCATGTAAAAGTCTTTCTACTTGCTACTGATGGAAAGCATTCTTTACTGTCATGCTTCTTCTTAACTTTTTGTGTTTGCTTCACTACCAATCAGATGACATGGAAAAGGAAAAATGTTTCCATAAGTTGCATTGAAGTGGTAACATCGTTGTGAATTATTGTCTACTAAGAACTTTTTCTTTCTGTTTAAGCTGAAAATCAGGGTAGATGATATGTCTCCCTGCCTAACTTTGAGCTAATTTCTTGATTAGTGTTAGTTCTGATATTTGATTATTTATATTTTGTTTTATGCACATTGTGATGTGGAAACATGGTGTTGGTTACTTAAATTGAACAACAGCTGCGGCAGTATTTTAGATGTCAGAGGCATCATTTAGTTGATCTTATGCAGATAAAAGTTACTTAGCTGTTGCTCTTAATCACCAACAGTTATTTGGGGATGACACAGTCAAATACTAAGCGATTGTATTGGGACATTTTACTGGATCTCAGGGTGTCCCAGAAGCATTAATGAGAGCCGGGGCTGTCTACAAATATGATCTGTCGATACCTGTTGAAAAGATGTACAGTCTTGTTGATGACATGCGAGTAAGATTGGGTAAGCGAATTTATCAAAATCACCAATTACGTATGGGAAGAGATGGTGGTCCACTGGGTAGCTTGTGGGAAAGAAAGAACTTGTTATATCCCTGCTGATTATTTTCAATAAACTGGATAACAAAAGTCAACCATCTCCCACTGCTCAACACCTCCCAAGTGGAGGAATCTGGGATTAGATTGTGCATTCAATTAACTGCAATTTGAATTTACCATCCAGAATCATAAGAGCATCTGCGAAATCATCCTTCTATTCTTCTTCATGTGATGTTGTTAGGTCAATCTGCCAAAGTGGTGGGATATGGTCATCTTGGGGATGGCAACTTGCATCTCAATATTTCAGCCCCAAAGTACGACGACAAGGTAGTTTGCTTTTTCATGAATTCAAAATAGTAACTCAATTTCCTTATAACTGTCAACTAATTTACCATTATAATGATTGATAGATTTTGGAACTAATCGAACCCTTTGTCTATGAGTGGACATCCCGACACCGTGGCAGCATAAGTGCAGAGCATGGGCTTGGCTTGATGAAAGCCAACAAGATTTTGTACAGCAAGCCACGTAAAGCTGTGAGTATCTATTGACTTGGAACTGGAACTGTTCCTGGATAATTGGAGACTGTAGAAGCTTACATTCATTCTCAACTACTTGGGAATCCTTCTTTCCAGGTTGAAACAATGGCTTCCATCAAGAAATTGCTGGATCCCAATGGAATACTTAACCCCTATAAAGTCCTACCACATTCTCTATCTTCATGTACCTGAAACATGCCAACCACTCCAAGGGATCGGTGCCTAACAGGTATGACTAAAGGGAGGAAGAAACTTGATTCTATTCCTGCATAGGAACAGATGTAGATATGAATAAAGCTCCTGACTTTTTGGTACCAAAGTTTAAATTCCATTCAATCAATTTGAGCATCTTGAAAACCTGATTACTTTATCTGAACAAGCAGAGTAACTTGAGAAATAACGAGAGTTTGGCTTACTGGGAAGTTGAATGTGTAAATCTTGACAATCCCATCGTTTACCTTGATCTAATCTCTCGTCCGAAAACATAACTGAGAAAACTTGAGCTAAAGAGAAAGGAATATCGAATTTAGAACCCCGTAACAAAGATATCCCTTTCATTGGCGTCGTTAGTCCATCTTTAGGGGATTCCCAAATGCCCTTAACATTGGCATTAGAATATATGCCAATCTTGATCTTAAGACAAGAAGTCAAAAGCAGGCATTTGGGACACATTCCGGAAGACCCACCAAATAATAATAACAATTAAAAAGATAAAAACTTGAGTTGCTAGTTGACGTTTTGATCGGAACAAAAAAAAGAAGTCTATTTCCACTCCAAAAATTGAACCAATACTAACCTAAATCAAACCTCAAGTTATTTTAAAATGTCAAATCAATTAAAGTGTTAGTAGTTTGACCGAAACCGTTCTTTTAACGATGATTTGGAGTCCAATTTCAATAGAACAATTTGAAATTATATGATTAAGATTGACAATTACACCGAAATAGAGAGTAATTATTGTTATTAATCAAGGTAATTAATCTAAAAAAAGAAAATGTGATCGGAATCGTCTATGGTGGAAGAAGATAATAATAATACGTACACATATGATTAACCATATAATAAAATGGCCAACGTCAATCACGTTAAACTGTTTCTCTTTATCTGTTACTTTCCCCCACTTTGTCTCCTCTCCTTTTACCATTTTCTCTCTCTAGCTTCTCTCTCTTTCTCTTCGCCACCGCCACAGCCACTGCCGATTTCACTATGACTGGCTCCTCCGCCACCGCCCGGAAGGTCTGCCTTAATCCTATGAACCCCACGTGTTGATTTGTTTGCTGTTTCGTGTTTGTGCTTTTATTTGTGAAATTGAGATTTATAGTGGAGAAAAGTTGCGGTTTTTATTGATGTGTTTATTATGGTGGGCGATTTGGATGATTGGTGGGTGTCAGGCACTGAGTAAGATTGCGTGCAATCGGCTTCAGAAAGAGTTGGTGGAGTGGCAGGTCAACCCTCCTACCGGTTTTAAGCAGAAGGTCACCGATAATCTCCAAAGGTTACTCCCTTCTCTGTTCTTAGTTCTTTTCCTGTTTTTTTGTTGGTAATTGTGTTTGGCTTCCGCGAAAATCAAAGGGGAATCAGTGAGTAGAATCTGGGACGCAAGTGGATGTTTTACATTTTTTGTCTTTCTATTTGTTTCCATTTTATATTATTAGAATTGGTTTTCTGAATCTTCTTGTTGTTCTTCTCTGTTTCTTACACGATTTCTGCGTTTTTGTTTTTGTTTTTGTTTTCCTTTTTGGTGGGATTTTGGAATAAAGGTGGATAATTGAAGTAAATGGAGCTCCCGGGACCCTTTACGCCAATGAGACATATCAGCTTCAGGTCGATTTTCCAGAGCATTACCCTATGGAAGCTCCTCAGGTTTCTAAGTCACGTTTATTTATTTATAGAAAAGTTACTGACACCTAATTGTTGGGTCTTGTTTATATTTGTGACTTGATAGTGGTCTTTTTTGGTTAATCAGGTTATTTTCCTTCATCCTGCACCATTGCACCCCCATATCTATAGCAACGGCCACATTTGCTTAGGTATTTTTTTTTTTGGTTGGAATTTTCTTTTACTTCCTGTAGAGTAAAGTTATAGTGTGGTGGCCCGCAAGTGGTTGTGGGTTTTATGGTTTTGCCTTCTGATATTTCATTCCGTGATTCTGAATTGATATTGTTCACTCGTTGCTGAAAACGATGGGCCTGTCCACAGATATGCTTCACGTCCATTGTTGAATTTTGGAATTTTTCTCTCTTTTCTTCCTCTCTGTATATGCAGCTGATGAAGTTTCCCTTTGTGTACAGAGTTGTTAAAAAAATATGTAACGTTTTATTTGCCTAGTTTTGGGAATTTTTATAAGCTCAATTATACTGTACTTATGGGTGACCATAAAGCTATAATTTTATGAACATGAACAACTTCTTGTGCTTGAATAAGTGTATAATATGTTCAGATTCTTGACAGCCGCAGATGCATCTCTGTTGTGAGATTTATAGTTGAACTAATTTAGTTTATGGTTTTAAATTTAGTAGTTCTGATTTTCTTTTTCACTATTATGTGTGTGTGTGTATATATATATATGTATATAGAAAATTATGGCAAACTCGGTCTTAAACTGAAGCTAACTGTAAGTAAACTGACAATTTTTTTGCATTTATTGTATACAGACATATTATATGATTCATGGTCCCCTGCCATGACTGTTAGTTCCATCTGTATCAGCATTCTCTCAATGCTTTCGAGCTCAACAGTGAAGGTTTGATCTAGTGTCAAATTCATTTCTTGGATTTTATGGCAAATATGGTCATGTTAATTGTCCTGCTGCTGCTGCTTTGCTATTCTATTGTAAAAATTTCACCATATTATGGATGATTGCATCCCCTTGAGTATTTTGACTGTATATTAGTAATTGAATAGACGTCTGAAAGTTTATTGAGGTCGCTGAAACTGTTTCAAAGGCAACTGACTTGGGTACCGGTGATCTTACTTGCAGCAACGCCCTGAGGATAATGATCGATATGTAAGGAACTGTAGAAATGGGAGATCCCCAAAGGAAACCAGGTGGTGGTTCCATGATGATAAAGTATAGCAATATAGCATCTCCATTCACTTTAGTTTGAATAATTGTAGTGGATGGTCTGTTCTCTAGAGTGAAAACATAAGGAAAAGCATTCCACAAACCAAAAATT
>JANTNU010000235.1:9305831-9321140 GCA_024752395.1 Erythroxylum havanense | reverse complement strand
CATTTCGGTAACTAGAGAAAAATTTATGGCCAAAACATCGAAGCATGCTCAATGAACATGTTCCAACTATATTTTCCAACTTTTCACATATAATAGTTCTAACTTCCAAGAACAATTTGGGATCCAACAACGCTGACAGGCATTCAAAGAGTGCTAGAGGATGGGGACTCCGATTCTTTTATGGCCTTAAAGGAAAGATTATGAACGGAGTACTAGCAAACACTATGTGAGGAAGAACTCTACTGGCACCAGAAATCTCGATGCCAATGGATCTCCTATGGAGATCGAAATACTAAGTTCTACTATCATGTTACCATGGCCAAAAAAAGGCAAATACAAGTGAGATATATTAAAAAATGATCAAGGTGAGTTGGTGATCTCCCATAAGGCACCACTGACTTTAGCCAGAGAATTCTTTTTTACCTTATACTTGAAGGAGGGGATTGAGTCACGGACACTCCCTATTTAGCGCAAGTTTTCGAGGCTATCTGAAGATACTTTCCACATCTTGAATAACCCAATAATTGCAGAGGAAGTCAGGATAGCCTTGTTTGATATGAACCTAAACAAAGCTTCTGGTGTTTATGGATTTACTGCCTTGTTTTACCAACGACAGTGGGATACCGTGGGGCCAGCAATGATAGAATTTGTGCCTTCCCAGAGCTCTATTCGAAAGTTCAGTCCCATTAGCCTCTATTCAGTAGTGTATAAGATCATAACTAAAATAGTGGTGAATAGTTGAAACCTTTCCTGAATGGGTTAGTGGCTCCTACACAATGTAGCTTTGTGCCTGGTAGATTGATAACTGATAATATCATTATAGTGCAAGAGGTGATTCATTCAATGCAATTTAAGAAAGGGAAGAAGGGGTTTCTAGCTATTAAGGTTGATTTGGAGAAGGCTTATGATAGACTCCGATGGGACTTTATTCAGGATACTCTCCAGTGTTAAGTCAAAAAGACTTCACGTTTATTAATTTTATTGATAATCAAATAATAATAATGTTAGAAATAAATAAACTGTTTTGATGAGTGTGTTAAGCGTGCAGTACAAAACACAGAAGAAGCAAAAACACAGAATAAGCGGAAAAACACAGAAGAAGTGGAAAACACATAAGAAGCACAAAAAATACAGAAGAAGCAGAAAAACACAGAAGAAGTGAAAACATAGAAGAAGCGGAAAAACACAAAAGAAGTGAAAACACAGAAGAAATGGAAAACCCAAATGAAGCAAAAACACAGAAGAAGTGGAAAACACAGAAGAAGCAGAAAACACAGAAGAAGTGTAAAACACAAAAGAAGCACGAAACACAAAAGAAGTGAAAAACACAAAAGAAATTGAAAGCACAGATGATACAAAAATGAATACACTCTAGTATGTCGAATAGTTAGTCGGTTGGAATTAGTTACAAAACTCAACTGAATAACGGTTTCTACAAGAAGCAAGAAGCAAGAAACAGTTATTAAGATTCAAGAAGTAGTTGGAGATTTAGGCTATAAATACTAGTGGTAGTCGAAGACTGAACAATCTTTTTAGCTTTCAAGTTATTACTTACAAAAATTTTGTATTAAAAGTGCGAAACAAGAGAGCAAACTCTACTATAAAAAAAGCTCACAATATTTTTCTAGTGAGAGAAAGAAAAGGCTAAGAGCCTGGAGAGGCTAAGATAACAGAAAGAATACTTTGTGAAGAGGCTCTAAAAAGGAAGAAAGAGGCTAAGATAACAGAAAGAATACTTTGTGTAAGAGACTTGAAGAGGCTCTAAAAAGGAAGAAAGAATACTTGTAAATTGTTGAAGTGTAATGAAATCTTAGACAAACTCTGAGGACTGGACGTAACCCAAAGTTTGGGGTGAACCAGTATAAAAATTGCAGTGTCTATCTTCTAACCCTTCACTTTAATTTCTCTTGTTCTTATACAAGTTTATAGAAGCTACTTGCGATTTAACTACGTAACTATTTCTGTATAACATTTGTGTTATTCTTTAACACTTGAAAAAGTTTGTTTTTCAAGAAATATCAAAGGTTTGTGTATTCACAAAAAGATTACACAATTTAACCCCCCTTTTGTGTTTTTTGTATATTGTACGTGAATTCTAATTTACTTCAATTAGTATCAGAGCTCGGTTTCCAAAAACCGCCTTTACAAAGTGAGGACAAAGATCCACGGCTGAATCACACGTTTTTATAGCTGAAGGTGCCTCCGTCACAAAACCTCCTACATTTAATAGTGAGGATTATCATTATTGGAAGGACAGGATACAGCTCTTCATTGAATCCACATATGTTGATCTTTGAGATATCATCGAGAATGGACCATACTTACCAGTAGATGCTGAAGGAAATATTATTCCACGAACCAGATGGTCAATCGATCACAAAGCTAAATTTCAACTAAATTCAAAAGCCAAGTTCTTTCTGAGTTGTGCTTTAAGCAGAAGTGAATATAATAAAGTTCATGGATGCGAAATTGGGAAAGAGATGTGGGACACTTTATCCATCGCACATGAAGGCACAAACCAGGTGAAAGAGTCCAAGATCAGCATTCTTGTACATCAATATGAGCTGTTTAAGTTAAAAAAAGATGAGTTTATTGATCAGATGTTTAGACGATTTCAAACTATCATTAATAGATTTAAAGCTCTTGAGAGAATCTACGATAATCAAGACCATGTCAGGAAGATTCTCAGAAGTCTACCGAAAAGATGAAGACCCAAAGTCACTGTAGTACAAAAAGCTAAGGACTTGAGCAAGTTAAAGCTAGACGAATTGCTTGGTTCTTTGAAGATACACGAAGTAGAGCTTGATGTTGAAGATAAGCCTAGACGAGACAAATCTATAGCATTAAAGGCTGGGCAGAAACATCATAAGACTTAGAGAAATAGAAGTTCATCGTCAAAAGCATTAAAGATCAAAGAAGTCAGGAATGATGATACCAGTGAATCTAATCAAGATTCAAGTGAAGATGATGACAAATTATCTTTCATCTCAAGAAAGATAAGAAGAATATGGAAAAAGAAAGCAAAAGGAAAACGTTAGTCTTAAGAAACAAGTAGCCGATATGAAGAAAAAAGTAACTACAGATAGATTTGAGGAAAATAGTCAGTTGAAACAAAGGATTAATTCTCTCTCAGCAGACTTATCATCCTTTACTGAAAGTATGAAAAAAATGAATGACATGATTGAAAAATATAGACACCCTAATGATAAGAGTGGTTTAGGGTTTACTAAAAGCAATACTCATTACAAAAAGAATTTTGTTCCTTATAGAAAGAAATATTATCAATCTTCTTATTATCATTCTATGAATAATTATAAGACTAACCCCAAAGGACCCAAGAAATTTTGGTTCCTAAAAAGAACATAATATCTACTATAGATCTCCTTCCTTGGAAAAAGCAGTCAGAACCAATGGTATTTGGACATTGGATGCTTGCGACATATGACTGGAAGAAGTTCTATGTTCCTAGATCTTCAAAATAAGGAAGAAGGATCAGTAACTTTTAGAGACAACCAGCAGGACAACATAGTTAGAATTGGAAAAATCGGTAAAGATTCCTTTGCATCTATTGATAATGTTCTACTAGTTGAAGGTGTAAAACATAATTTGATTAGTGTCAGTCAATTATGTGATTATGGTTTTGAAGTATTCTTTAATCAAAATTCTTGTGTAGTAAAAAACAAGGACGGTTACATATTCTTTTCTGCCAAAAGACGAAACAATCTTTATAAAATTAATTTATAAGATTTGCAAAGTCAAAATATTTCTTGTTTTATATCAACAGATGAAGAAAAACTGATTTGGCATAAAAAGCTAGGCCATGTTAGTTTTAAACATATTTCCAAGTTAATTAAACATGATTTGGAAAGAGGTTCACCAAAAATAAATTTTAACAAGGATTTCTTTTATGAAAGTTGTCATAAAGGAAAACAGGTTAAAACGTCTTTTTCTTCTAAAAATATTGTAACTTCGTCTTGACCTCTAGAGTTGTTACATATAGATTTATTTGGTCCAATTGGGACATTAAGTCTTGGTGGAAAGAAGTATGATCTCGTAATTGTCGATAACTTCACTAGATTTTGTTAGATATTATTTTTCTCACATAAGGATGAATCTTTTAAATGTTTTAAAATTCTTTCAAAAAAGTTACAAAATGAAAAAATAGTTTCTTTTTCTGGAATTAGAAGTGATCATGGTGGTGAATTTGAAAATGAAAATTCAGAATATTCTATGAAGAGAATGGAATTTTCCATAATTTCTCTACTCCTAGAACTCCACAACAAAATGGAGTTGTAGAAAGAAAGAACAGGATAATTCAGGAAATAGCAAGAATCATGCTATGTGAAATGAATCTTCATAAGTATTTCTGGGCAAAAACTGTAAATACAGCTTGTTATATTCAAAATAGAATACTTCTACGACCATAGTTGAATAAAACTCCATGTGAGTTATGGAAAGGAAGGAAGCCTAATATCTCTTACTTCCATCCATTTGGTTGCAAGTATACTATATTCAACACAAAAGAAACTTCGGATAAATTTGATTCTAAGGTCTATTCTGAAACTTTTCTAGGATATTCATTATCTTCTAAAGCTTATAGGGTTTATAATTTTGCTTCTAAATTTGTAGAAGAATTTATTCATGTCAAATTTGATGATGGTTCTCAACCAGATAGAAGTAATGATACTAATATTGAAACCATATCAGTACCCTTGGTTGATAATGTAGATGTTTCACCATCAGATGCTCCTCTAGAAAAAGTAGAAGATGTTCCTGAAAATCTTAGTCTGAAAAAGGATTGGAAATATAAATCTTCCCACCCAGAAAATCTGATTATAGGAGAAACTTCAGAACGTGTGAGAACTAGGTCTAAATTTAGAAGAGAAACAAATGTAGCTTTTATTTCTAAAATAGAGCCTAAGAAAATTGATGAAGCTCTTCAAGATGAAGCGTGGATTTTAGCCATGCAAGAGGGCTGAACCAATTTACTATGAATAAAGTTTGGTCTTTAGTTTCTAGACGCTCCCAAAAGTCTATCATAGGAATCCGATGGGTTTTTAAAAATAAACTAGACGAATCAGTTAGAGTAAATCGTAACAAAGCTAGATTTGTAGCTCAAGGCTATAATCAACAAGAAGGAATAGACTATAATGAAACTTATACTCCTGTAGCTAAATTAGAAGCTATTAGGATTTTGCTTGCATATGTTGTTTGTCATGATATAAAACTGTTTCAAATGGATGTGAAAAGTGCATTTTTGAATGGTTTTATAGACGAAGAGGTTTATGTAAAGCAACATCCTAGTTTTGAAGATTCTAAGAAACCAGATTATGTCTATAGACTTCATAAAAGCTTTGTATGGTTTGAAACAAACTCCTCGAGCTTGGTATCACCGTTTAAGTTCCTTTTTGATTGAGAATGGTTTTAGTAGAGGACATGTAGATAAGACTTTATTTAGAAAAAGTTTTAAAAATGATTTCATCATATTACAGATATATGTTGATGATATTATCTTTCGTGCAACATCTAAAAATCTATGTTCCAGTTTTGAAAATCTAATGAAAAGTGAATTTGAGATGATAATGATGTGTGAATTAAAATTCTTTCTTGGTTTACAAATTAAGCAAACTAAAGAAAAGATTTTTATTCATCAACATAAGTATATCAAAGAACTGTTGGTTAAATATGGAATGGAAAAAGTGAAACCTATGTCAACTCCTATACACCCTTCTAACCTTTTATCTAAAGATGAAAGCACATATCAATCGACAACTCTATGGAAGTAGTGACCTAAAGGACAAGAAGGCGTCAACTCTTGTTCCGAAGGCTAGGGTTCTACATGCGCTACTTTTTCATTATGTTTTACCAAGAACAGGCTCAAAGAACGTTGTGACGGCGATAGATCAACAATGCTTGTTCCACCTACTCAATCATCAGCCTATAAATCTTCCACACTTGATTTTGAGGTATATGATGAAGTCGAAGAGAGATTTTAATGTCTTACCCTATGATATGCTGCTGACAAGAATCTTTAGAGATTCTAGAATTCTTCTTGACAGAGGAAATAGAATGGAGATGAATATAAAAAGCATCATTAATGCGTCAACTATCAATAGAATGGGTTTGAAGTCTCAAGAAATGGAGGATACAACTTCTATGGCAAAAGCAAGGACTGAGGGGGAGCGTATTGTCAGACGCAGTTTGAGTGAAAGCATTAAACCTGGAAGGAAGACAAAACCTCAATCCACAGGAAGAATGTCTATAGAAGAAAAGAAGAATAAATCGTCAGAGGTATCAATTAAAGCTAAGACGATGTCACAAAGAGAAGAAAGTCAGGTGAAACAGTCTGTCAAACAAGTGTCTTTGAAAAGAAAGGGGAGACACTTTATTCCGACAAATCAAAACAATCAAGAAAGTTACCAAGACTATTAACCATGCGTCAACAAGAACAGAAGAGAGGGAAAGGATTAACTCTTGGTAAAGACTCTGAAAAGATAGAGAAAGCACCACAGGCTACTAGATCTTTGGTCTCAATTTTACAAGAACAACCAGCAAAATCGACTAAAGAAATAAAAATTAAGAGGAAGTTGGTGTTTGAAAAGAAGAAATCTCAACCACAACCTCCTTCTAGACTAGTAGAGAAAGTAAGAAGTTAAAGACCAGTTAAAAAAAGATTACTTCAACTGGTGTTCAACAAAAGGCAAAGTCAGTTGAACATAGATTAGTATCTCATAGTCCTTCTCAACCTATCAGAAAAGAGGATTTGAGAATGAAGGTGATTGAAGAATCAGTGCCTGTTAGAAGCAGAAGTTCAATTATTATAAGAGAACCTGTGCAAAGGTTGGTCAAGGTACAAGTTGAACTAATATTGATCAATAATCGATCAATACATCTTCTAAATCATGAAGAAAGAAGATTATATAGTATACTGAGAGATGAAAAGTCAGAACCATATCCATTGAAGATGTCCAAAGATCGATATACTATTTACCCTGTCACAAATAGAACATTGATCAAGATTGTACTAGATATCCAACCAAGAGCTTCAAACATTGTACGCAATGAAGAAAAAGGGAAACAGAAGATGTACCCTGAAGCAAATACAGGTGATCTTACAGAGGATCAGATACAGGCAGCAGTAAGAAACATAGATGGGGCATGCAATGCAACTCAATAAAGAGGAATCTATGTTTCACATGACATTTCAAAAGCATCAGGAAGTTAGTGTCACCGCTCCACCACAGATGCAACCTTTCAGGTAGTTGGAAGAGTGACAAAAGGACAGTAAAGAACTATCAGGGTTGAAAGTATTAATTTCAACTTAGAGACTTTTGTGCACCTAGTCATGCACTCTAGAACTTTGAGTTTTATATCTTCAATTAAAGATGTCCCACACCTTCTTGGAAAACCAATTCCAAAACTTATTAGACCTGATGACCTTGATCTCCCTAAATGAAAACAATCTTTCAAACCTCCTGTTATCAAAATCATTGAATTTGATGTTTTACCTTCAAAAATACCAGTTGCTACAAACTTCTATCCACCTAGTACACCTCAACAAGTTCCTACTATTGAAGTGGAAATAGTTAGTCACTCACAGCGGCGGATTCAGGAAGCCTTAGTTAAGGAGATTGAAGAAATTCATACTAAGGTTGATGATCTGAGTGACTCAGTGGGTGATCTACATGAGGAAGTAGCTTATCTCCGAGTTTCAATTGAAGAAGACCTCAAGCTGATCCGTACTGATATGCAACGAATGTTTTCTGAAATCATGAAGCAACTATAGTAAAGTTTTTTTATCAATAACAAATAGGGGAGAAGAGCAGAAGGAGAAGAAAGATAGCAAATGGGGGAGACCAGTAAGAAGAAAAGAAGATAGGATTACAATTTTGTTTTCATATGTGTATTTTATATATGCATGTGTATATCTTTTATTGTCTTCTTACTCGTTATATGAATAATATTCGTTTATTCATTTTTATCTTTCTAAAAAGAAAGATAGCAAATGGGGGAGACTAGTAAGAAGAAAAGAAGATAGGATTACAAGTTTGTTTTCATATTTGTATTTTATATATGCATGTGTATATCTTTTGTTGTCTTCTTACCCGTTATATGAATAATATTCGTTCATTCATTTTTATCTTTCTAAAATTATGATTATTTGTTATCATCAAAAAGGGGGAGATTGTTAAGTCAAAAAGACTTCACATTTATTAATTTTGTTGATAATAAAATAATAATAATAATAGAAATAAATAAACTGTTTTGATGAGTGTGTTAAGCGTACAGTACAAAACACAGAAGAAGTGAAAATAAAGAAGAAGCGAAAATACAGAAGAAACGAAAACATAAAAGAGGCAAAAAAACAGAAGAAATGAAAATATAGAAGAAGTGAAAAATACAGAAGAAGCCAAAAAAATACAGAAAAAGCGAAAAAACACAAAAGAAGTAAAAATACAGAAGAAGCGAAAAAACAGAGAAGAAGTGAAAACACAAAAGAAGTGGAACACACAGAAGAAGCGAAAATACAGAAGAAGTGGAAAACACAAAAAAACGAAAAATACAGAAGAAGCACAAAACACAGAAGAAGTGCAAAACACAGAAGAAGCGCAAAACACAAGAGAAATTGAAAACACAAATGATACAAAAATGAAGATACTCTAGTACGTCAGATAGTTAGTCAATTAGAGTTAGTTACAGAACTCAACTAAATAACGGTTTCAACAAGAAGCAAGAAACAGTTGGAGACTTAGTCTATAAATACTAGTCATAGTCGAAGACTGAACAATCTTTTTAGCTTTCAAGTTATTACTTACAAAAATTCTGTATTAAAAGTGTGAAACAAGAGAGCAAATAATACTATAACAAAAGCTCACAATATCTTTCTAGTGAGAGAAAGAAAAGGCTAAGAGCCTGGAGAGACTAAGATAGCAGAAAGAATATTTTATGTAAGAGACCTGAAGAGGCTTTAGAAGGGAAGAAAGAATACTTGTAAATTGTTGAAGTATAGTGAAATCTCAAACAAACTCTGATGACTGGACGTAGCCCAAGGTTTGGGGTGAATCAGTATAAAAATCGCAGCATCTATCTTCTAACCCTTCACTTTAATTTCTCTTGTTCTTATACAAGTTTATATAAGTTATTTGTGATTTAACTATGTAACTGTTTCTGTATAACATTTGTGGTATTCTTTAACACTTGAAAAAGTTTGTTTTTCAAGAAATATCAAAGGTTTGTGTATTCACAAAAAGATTACACAATTCAACCCCCCTTCTTGTATATTTCGCATATTATACGTGAATTCTATATTAACGTGTGATTTACTTCATCCAGGACGTTAGCTTCTTAGTAGATTTAATATAGCTCTTAATGAAATGCATATCCCAGTTTCTATATGGATTAATTGGAATGGTGAATTGTCGGATGCATTTATCCCTTCTCGTGGTATTCGACAAGGGGACCCCCTTTTCCTTTACATTTTTTTCTTATGTATGGAGCATTTAGGACACTTAATTCAGCATGCAGAGGAGCAAGGGTGATGGCAACCTAAATTCAACATGTAGTGGAGCAAGGGTGATGGAAACCTATCACTCTGAATAGGGGAGGTCCTTTACTCTTTCATTTATTCTTTGCTGATGATCTTATTCTTTTTTCAGATGTTGGAGTATTTTTTTCTGCTTCAGGGCAAAGAGTGAGTGTTGATAAAACTCACTGCTTCTTCTCTAAGAATGTTAACAGGGTGAAAGCTCGATCCCTAAGCAACATGTTGGGCTTTCAATAAACTAATAACCTTGCCAAGTATTTGGGCATTCCTTTAATTCATAAACGAACTACATGGAGGACATATCAATATCTAGTGGATACTTTTCAGCAAATATTATTTGGGTGGAGTGCATAGCATCTATCCTTAGCAAGCCGCACCCCTTTAGTTCAATCAGTACTTGCAGCCCTCCCAGTTTACACTATGTAAACAATTAGGCTGCCACGGTTATTATGTGATGATCTAGAGAAAATAATTAGGGACTTCTTATGAGGGTCATGTCATAATCAAAAGAAGGTGAATCTAGTAAAGTGGGACGCTCTTTGTAAGCCTAAAAGCATAGGAGGACTCGATCTGAGGAAAAATGACGCTCTTCTCACAAAGCTAGGATGGGGTGTGCTTACAAATGATTATGCTCTTTGGGTGCAAGTCTGCTGTTCTAAATATAAGTTTGACAGTGAGGCCCCTCCTGCTTGGATAACCACAACAGGTAGCTCCTCAACCTAGAAAGGGATAGTTACCTCGTGGATTCATGTAACAAATGGTATGCAGTGGGTAGTTCGAAATGGTTTAATGGTGTGTTTTTAGTTAGATGAATGGGTAGGGGATTGGGGCCCATTAGTATAGCATGCCATTGGCGGAAAACTTGATATGTTTATACAGTTAAGAGTTCATAGTTTTGTGGATGATTGTGGCAACTAGAGGTGGAAGTGTTTCCAATAATGGCTTCCCTCTTTGGTGTGCTTGACGATTGCCAGCATTCTACTCCAACCCCCCCCCCCCCTCTTCAGGATCGAAGGTTTGGGTCATAGGCATACTAGTGCATTATGGGATTTTGTTTGGAGATGGTCGGGTCGTCAACGAAATAGGTCCTTTTTATGGTTGCTAGGGCGATACCTCTTACTCACTAATCAACAACACGTTTTGCGTCATCTAGCTACTGATGAGGTGTGCAACCGTTGTGGTATAGAGGAATCCTCCACACATACGATTTGAGACTGTAGACGAGTAAGGGAAATATAGGCTGCCTTTCCCTCAAATGTTCTCCAGGGGGACTTCTTCCCGCTTGATAGCCGTGATTGAATGCAAAGGCATCTACGATGTCATAAAAAAGTCTATGGATGCGATTGATCCCTTATATTTGGAACAACATGTTGGCTTATATGGATGTGGCGCAATAAATGTCTATTTGAAGAACAATTTGAAGTAAATCACTTGTTAATATAGAATTCACGTAAAGTATATGAAATACACAAGAAGGGGGTTGAATTGTGTAATCTTTTTTAGAATACAAAAACTTTTGATATTTCTTAAAAAAAACTTTTCAACAATCAAATGAATACTAAAGATATTATACTAATGTAGATATGTATTTGAATCGAAAATAACTTCTATCTATTTTTCTAACAACAAAGAAAATTAAAGTGTAAGGTTAGAGATCACCCCAAACCTTGGGCTACGTCCAGTCCACAGAGTTCGTCTGAGATTTCACTATACTTCTTCAACTTTACAAGTATTCTTTCTTCCCTTCCAGAGCCTATTCAGGTCTCTTATACAAAGTATTATTTCTGTCATCTTAGCCTCTCTAGGCTATTAACCTTTTCTTTCTCTCACTAGGAAAGATATTGTGAGCTTTTTGTTACAATATTGTTTGCTCTCTTGTATCGCACATTGAATACAGAATTTTCTATGTATGTAAAACTTGAAAGCGTAAAACTTCTCTTAAAAATTTCTAACTTCTTCAGTCTTCGACTACGACTAGTATTTAGCCTAAGTCTCCAACTGCTTCTTGAAAACTGCTTCTCGTTTCTTGTAGAAACCGTTATTTAGTCGAGTCCTGTAACTAACTCCAACTAACTAATTGTCCGACTTACTAGAGTATCTTCATCTCTGTATCGTTTGTGTTTTGCTTCTTATGTGATGACGTGTCATTTGTGTTTTGCTTATTCTGTGTTTTGTGCTTTGTCTGGGATGACTATATGATACTTCTATTTTTCTACACATTTAACACACTTATCAAAACAGTTCATTTATTTCTAATATTATTATTAATTGATTGTCATCAAAATTAATATACGTGGAGTCTTCTTGACTTAACATTCTCTCCCTTTTTTATGATAACAGATAATCATAATTTTAGAAAGATAAAAATGAATAAACGAATATTGTTCAGACGAAAAATGAGAAAACAACAAAAGAAATGCACATGCATATATGATATAAAAACTTGTAGTCATTTCTATCTTGTCTTCTTGTCTCTGGTCTCCCCATATACTATCTTTCTTATGCTATTCTCCTCCTATTTGTTATTAATCAAAAACTTTACCGAAGATGCTTCATGATTTTAAAAAACATTCGTTGCATATCATTGCAGATCAACTTGAGGTCTTGTTCAATAGAAACTCGTAGATAAGCTACTTCCTTATGAAGATCACCCACTGAGTCACTAAGATCATCAACCTTAGTATGAATTTATTCAATTTCCTTTACTAAGGCTTCCTGAATTTCCTTCTGTGTTTGACTGATTTCCTCATAAATAACAGTAGAATCTTGTTGAGGTGTGTTTGGTGGATGGAAGTTTGTAGCAATAGATAGTTCTGAAGGTAAAACATCTAATTCTATGATTTTGATAACAGGAGGTTTGAAACATTGTTTTCCTTCTGGGAGATCAAGGTCATCAGGTCTAGGTAGTTTTGGAACTGGTTTTCTAAGGAGGTATAGTACTTCTTTAATTGATGGTATAAAACTTAAAGGTCTAAAATGCATGATCAGATGCACAAAGGTCTCTAAGTTGAATTTGATACCTTCAACCATGGTAGTTCTGTACTGTCCTTTTGTAACTCTTCCAACTACCTTAAAAGTTGCATCTGTGGTGGAGCATCCCCACTGACTTCCTGATGGTTTGGAAATATGATGTGAAACATAGATGCTTGAGGTGCTTTCTCCGTCTTTCCAGAATCTTCACCAAGAGTCAAACCTTTCCCTTTATTCTGATCTTATTGACGCAAAGTTAATAATCTTAGTGACTTTCTTGATTGTTTGGATTTCTTGGAATGAAGTGTCTCTCCCTTTCTCTTCAATGACACTTTTTGTAAAGACTGTTTCACCTGGCTTTCTTCTTTTTATGAAATCGTCTTAGCTTTCAGTGATACATCTAATGATTTCTCTTTCTTTTCTTCTATAGATTTTTTCCTATGGATTGAGATTTTGTCTTCCTTGCGGGTGTAACATTTTCACTCCAGTTGCGTCTGACAATATGTTCCCCCTCAACCCTTGCTTTTACTATAGAATCTATATGTGTCTTGTCTAGAATCTTTAATCCCATTCTACTAACAGTGGTTGCATTAATGATGCTTTTCACATCCATCTTCACCCTGTTTCCTCTTTCAAGAAGAATTCTAGATTCTCTAAAGATTCTTGTTAGTAGCATACCATATGGTAAGGAACTAGAATCTCTTTTCGACTTCATCATGTACTTTAAAATTAAGTACAGAAGATTAATAGGTTGATGATTGAGTAGATGAAACAAACATTGTTCATCTATATTCCTTACAACATTCTTCGATCCTGATCTTGGTAGAACACAATGAGAAAGTAACGCATGTAGAACCTAGCCTTTGGAATAAGAGTTGACGCCTTCTTGTCTTTTGGGTCACTACTTCCATATAATTGTTGATTGATGTGTGCCTTGTCTATACTGCCTTTAGTCATCCATTTTGTGTTATGAGACAGCTTTGCTCCAACATATGGAAACTCACTAACTTTCTCGATTAAATCCAGTGTCAAAATAACTAACAATCTATCTACCATTGATACTAAAGTATCGTCTACCATTTTTGCATTCTTCCAAAACTCATATAACTCATTCAGATAGACTGTTTCACGAACCTGAAAGAAATTTTTCCATCAAACTACTTCAACTTCTGGTTCAATGTCCATCTGGTTCTGCTTCAAAGAATCAAAATCAACATGTTTTCCATAATTCATAGATTGCTCCATTTGTGATCTGTAAACGATAAAAGATAAACACACAAAATGTATTTTTCTCAAAGTAATGATGTTAGTATCTGAAGATGAGAATGTGAACAGAAAAAAACTTGATATCAAGAACAGAGTAATGAAACGTTTTGATTGAGAGTAATACAAAAGTCGATTTCAGAGTATTTCAAGAATATTCTAGAGTAAGTGATATTCTATAATCTTTGAGAAGATTTCCCTCTAATTCTTTCTCTTGAAAAATTGTCGTCTATGACTTACCACTACCGTTTACTTAAAAACTTACAACTTTTTATCTTCTTCACTAACGAATCATCTGGGTCATGACGTGTCAGACGATTGGTCATTCAATATTACTATATTCAAGTTTCGTATGATTTCTTTGAATCTTTCTTCATTCAAAGGCTTAGTGAAGATATCCGCCCATTGATGATTTGTGTCAACAAATTGTAGACTAACGATTCTCCTCTATACATAGTCTAGTAGGAAATGATGTCTAATTTCAATATGCTTTACCCTCGAATGTTGTATTGGATTCTTCGATAGATTGATAGCACTTGTGTTGTCAAACAAGATTAGGATTTGTTCTTCTTATATTGAATAATCTTCTAACTGATACTTGATCCATAATGTCTGTGAGCAACAGCTTGCAGCTAACATATATTCAGCTTTTGCAGTAGATAGAGCAATTGAACTTTGCCTCTTACTTTACCAAGAAACTAAATTATGGTCAAGAAAGTCACATCCTCCACTTGTACTCTAGCTATCAATCCTGTCTCTAGCGTAATCAGTATCACAATAGCTAATTAACCTTAAATCTTTTCCTTTCTCATACATTAAGCAAAGATCAGTAGAACCTAACAGATATCTCAAAATTCTTTTAAAAGCAATATAGTGAGATTTTCTAGGATCTGCTTGAAATATTGCACACAAATAGACACCAAACAGAATATTAGGTCTGCTTGCTATAAGGTAAAGTAGAGAACCAATAATTCCTATAAAAAGAGTTTGATCAACCTTCTTACCTACTTCATCCTTAGATAAAAGGTTTGAAGGATGCATAGGAGTTGATATAGGTTTCACCTTTTCCATTCCATATTTAACCAACAATTATTTGATATATTTCTGTTGATGAAAAAATCTTTTCTTCGGTTTGTTTAATTTGTAACCCAAGAAAGAATTTTAATTCACCTATCATGCTCATTTCAAATTCACTTTCCATCATATTCTCAAAACTGGAACATAAATTTTTAGAAGTTGCACCAAAAATATATCATCAACATATATCTGTACTATGATGAAATTATTTTAAATACATTTTCTAAATAAATTCTTATCTACATGTCCTCTACTAAAACTATTTTCAATCAAAAAGGGACTTAGACGATCATACCAAGCTGGAGGAGCTTGTTTCAAACCATACAAAGCTTTATAAAGTCTATAGACATAATCTGGTTTATTAGAATCTTCAAAACAAGGAGGTTGCTTTACATAAACCTCTTCATCTATAAAACCATTCAAAAAGGCACTTTTCACATCCATTTGAAACAGTT
>JANTNU010000235.1:9185254-9198730 GCA_024752395.1 Erythroxylum havanense | reverse complement strand
TAGTTCGTGAGACTTTCGTGGTTTAATTGTTTTCGTGAATTTCTTATGTTTGTTTAATCTCTGTGCTTGAGCGATTATATTATTTTAAATAAACATAGTAATTATGATTCATTTTTATATCTTTTATTAATAGTATGTTCTTTCTATATTAGGTAAGTATTATTTGGTTGACTCGGGTTACACTAATATACCTGAATTTTTTTTCTCCATATCGAGGTGAAAGATATCATTTACAAGATTATAAGGTACAGGAAGATCAAGGTTCACAGGAATTGTTTAACTACAGGGATTCTTCATTAAGAAATGTTATTGATAGATGTTTTGGCGATCTAAAAGTAAGCTTCCTTATACTTAAAAACATGCTGAGTTATAATATGAAGAAACAAAAATACATCGTTATTACTTATTGTGTTATGCACAACTATATTAGAATATATGGACAAAGCGATGAATTATTTGAAAGTTGTGTTGAAAATAAAAAAAAAACAAATTAGGGAAAGTGAAAATAAAGATGCAAGTTCTGAAGTGGAGTATAATATAATTATAGTACAACTTCTAGGTACGTCTTAGAAGTGAGATGAAATTGCTAGACAAATATGAAGTAATTATATTATTTCTAATTGATTTATGTTTCTTTTTGTAAATAAAAATACTATTATGTTTTCAAGAATTATAGTATGACAGACATATTTTATTGATTAAAAAGACTTAATATAATTTCTAATTTATGTAATTTTATTATATACAATTAATGTGTAATTTGTAATAATATTTGATTTGTATATATTTAGTTTTAGTTATAATGATAATTAATTAATTTACAAGTATAATGTATTATATTATAATTATTACACACAAGAGTATAATTACAAAAAATATAAACATAAGAATAAAACCAAATATGTTTTTGTTTTCAGTTTTTATTAGCAATCTTAATCAAATAGTTTTTTTCATTTTTTATATTACAAATCTCAATCAAACATGTTTTTTTATTTTTTAGAAAAAACAGAAACAAAAAATAGAAAACAAAAAAAAACAACCAAAAAAAACAAAAGTCGAATCAAACAACCCCTAAGTTTATAATATTTTTCATTTATATTAATAATTTATAAACTAAGGTAAATAAGGTGTATGTTGGCTTATAAGATTTTTTTTCAAATTCAAATTTGAATCTAAAATTTTATGGTATTTATAAGAGATCTTAACATCATAAAGACATTCAAAATAAAATTCAAATAAATAAATCTTTAAATTGTTATTAGAATATTACTTGTAGGTACTTATATGATAAATGTTTTGTGCAAAAAACGTTGACAACCCAATTAACCCCACCACCATTACAAACCTTTAAATTTTCCAAAATCCCTCTCTTCTATTTGAAATGTTATTGGCATAAACAATTTAAATAAAATAATATACTAATAATTTGTCAGAACATTCAAACAAAAACAAAAAAAAACTCTAACAAAACTTTCATCGAACATGTTATAAGTGGTACTCAAATAAGCTTTAGAATCCCTCTAAGCCTTAATCAACCCAGTTTGGACACATTCACAATCTCACCATCTTCATTATTATCACAATGCACATTCACCATTAACCAAACCATAACACACATCTTGATAGAACACAAAACTTAGTAGAATATTATACCCAAATACAAGGGTTGCAAAGCATAACAAAAAAACAATCGTCACAAAGGATGGATGACTTACCTCTACGAATGACGAAAGCATCACTCGATGAAGACAGAAACAACGATTGAAGAAGACGGACAATGACGATAGCAACAATTGAAGAAGATGGAAAGATAGGAATGAAAATGATGACGAAAATAAGAGGCTTCATTTTCATGTTTAAAATAACATGAAAATGACGTTGTTTGTTGTGGAACAAACTACATCATTTTCATTTTCACAACAAACTACGCCATTTTCATGTTATATTTAAGAATATTGTAACATTTGGTGACAATTTCAAAAAAATGTTGCCAAATGCTTTCAATTAGAGACGATTTCTGTAAACATTGCTAATGTAGTCAGGGTAACCCCTTTGTGATGATCTCAAGGAATTGTAGCTAAAGGTAGACTATTAGCGACGAATTAGTAAAAACATCGCCAAATGATTATCCTTTGGAGAAGATTTACTAAAATCATCACCAAAGTGCTAATCTTTAGGGGACGTTTCACATAAATGTCACTATTTTTTTTCATATCTATATATTTATATATTGAAGACATTTTTGTGATATATAATTTATATTAAATAGTATGGAATTTATATATAATAAATATAATTTTATGACACTACATAAAATTGTCAAATCATATATTTTAAAAGAGATAAATAAAAGGTATAAATTTATGTAACGTATAGATAATAATTGTTCAAAATTTTTATGATATTTTTTGAATTTAGAACGTATGTTAATTGATATATCTTTTTCGGTCATTTTAGTTGTAATGTAATTTGTATAATGATTCATGAATGTATAGATAATAGATAAATTTTTTGATGTCTTATATAATATATTAGTCTATTTAATCATAATTCTCTGTTTATGAGATATAAATTCTATATTGTTATATAAAATTTATACATTATATATAATTTCTATAGTATATAATGTAATATATAATAATAGGGTTTGGCGACGAATTATAAAAATTGTTGCAAAAGTTTAACATTTTCGTCACCAAAGGTCAAGCCAAAATCATGTCGTTTTATGAAATTGAAAACCCACTAGCACAAACAAAAGATATAAATTGAAAGCATCCCTTGCTGAAAGAGTCTCCAGATGCGTCTTAATTACGACTAAACCATCGAAGGCAATCATCTTTCCTGAGCTGGTTAAGTTGCCAGGTATGAGTTTCTCTATCTTGCTTCTCATCTTTTCTTCTTCTGTTTACCTTAATTGTTGTTTTACAATAGGTAGTCATTAGCTTTCTCTCGGAGGAGTCACAATCACTCTCATCCCAGTTGAAAGCTAACCTCGAGGTATTGAACTATTGAATTCTTTTATACTAACACAATATCTTCTAGTTGTTAGAGATCATAGGGTCTTGTTTTGGAGAGACAACTTTAATCCCATTCTTCATTAAACCCTTTAGGTAAGTCTTCTCTCTTTGTAAATTTGTCCTTAACTGCTCTAAACTTGATTTGTTTATCTTCTTGGATTTCTTGCATCCCTTTTCTATATGATTTCTGCATTTTATTGATTACCTAAGATTGGCCATATTGTTTATGTAATTCATTTTTGTTTTGAATTTAAACACAATAACTCTCTCCATATCTGATAAAGGGCTCGAGGACCCAACTATTGTTATCAGAATAGTGACTTTAGATAAAAACACACTTAATTATGCATCTCCTAAATATAATACATATATAGTTAACATTCTCAACCTTATCATTTAAAGTAGTCTCAGTTAATATATCACAAAATAACATTATTAGAATGTTGGAACATTCGAATAAGAAGTCTTATATTGATTTTTCAAAATAAAACAATTTACATAAATAAATTTATCACGGAATGTTGACGTGACAACTAGTTTTTTAATGGTAGAAATGAGCTTTCATGGAAGGAATGTGGCAAAGTTCTCCCTAGTGAAGAGCATATCGATGCATAACAAATCTCGTCAACAAAGTCTTATCACCCTTGACTTCAATAGCCGATCTTCTTCTTCAAGGTTTTTAGTAGAATCTGAATTAGCTCTCTTTCTTTATTATCTATATCTTATTTTCTTTTAGGAAGCTATTAGGTGAACATCTAATTGAATTTACTATTTCTTGAGTAAAACTTCTCGAATCTTCAAAAGAACATGGATGAAAATGGAGGCAATGGAAATGTCCCGATGGTTTGTATAGGATTAGGAAAATCGGTTGTTTTGGAACAATCATCAATTGTAAAAACTTTGTTTATTCAATCGGGTATGCATGTGCTCAAATTTAGGTTCCTTATACCGTTTGATTTAGCTATCTAAGTTCTCTATTGTTTGTTTCTTAGGTAAAACGCATGTTACATGTCGTTCATCTAATTCATTGATCCATACCACATCTGGGGAATCATTCACTGTATTTTTTGCTAGTTTAGTTAAAGCAAAGAAGATGTTGAAAGAGGGTCTAAATAAACTAATACTTGGGGGAAGATCTTTGATAATTTCAATTGATGCCTTCAAGCAAGAAGTCTTCTTGGGAATTCAAACATAGGGAACTACTTTATCTTATATACCAAGTCTCATCTCATTTGGAATCCAGAAAAATAATTATGTCTTTCGGTTTTCAATGGAATAGACATGAAATTTTATTTATTGTTTTGTCTATAAAAGTTGTTAAACTTCTAATAAATTAAATTCATGTATTACTTACTATATATCATTATACTATATGACTTACCATATGTCAATATTTATTGTTTTTCTATAAGAATCATATAAGATCATTATATTACAAACTTTATGTTAAAATATTTAAAAATTTTGTGTTAAAATCATATATTTTAAATTTTTGTTAAAATCATATATTAATTAATTTTGAGTTTATAGTTTCATAAATTATTGAAATGATTTAACATTTTTGGTAGTTAAATTTATTTTTACACTTAGAATCATTTTCAATAATATTAAATTTGATTTTTCTCAACTATAATATTTAGTAATAAAATGATTAAGTTAAAATTAGCGATGCCTTAATTATAAATAAGAGAGGGATTTTGTTATTTAAGTTTTTAGTGACAAAACCTTTGTTAAAGTGGCATGAACTTATTGTAAAGGACTGGCTTAAAATTTTTCTTTGTACAAGGTTGACGTTCTTGTTTAAGTTTCTAGCTGTGTTTTGAAACTCGGACCCCGAAGGTCTTATTGGTTACCGGTTTGACCGGTTCAACCGGTTCAATCACCGGTCGAATCGGTGTAACATCATAATTATGCAATAATTATATTTAATTATATATAATATTAATAATATAAAAAAAATATACCAAAAAAATTAAAAAAACGATTTTTTTTAATTGAACCAGTGGTCGAATCGGTCTGATTTGATCAATCCGACCGGTCAATTGACCGATTTTGACCGGTTCTCACTAGTTTAATTGAGAACCGGTTTAAAAGGGTGAACCGGACCGGATGGTCGACCGGTCACCGGTCGAATCGGTCGGACCGGCCAGTCCGGTCCGGTTTTTAAAACTATGATTTCCAGTGGTGATCAAGCTTGAATACAAACTTAAACAAGGTCAATATTCCAATGGTGATTAAGGGCGAGAGTGCCAAAATAAAGTATGTGTAGGTGTAGGTGTAGGTGTAGCCCTTTCTCAAAAAAAGAAAAAAGGACTTAGGTGTAGATAAATATAAGTTAGGATAAGGGATCTAAACTCCACCGTTATTGCTGGATTAGAAAAAATCCTCGAAGCAACCTATTAAAGAAACATTCACTAGTGAAGAGTTTCCCGTTTGGCAGTCTAATATTGTAATGTTATAGTAACTCGGTCTTTTGAACTCCATTGAGTGTAAAACTTCACACGAGTATTATTATTGGTAATAAGACCATAACTTTTATTAAGGGGGGAAAAAAGAAATAGAGTTCTTGAAGAAGAGACGGATGAAGATATTAAAAAATCTTCGTCTCATCGTGTGTATAATTTACTTCCAAGTTTTCGGAACAAAATTCTCTGTTCAGTATTACCCTGTCTTATTCTGTCTCATGAAATCTCAACTATTTATTTTGTGTGACCTATGCGGGGTCTATACGGGACCTACACAGGATCCATATAAATAAATGGCTGAGATTCATTGAACACAATAAGACACCATAATATTAGACAGGAGATATAGACTCCAAGTTTTCTCATTTCATCATGATGTTCCAAACTTCGCAAGTATATTAAAAAATGGCGGCAAGGAACAATCAAACTAACCATATGGAATCATAAAAACATTGTCAAAAGAGTTATAATCATATAACTCACCTTCTCTATCTAATTCTTATAAGATACAATAATTTTAAAATATTTATTTAATTACTTTTTAATTTTAGCATAAAAATTTATTAATTAATTTAAGTATCGATACATCCTATTAACCTTATGTTTTCAATTTTGCTGCAAAAAAACCCTTAGCAACTGTTTTTTTGCTAATTAATAAAATTTCAACTCAGGATTTTTTTTGCTAATTTTTATATGTCAAGGTTTTTTTAGCAACTGTTGAATAACACAGGGTTATTAAGGCAATAAATTCTTTTAAAAATTGCATATGATTTTTTAAATAAAACAAATTTATCTTATTTTTAAAAATCATCAATTTACTATTTTAGAGTTAAAGCTTAAAATAAATAAATAGTGTATTTATAATTTTTTTATTTTGCATTAAGAAATTGAAGCTGGGAGTAAGTTTTATCTTTTAAGAAAATAGCTTATCATTAATTTGATAAAAAAATAGTGTCTAATTTCAATTGAAATACGCGTTAAACTTGAAACGAATAGTTTTTAAACGAATATTTAAAAAAGGCCATAACTTTTATTAAGGGGGGAAAAAAGAAATAGAGTTCTTGAAGAAGAGACGGATGAAGATATTAAAAAATCTTCCTCTCATCTGAATTATTGAAAAGAAAATCAAATTCAACCAAATGACTAAAAGCGCTAAGGAGGAGATGAGGTAAGTATTGATTTTATTACCAAACCATGTCTGTACTGAGAAAGGAACTGAGGTTGTCCTATATGCGTCATCGTGAGAAAGAAAACCTTTTTGAATTGTTTCTTTCCCATCATCAATTCTGGGTGAAATGCAGCATCTACCACACGGGAACTGTGATGGATGGGTTGCAGAGACAACTCGTGGTATGATAAAACAGATCTTTAATAGAGATAAAAGATTAGATAATAATTCCATATTAATCTGCCTTTTACGGTGAAAACTCGCATTGTATTTAACATGTTCGTCTATTATATAGTTGCCGACAAAACTTTTTCTGGTATATATATAAGACAAGCTCATTTAACCAAGCAAGTGGCTGGATTGTTTCATTTTTAGTTTTTAGCCATTGACCAGCTAAGAGAGCATCAACTAGAGTCGACGTTGACAGGAAACAGATTAATGTCGACCTAAGATTTTTTTACGGTGGAGGATTTACGGGCGGCTCTTATCTCTTAGATTTTTTTTTTTCCCCTTCTTTTCTTGTGGTTCAACTTTTATTTTATATACATTTTTAGTGACCACGACTCAGCATCTACCAACCCTAAATTGTATCTTTAGTTGTCTTATCGAAAACTTGCAAGATTCTCTGCTGAAAATTTATGCCGGCCACCTACCGGAACAGTATGATTCCATGGTCAGAAACGTGGAGCTCCTGGATCTGGACCCTAGTGACTTTCAAGTTTCAAGTCATTTCACTACATGTCAGATAGTTTGCTTACATCATCCATGGTGAAGTAATCCGATTAATAAGTGGTGATGGAAGCACTTGTACGCAAGTGGTGGGCAATTTCGTGAACTTGCATCCAACGAAACCCATGCATAAAATATGTGTTTTAATTGACTTCCAAAAATGTGTGGTTTAATTCAATGCAAAGCCACATGTGGAACCTTCGTCCCAGGAATCCTTCTACAGTTGTATTCAACAACCCCAAGATTATCGTATACTGCCCGTCAGATTACGACGTTGTATGATTACGTAGACAAAGTTATCAAAACCCCACACCCTTGTTATGCAATAGCTTAACAAGATTAAACTTTCATCTTAATTAGTGCAAATAGCCGACTTGGTCTATATATAGAGGAGCATTTGCCCTGACCACATCACAAGCACAAAAGAGAAAGAAAGAGAGAAAGAAACACAGAGATAGCTACAAAGAGACATTATGGCAGTTAATCAAGTACTTCACATGAATGGCGGAATGGGAGACACAAGTTATGCCAGAAACTCACTATTACAGGTCAGGCATTTCCTTTGACGATTGTGCTTGAAATCAACTCTTATTTCTTTATCATCAATATTAAGAAACAGCTCTAGATGCCTAGGATGTTACAACATTCTTAAATCAATGCAAGTTTTATGAACTATGCTTTTTCGTGAAACTGATTAAGTTTTCAGTCGGAAACACAGTTAATAAAAATTGATTTACTTAGGATATAAGAATACTACTTCTACCTAAGAACTCAGCTTATCTATGACCAATATTTTAACGCAATTTTCTTACGTTCTCTCTCATCGTGATTCGATGTTATAAAAAGAGCAAAATATTGTCGTTCAAATCTGTCCACAACTGTTTCGATCAGAAGAAATTGATGGGTTTTTGCTCCTTTTCAAACGTACAGAGAAAGGTGATATCCATGACAAAGCCAATTTCTGAGGAGGCCATTACCAATCTGTACCGTAACATGCTCCCGACGACTCTCACCATTGCAGACTTAGGATGTTCTTCAGGACCAAACACTCTATTTGCTGTATCCGAACTTATCAAAGTTGTTCAAAAGCTCTGCCAGAGGTTAGGCCGTCAAGGACCAGAGTATCAGGTGTTCTTGAATGACCTTCCAGGAAATGACTTCAACAGTATGTTCAAGTCCTTGTCAGGCTTCCAAGAAGAACTGAATAAACAAGTAGGACCAAGAATTGGGCCATGTTTCTTCACTGGAGTTCCTGGCTCTTTCTACGGCAGGCTTTTCCCTGGCAACAGTCTGCATTTTGTCCACTCCTCTTACAGTCTCATGTGGCTGTCCCAGGTAGCACTGAACTCTGCTTCATGTTCGGTTTTCTTGAAATTTAGTCTGAAATTAAAGTTATCTTGTACATCATCAGGTTCCTGAAGGGCTGGCGGAAAACAAATGGAACATTTATATGGCTAGCACTAGCCCGCCAAGTGTGATTAAGGCCTACGGCGATCAATTTCAAAGAGACTTTTCGTTGTTTTTGAAGTGTCGTTCAGAGGAAGTGAGAGCAGGAGGTGGCATGGTTTTGACAATTCTGGGGAGAAAGAGTGAAGATCCATGTAGCAAAGAATGCTGCTACATATGGGAGCTTTTGGCCATGGCTCTCAAAGAAATGGTCCTAGAGGTACTTACACTTGCTAATAGCTTTTCTCATGTTTATTATACATACACGTAATTGGATTGAAAACTAAGATAGCGGCAAATATAGTAATTAAGCAATTGATCATTAAGCAAATAATTTCAACTCGAAGTCATGCATGATAATTTAATCTTTCTCATATTTAACGCTTTTAAGTGATAAATGAAATAATTAAAATTATTATAATATAAATTTAATAATTTTATGTTTTCTACTAAGATGGGTCTTGATATAATATAATATCAAGACGCATCTTTTATGTTTTCTACTAAGATGATAAGGAAGCCCTTCATTCAACCACTACTTTCGAATAACATAAGCAAGACCAATTGAACCAGGCTTTTAATGTAATCAGTACTATAAGCCTTGTAGACGTGAGCTTGGAAGACAGTACTGATGATTCAAACTTTTTGAGGGTGGAATTGCAAGTGATGAGACTGTTCTTGCTTTATATAGGGACTGATAGAGGAAGACAAACTTGACTCCTTCAACATTCCTCAGTACACACCATCACCGCTGGAAGTGAAAACCCAAGTTGAAAAAGAAGGGTCTTTCGACATAGATCGCTTGGAGGTCTCTGAAGTGAACTGGGACGCTTATGCAGATGAGCTAAACCTAAAAGATGCATTTGAAGACGGTGGATACAACGTAGCAAAATGCATGAGAGCTGTGACTGAGCCATTGCTTCTGAACCATTTTGGTGAGGCAATTATTGATGAGGTTTTCAGTAGGTACAAGGTCATCGTCGCAGATCGTATGGGCAAAGAGAAGACTCAATTTGTTAATGTTGTTGTGTCGCTGACTAAGGGGAGAACTGTAGTTGATTTGGATTGAATATTAATTATCTAGGAAAATGTGCGGTCTTCTGTTGCCAGTTTGTTTATTATGATAAATAAACTACATATTATCTTATTATATTCACTCATATGATTTCCTACATAATATTCAAATGTTTATTAAAATTTACAGTTTTGTTATATAATTTTATCATATTATAATTCTTTGAATTAGATATATCAAAATCTTCTTTGTATAGAATATAACTGAAGTTTTATAACTCAATTTTGAATTAATTCAAAAGTTCTAATTCAATTAGTATGGTTAAATACAAATTGTGAGGCTTCAAAGGGTCTGAAAATTATAGGCCTGGCTTCAGCTTGTTTGAAGAATGATATTAAAGGAAAGTCAAGACGCTTGGAGAATTATACAAGAGATGTATTTTAAATTATCTTATTAGACATTAATTTAAAAGATCATTGAAATTAAATTTAAAACTTACTACCTATATTTAGTAATCAAATTAATGTTTCGGAGTTACAAATTTAAGACATAACTAATAATCACTGCATCAGATTTATGTTTTGGCTACATTTTAATTTGCGACGATTATAAAATTATCGCTAAAAGTTAACTTTTGATGACGATAAATAAATTCGATGCAATAAGTCATACATTTTGCAGCGATATTAAAAACCGTCAGTAAATGAATATATTTTACGAAGATTAAGGGAAATCGTGGCAATAGGAGTAAGTTTTCATCGCCAATATGACATATTTTTCAATGAATAAGTGTTGTCACAAGTAGCAATGGAAAATTAATATATTTTGCGTCGATTATGTCGCATCGTCACAAATGGTGTTTAAAAAATGAGATGGAAAAAGAATTTTGACACCAATAATTTTTGTTTTGCAACAATTATCTAAATCGTAGCACAAAGTTATGATAACCGAATATATTTTGCCATCATTGTCGAGAAGCATCGCAAAAGGTGGGACTTTTCGCGACCTTTTTGGAAATTCATCACCAATATGTTAACATTTTGCGATGATTAGGTAAGTCAAATTGTTTTCAATGTTTTAAACATATTGTTGAAAAACATACGGTAGGTTATTTAGATTTTGAAAGTATATATATTTTGGTCATAAAAAGATAATCATACCAAAAATTTTAATTTTAATATGATAATGGGGTCATAAATTTAAGTTAACAACTACATAATCATTAATATTTATTAACAATAAAATAATAATTTATAAAATATTGAAAATGGTAGCAATATAATATAATGATACATGGTAAGCAGTACAAAGTTTTAATTAAAAGTTTAACAATTCTTACAAACATACAACAAAAACCAGTATGAATATCGTTGATACGCGGGATTTTTAGAGAAGTTCAATAATACACAGCCTTACCCTTAAAAAGTAGAAGGGTTGTTTCCAAAATTCTTACAGACAGAACAATAAATAAAATTTTATGTTGATTCCAACAAAAAGGAAATGAAATAATTATTTTTTTAGATTCCAAGTGATACGAGAGGCAATAAAGGTAAATGAGTTTCCTATCTCTAGATTTTCAAAAAGGTCCTTGCACGTTCGAAGGTATCAATTGAAAAAGTCAAAGATCTTCTCTCAGGTGTTGGGTTATTGACACTCTCTTCCAACAACTTCTTGGTTATAACTAAACTAGCAGAAGATACAGTGAACGACTCCTCAAATGTAATATCCGTCACTGAATTAGATGAATTGGCAGTACGATACGTTTTATCTAAGACACAATCAGTATAGAACTCAGATAGCTAGTTTAGTGCAATCATATATAAGGAACCTAAATTGGAATACATGCATACCTGATTGAATAAACATAGTAATTGGAATCGACAATTTTTCCATAACAACTAATTTCCTTAATCTTTTACGGACTATCGTGACATCGCCACTACCTCTATTTCATTATGTTCTCTTAAAGATTCAAGGAAGCTTTATACAACATATAGTATGTTCATATATCTAATAACTTTATAACAGGAAATGAGATCTAGATAATAAAGAAAGTGAGGTAATTCCGAAGATACTAAAAACCTTGAAGAAGAAGATCAGTTATAAAAGGCAAGCAGTTATTAGTGTTTGGAGAGCATATTTGTTAGCATTTATTTTTTCCTCAGTAGAGACAATTTTGCTACATTCCTCCCAACGGAACTTATTTCCATCGTCAAAAAATAGTCGCCACATTGACATTCCTTGATGAATTAATGTTAAGAGTTATATTCTGAGAAGTCAATTTTGCATAAAATTCATTATGTTCAATTAAATTCTCGATGATAAGTCAAAGTAATACAGTTTAGTACTTATATGTCTTCAATTTGCATATTGAGATGAAAGTTACACCCTTATTAAAATGAAAGTTACCCATTTACCTTTTATATCACATCTAAATTATAGAATTTAAAGTAAAGTACACATGACCATGTTTTTTATGTGCATAAATATAGTATTTTCTATACAAAGTTGTATTACTATTATGATAAAAATGTGAAATTCTCAATATGAATAAGTGGTTTATAGTGAACAAGACTATTTGTCCCTAACAACAAAAAGAGTTAAACAGTGTCACAGGCCTTTCATCAAATAGTTAGCAAGCTTTCCTCTAAGAAACATTGAAGTTGGTGGAAAAAAGTCACATCATATACAACCAAGAAAGGAAGCCAATAAATCATCACCCAAAAACAAACAAAAACAAACCCATACATCGATTGTAGAGAAAAAAAACTCATAATAAACACCTAATCATATTAGTAAAATAGAGCATAAGGATGAGGGTTTGAAAATGGAAAAGAAGAACAATGCCAACATAGGTAAGGACACTTCTTTGATGGTGACGAACACAACACACGAGACGAGCACAAAAGAGCGAATGGTGGTAATTGGACCGTGAATGAAGAGGAATGTTGACAGCCAACACGAAAATTAAGGGAGGTTCATTTTCATCTTAATAACCTAGTAGAAAATGACATCATTTGTTGCTAAGGTAAATGACATCGTTTTCCATTAAGTTCGAAGAAATGTAGTATTATTTCATTGCCAAATATTTTTTCAGTAAGTTAATTTTGATTCACCTTTGCAATAAGTCTATTATATATAACATATAAATTATATGTTATAGTACGAAATTTTAGTTTAATAATTAGATAATTATTATTAAATAAAGTAATATATATTTCATAAGTAAGAGGAGAGAAAATTTAAATATAAGGTAATATTTCATAAATCATTATACTAGTTATGATTATTATATATAAATTCATAATACATTAAGTTAATTACCATATCTGATGATGATGACGACGACGAAGACGACGACGACGACGATGATGATGATGATGATGATAATAATAATAATAATAATAACAACAACAACAATTTAATGAAAAATAAATTGCAATATAGTACAAAATGGTAATCAATATTAATATAATATTTAAAAAATAAATTTTAATACTATTGAAAATGACTTTAACAATTTAATGTGTGTTAATGTTGCGATCCAAACAGAACAAAATAAATTAAATTCTATTTAGACCAATAGAGGCAAGTGCACCCCGTCGACAAGTAATATAAAACGGTAAGAACCGGATA
>JANTNU010000235.1:8939182-8949683 GCA_024752395.1 Erythroxylum havanense | reverse complement strand
GACTTAAGTTGGAAATAATTGTCAACCAAAAGCAAAAATCTTGTTTATGGTTATAGTAATTTTACAAATATTTTTTTGTATGTTAGAGTAGTAAAAAAAAAGGATTAGTTATAAAAAAATTCTAAAATTTCTTAATTTTC
Source organism: Erythroxylum havanense (assembly GCA_024752395.1). Lineage (NCBI taxonomy): Eukaryota > Viridiplantae > Streptophyta > Magnoliopsida > Malpighiales > Erythroxylaceae > Erythroxylum > Erythroxylum havanense. The sequence goes on along the minus strand of JANTNU010000235.1, from coordinate 8,949,543 downwards.
AATTAAAAAGTACCAATAAATTACATAAATTTCTAATTTTGTTTCAATTCTAGCCCGACTTTAGTCTCACCATTATCTATATTGACATGACACTGTCACATATTAATAGACCTCATTCATCAAACACGTCAGTGTTATTAAAAGAATGTTGGTATGATTAGTGAAACAGTGTCATTTTGTAGTGAAATTGAACAGACGTCGTTTGAATTTTGAAGAAAGTTTCTTCGTTGCTCTCACTCTCCCTAAATCCCTGAATCTATACCCATGTATAGAGGAAGTGATGTGATGTTTGAAAAACTGAAAAGTGGATGTAACATTGTGTGTGTGTGGCATCGAGATGGCCATCAACGTCGGTTATTTTTTCTTCTAATTTTTGGTTATCTACAATTGGGCTTTCTTTGTGTTGGTTGCATTTTTTTTTATTGTTTTCTGCGCTATGAACAAAGCCATGAGACTTCCATTCATGTCATCTTGTAATGCCACTGGATGGCATCTGTAGTTTTCCCACACGCACCAAGAACACGTTTGCTCCATCTGGTCCAAGTCGCATGCTCCTTTTGCTTATTTCACGTTGTTTTGTTCAATGACCAATCTTGTTATTATTCTGTGCAAGAGCCTTTAGAGTTGGGGATCTAGCGAGATTTAAAAATTCTCAATAAATAATCTCTTAATATTGGCTCCGTCTCAGTAATGTGACCCACCTCTTTATTGCTCTAAGTTCATAATCTAAAAACGAAGCAAAAACAAGACCAATACCCATTCGGTTTCTCTATGCTTTGGGTTTAGGTTATTCAAAAGGCAGAACTCAATACTCAATCATAAGCATACGATTATTTCAGATAGAGTTTTCGGGACTTCTAAGTTTCTAATTTTCTGAGTTCAAAACTTAGTGAAAGTTTTAGAAGAAATTCTAGATTTAAGGATTTAAGGTGTGAGAATGACGAAGAAGCTTTTTTCAAAATTCAAATGATATCATTTCAATTTTATTATGAAATGACATCATTTTATTAATCAGACAACCTCTTTTTAATGAAGTTAACATGTTTGATTAGTAGGGTCTATTGACACATGACAGTGTCATATTAATAGAGATAACGATGGGTTAATGTCAGGTTAGAATTGAAACAAATTGAAAATTTGTATATTTTATTGCTATTTTTTTAAATTTGGGCTATAATTAAAATTTTCATAAAAAATTGAGTTTTTTTTTTGTAATTAATCCTAAAAAGTTTGGTTAAATCATAGAGTTTTTCACTAGGCCTAGGCCTAGGCACAGCACGGGTCTGCTCTATCGCTTCACATAACAACATTAGAGTCCCTACCCTGGCTTGCTCGATCCAAATTATTTCTTCACACGGGGCTTGCTATTTTGTTCAGGCCTCACCAGTTCTCTTGTCTTTTGTTTGCAGTTCTTGTATTCTTTAGTTCAAATTTAAGCAAAGCCTGTTTACTGTTCAGGATTGATGACAGATCCGCACACTGGATTCAACTCGCATGGGGTTGAAGCCTTGACGTAGAAAAACACACTTCTATTTGTTGTTGAAAATTTGTGATAGTCCATTAAAGTCTATCATTAGAGGTTTTGGGTTTGATTTTTCCAACTTCTTAAAGATTTCACCTTAGTGATATAAGGTTTACACTAAATTTGACTCCATTGTCAATTAATTGGATTAAATATGTTATTAAATTTAAATTAATAATTTATTTTAATGCATTATTAACAAATTATCATGTATATTAAAAATTTATTTAATATGCAATAAAAATAATTTTCTTGCTATTAATATAAATAAATATATATAAATTAAAATTATTTTAAATTTATTAATATTATTGATTTTTTCATAAAAACCCCCTTCGTAAAAATTTCTATCAAAAAGATTTATCTTGTTTATAAGAGAAAATAATTGCGAGCATTAATTAAAAAATCTTGTAAAAGAGGAAATTAACACGTCCGGCTCATAACATAAGAGTCATCTACTTCAAGGATAGGTCAAGAATTTCTAAGCCCTACTCACTACTCAGAGACAGTCCGAACTCCGAAGTGTTCCCTAGGCCTTGCTTATGGTTGGGGGACTGGCAAGCACTAAAGCCTGTGACTCGAGGACGATCTCGATTAAGTCATCAAGTGGCCACCAAATTGAGGGTCAGGTCAACTTCAGGAGTAACGTTATAAAATCTGGCATGCTTCTGAATGTTTAGGTGAAAAAAAAAACAATTATAATTATGGGCAAAGTTAATTCCAAAAGACCTTGAAACATGGGTTCAAATTCTGAATTGAGCTTCTTTTTTAGATTGAATTGATTTTTTGAGTAATTTACTTTGAATGAGATTTTATTTAATATTCATTCAAAAAATTACGAACTTCTAACAATCATAGTTACTTAATAAAATTTGTAAGAATGAGGATGGATAGACCTATAGGCTTAGATTCAAGTGTTTTTAATGAGTTGACCTATAGATTATGCCTTGGCCCAGATCGACCCAAGGTCTAATTCTTTTCACTATTTTGCTTATTAGAGTTAAGTTTCAAGTAGGCTTAAATATGAACAACCCAAGCTCAAATTTAATTAAATAAAAAAATTATTTTATACTTTTAATATAAAAATTATTTTTAAAAAGTTGGTGGCGGCCGGGCATGAGACAAATTTTGTTTATACCCAAAATACCCAAAAATTATTTTATACTTTTAATATAAAAATTATTTTTAAAAATTTTGTTTAGACTCAAAAAATCAATTCAGTCTACGATTGCAATACCCAAATTTTGTCTCTAAATGAAAATCAACCGGAGGACAAGGCACGGGCATGAGACAAAAGAAAGGATCATTTGATGCTTTGCTCCTTCAATCAGAATCCTTGGAAGTATCTAAATTTTAACACCAGAAAATAATTTGTATTAGCACAGGTTTTTCTTGCAATCATTAGGAGGGCATAGACTAATTAGTTAAGAGGAATTTGAACTTTGAACCCCACTCCAATGCTTGTTGTAGGCCTGAACTCAATTTAAGGCCGCTGAAGTTAGAAATTTCAACTATTTAAGTTCATCAAGTCTGACTCGACAGGTTTTTCTGTTTACGCAGAATTCCATGGCTCATGCATCACAGACTAGCTTGAGTCCAAGTGATGCAGTCATTGAAAGCCACATTTATAGGACCAAAATATGAGTCCAGATCTTCTGTCTAATATTATGGTGTTTTATTATGTCCAATAAATCTCAGCCATTTATTTATGTGGTCTTATATAAATTCTACGTATGTCTCACAAAATAAATGATTGAGATTTCATGAGACAGAATAAGACATGGTAATATTGGACAAAAAATTTGAGCTCTCAAAACATTAAAAATTCCAACTTCACACTCAATCGGCTATATGCCTTTTCCGCACGTCTGGTTCTGAGCTACAGATTCTGTATTTCGAATTTCTGTTGGATAAAACAAATAATATTTAGATCTTTTATTTATTAAGAAAATGTATGAAAAAAAAAAATTGTATCATTACTATTAACAATTTGTCTCAAAGTTGATCGAAAATTTTAGAAGATAACGTTAAAAAATTTCCAATCCTTCAACAGTTTATTAAAATAAAAACAAGCAGTAGAATTAGAATATTTTAATTTTTTTTAATTTACACAAGTTCACAGTTGTTCTTACTCATGTTTGGGAATACCGTATCTTGATCATCAACAGGAAAAATGATACGAAATGTTGCTTTCCCCGCACCCACCTTGAAGTCTCATCTTTGTCAATCTCACAGACTTGAAGAAGCAAAACCCAATTTCCGTACTCGTTTCTCAGCTTCAAAATTGGATTTTTATAGTGAATTGGGATCATGCAGAGCTTCTTTATTGGCGCAGACCGGGACTGAACTGGTAAAAGTGTCTGCTTTTAGAGATAGAGATAGTGCGGAAAGTGTGGGATTGTCCCAACATGAAGCTGTTGTTAATGGACCATTTCGTTCAGAGTTCATGGTTGAGGGATTGGAAACCACTCTCAATCGTTTGGTATGTGTTCTTCTCTGCTTAACGTCACTCGTTAATATTTTCCCATTCTTCAGAATTTGGTTTTCACTTTCAGTGTGATGAACGCAAATCTATGACTAAGATGGGGTGGAAGTTTTCAAAAGCTTAACTGTTTAAGTCTTTGCAAGTATCTCTTCTTTAGTCGGAGGATCCAATTCTAAACTTGTTTGTTTAGCAATTTAAGGTTATATGCTTGATCTCCTACAAGTTGGCAGTATTTGACTTCATAAGCCTTGCACCTCTATCGAGTAATGCCTGAGTAGGAAATGCGAATCTTACTGATTTTAGCTCATCCTACAAGAAATTTTGAACGTTCCTTTAGACATTGACTGAACTTTAGATCAAATATTCTTTTCTGTGTTACAGAGCAAGTGGCTTGTAGCTGCTCTGTTATGCGCTACGCTTCTGTGGAGGCGTGACGATGAAGCCTTGTGGGCTGCTACGGGATCTGTTTTGAATACTGTCCTCTCAATAACGCTCAAACGGGTTCTGAACCAAGAACGACCCTTTACATCATCAAGATCTGACCCTGGGATGCCATCTTCCCATGCACAATCCATCTTCTACACATTCTTGTTTGTTATTTTGTCAAGTAATTCTGCTGCTCCCTCTTTATATAAGTGTCTCTGTGAGAAATGTAGTTTTTTTATCCCTACATGAAGTGGCAAATGTGGCTCTTAACTGCTCAATCTTGAAGTTTTTAGTAAGTTGAATATTCAATGAGGACCTTGTGAATGAAAACTTGGAATGAGCTCCAGTATTATTTAAAACAATGGATGAGAGAAAAGCCATGTGAAGTTTTTTTTCTTTCTTTTTTGAATGACAAAGAATGCAACTGTACAGTGCATCAAATAATTGCCAGATCTTAGATTTCATTTGAAAATGGAAGAGTCTACATGCACAATGTCAATGCCATTTCTTTTTATCATAATATTTGAATCCTCCGCTGTTATCCAAAGCTGCCAAGTTTGTAGTTTTTGAGTCATCTTCATCCTCCTAGATGATTACTTGTAAAGATACACGTTATCACGCACGCTCACAACTGTAGTTCTATTCCAACTTTTTACTGCTCCCTTGAAACAAATTACTTTTCACATGTTTTATCTTACTGCATGTGTTTTGTATCAGCACTGCAGTGGCTCGGAGTAAATGAGTTCACGTTGATTCTCAGTGCTGTGGCAATTACTTTTGGCTGTTACCTTGTAAGTATTACAGATGACTCGTAATTGGATGAGCACTATCCGTTTCTAATGGCCAAGGGAGTGATTTTTTTGGTTAGAGAATGAATGAGAATGGGCAACTTGTTGATAATTTTCTTCTGTTGCAGTCATTGTTACGGGTGTCACAACAACTTCATACAATTAGCCAAGTAGCAGTTGGTGCTGCTGTAGGGTCCTGCTTCTTCATCTCCTGGTTTTGGTTATGGGATGCTTTTGTTCTGCAAGCGTTCGTTTCCTTTTTGTGGGTTCGCATGATTGTTATTATGGGGGCTGTTGGATTCTGCCTAAGTTTTCTTCTGTATGCCATCCGCTGACTTAGGATTGAGGAACTTCATTAACAGATCTACAAAATTACAGGCTCACACATAATTCTTGTTTTGCAGTTACGCTAGAGCACATCAAAAGGAATTGTTTCAAAAGATTCGTTATGTTTAGTTTCTGTGTTGCTGTGACACGAAGGCTCAGAAGTGTAGATTTGCTTACAGTGTTGTCTTTGGTTAAATCTAGTACGAAAGGGTGGTCCATGGTGTTGAAAACCCCGTGGAAGTAATATATTTGGACAAATGTGCCATAAGGAAGCCGCATCCCAACTCATATTAGCTACGTAGCACCCCACTCTTATAATGCATATCTTGGAATATTATGACGGTATTCAAAAACTTACTCTATAAGGGGGCATACTAGAATAGTTAATCAATCAAACTCATTAAAAAAAATTTCAAAAGTTTATCACACGTATATGCAAAAAGTCAATAAACAAATCAGGCCTACTTTATTCATAAATATTTACATTCACAAATATTACTACACTGATCGATCAATCTCATTTATAAACATTTTCAATTTAGAAAGTTATTACAAACATAATTATTCACATACACATGATACAATAATTGCGGAATGCACAATTTAATATAAAAATAAAGAATTTCAATTACAGACATGAACTAATCCTGCCTTTATCTCTTACTCAAATGTTGTGGCTAGACTCCCATTTGTCTAACTGGAGATCTTCTCTAAGCCGGAAAAATAATGTTGCAATTTTGGTGAGTTTTACGAACTCAGTGAGTGGATCATCCTCGATGACTTACTCATTTACATAACACATCAATTCATCATCATCATCATCACCTAGTTCGAAATTCCACAATGAAGTAAGATTTGGAGAGGTCCGATAGTACGCAGCCTTACCCCTATATAGTAGAGAGGTTGTTTCTGGTAGATCCGCATTCAAATGAGACAATATATGAATGATGCAGGTAACAGAAACAATTCATAAAATGTAAAATAAATGAAAATACAAGTAAAGGAGAAATAAAAGCACTAAATAGAAATAAAAATAAAATACCCAAATCTCAAGATATATCTATAATAAATGCAAATAACACTAATAATACTAATCACAAATAAAAATAAAAATAAAATAATAATAATAATATTATTATTATAATAAATAAATAAATAAATAGGACAAATACAAAAAGTCCATAAATAAGTAAATAGTAATACAATAGACCGAAGGAAAGTAATACCAGAGTTTCAATCGAAGGGTCCTCAGTCCTAATTTACTATTATAACTAAGAAAGGAAGAGAAACTTGGACAGTTGATCGAGCAGGGGCCCGTTGGTCAACCCGAATGTACATGAAACATTTCCGCATATCTAACCAAGGCCTTTGAGGAAAAAAAAGTCCAAAGATACTAAATGACCAACTGACAGAAAAATCAGCCGTGACCGATTAACACAGGTATGAAAAGCAACGCAAGGATGGCAGCATCGAATTTGTAAAGGGAATGACATAGAAAAATAAAAAGAAACAATAGGGTATGTAACCACGTTTTTCACGGCTTAGGCGTCCAATAAGTCTCTTCTATTAGGGCATGCAAGAAGGTGCCCGCTGGGCGGTAAAGTGAATCTAACGGGAAAGACTTAGGCAAAAAGTTGATGTACTAAACGGAGTAAAAGTCAAGGAAGTTGTCTTATATAAGAAAACACGTCAGTCTAAAGTGGATTTGTCAGACTTGTTAGGCGGCTCAAGGACGTAACAGGGGGAACGTGTGTTGCGTCGGACACAACACGGCTATGAAAGAACGATTTGCGAGGGTGACGCATGTTGCCGAGCATCACCGCCTTACATAAGTAGTCTGTTGGCGCAAACAGGAACTATAGACAAAATCTAGATGACGAGCCCAAGCTGTCTTGGTCCATCACGAGGTCCTACGAGACGCAACCATGTTACGTTCATTCCAGGAGACCAACCGCAGTCTACATAGGATGAGAGTAAATGACTATGGCAAACGAGAAAAAAAGAAAACTCAGTTGCTCATAGCCTCCAACTTCAACTAAGCTGGAAACCCCAAAGCTTTCTCCCACTCAGACGTTGTGCAAGTACCAAAAAACAACCAACCCCCAGAATATAAAAAGGTCCCACTTCACAGAGATGACTAAAAGCAGCTTACGAACAAAAAAAGTCCAATGACAACCGGTAACAAACATGCACTTAAAAAAAATGTGTGCACCTGGAAATTGGGCGTTGGGGCAAAGGCGGGTAACTCTCTCCACGCATGCATTACCAAAGCATAAATAAAATAAATATGTTACCTGATGTGCTGGAATGTCATCTATTTCGCAACTCTCATGTTGAGCTCAACGAGCCCCGATCATGTTGGTGTAGGCTGTTGGTTTTGAAGTAAGCAATGGAGATATATGTATTTACAACAAACACAATATGTAACAAGCAAAAAAGGAAAAGGATAAAGGAAAGGGAAGGCAAACCGAGATGATTGGCGCAGATCTTGAGAGTCTTAGCTTGCCTCCCCCTACTTGCTTCAACGCCGAGAAATGGCGTCTTGAGAGGCGATGACTTCACTATGCAGAGGGTGTTGATCTTGGAGTTAAGAAACGAAAGGATAGAGACGGCGCAGCATGTACCAAGACAACTTGTCAACTCGGTTGTTGACTCAGTCAGCAGCTATAACTCGTGGGTTTTCTTCATTGTGGAACGAAACAAGCCTTGTTAGAATGTCATATAATCTCATAATTCACATCACTTCATCAATTCATCATGTTGAGTCACATATATTTCATATTCACTTAAATCATATAGTATACTCAGAAATCAGTCAAACTATTTAAATCATACATATCATATGCATATTCAGTGCTCATGAGACTCACTTTCAATTGTTATTGTTGTAATCGAGTGTTGATAACTGTCTTGTTTTTATTGGAATACCAGACTCATTGATAATTTTCCTATATCCATTGGAGATACCGGGCTCATTATTCATAATGAGCCCTTGATTCTTAATCACTTTGAGCTTTAAGCTCTTTTTCGATAACTACTCCAGTCACAACAACCTTTATATTATCATACATTCATGTAATGAAATGCATCAATCACATAAGATCAATTAGTCACTTCATTTCACTTTTTACATTCACTTTTACATGTCATCATATCTTGGTCTGGCATTCAATATTTAAGATGAGAAAACACATAATTAGTTCAATTCACTTTCGATGAGTACTTACAATATTATTCATGCATCAAGCTCCTCAGACATTCAATTTCCGGAATCAATACAATCATATTAACATAATCATTCAATACAAAATTTAAATAGAACAATCATTTAAAGTAAGACCATCTAAATCGACTCACAGTTTGCTCCAGGAAGTTATTGCCTCGAAGTCCCGACAATGTCTGGATGTTGTCATTCAATAAGCTCTTTTAAATCATGCAACATATACATATTTACCCATATCACAACTTTGTACAATTATAAGTATTCATTTATGCACCAGTGTGTATTTGAATTATGTACAATGAATGCTCAATGTCAATCCCCAATATTTTTCCCTTATTAATATCTCATGATCATTCATACTTCAAAACTCATATATGTTTAACTTGAACTTAGGTTAACACCTCAATAAATTATAAATATCATCAATCAATCATTCACCAATGTTATTCTAACATTATATGACCACACAATATCCAAACTCTCATCCGTTCTTATAACATCTCTAAAATTCTAGACCTGAACATTTGGTAAACAACAATTCATTTTAAAGAATTCAGAAGATAATGAAATTTGGAGGAGAGGAAGAGCAATGTGGGAGGAGTTTATGGTCGAATTTCAAGTCAATCGAAGATCTGAAGAAGAAATTATGGTCAAAATAGTATAAGGGTGTTTAAAGTTGTCAAACAGTAGTATACTTTCACTATGCACGATCATCCAATTGATCCTGCATTGTCACAATCGTACTTGTACATGATTGTGCAATCCATTAATGACCCATTTTGTCATGACTGTGCTTGTGCACAATAGTACACTACCATTTATTTAATCTTTATTTTGACTCTTCTAAAAATTGACCGAACTTCGGGTCAATTTTTCATGATCATTTTGAAGATTGTTAAAATGGACTAACAAGGGCTTGTCAAGATATACATTGCCATAATAAATATGAAATGCCCTTTTTGTTATCTTAAGTTGTTATACTACTGATGGATATAAATACTGTTATATCATCTACTCGGTCTACCGGTAATAATATAATTCTAATTCTTCACCAATATTCTCAATATAACTCGCTTGATGGAACGTTTACTTTGATGGGAGTGGCACGTGTACTACCAATTAAAATATTCCCTATTCTGATAGAAACTAAAATAAAATTCGAAAGATAGACATGCCAACCTGTAATGAATCAGAAACTAATTAATCTTTCTTGTAATCGTGCTTTTTTCCTTCACCTAAAAATTAAGTTGTCATAATTCAAGAAGGCCTCAATGAGGAAGCTCCATGTTGGTGGTAAACGCAAGTACACGTTTCTATCGTCAAGTAGTAAAAATATCGTTTCCACGGAGACCAAATTAGTTAAATAGTAATACTCGTAATAACTTCTAATTTAAGCTAATAACATAAAAATTAAAGGAAAGATTGATTGATTGTGGTTTGAAAAATGAAATAAAAATGAGAATGAACGCAAGATAAAAATATAAGAAAGATCAATGGAATGAAAATCTAGGAATAACTTCCCCCTTGATTTTACCTCGGTGTCGAAATTTTCTCGATTTAATTCATATACCGGGTTTGATAACCTAAGAT
>JANTNU010000235.1:8915393-8928760 GCA_024752395.1 Erythroxylum havanense | reverse complement strand
TGGGTATGAAAAAACTATTCAATCAATCATAATAATCAACCAACCACTACCTTTCATTCCATTCCCATTGATTTGTTTTCATACCTCTTAAACAAGCATCTCCTTAAACTCGATTGCCGCAATTTTAGTAGAGATCTATATCAAAAAGAGGTGATCAGAAAATATATTTAACAAGTTTTTTAAATAAAAAATATTATCACAAGCACCAAGCATACTTCAATCCTGTGAGTAAATCAGATATTTAAATTATGTTATATAGGTAATAATATCTAAATCAAAAAGGGCTTAAACATGTAAGTTGGCTCTCGAGGTGTCGGTTCAAAATTTGCTGTAAACTTGTTTACTTTGAAAAAGTTAAATATATATCAGGTAGCAATCTTGCCCGTCACACGTTGAAGTTGAATCTCGCGTGATTCAAATTTTATATTCTATTTCTTAATCTCAACTTTTTATTTATATAAGTCAAATGACTTTTAATCTCAACTTCTTATTTATATAAGTCAAATGAAACACCGTATGGTGTGGGTGGGAACATCCGATGGCCTTTTAAATGATCCCACTCCCACCAATTGTTTCCCTTTCCATTCCACCTCGGAAATGAAATTAATTAACATAAAAATTGAAAATGTGACGCTCAAACTCAATATTCTGCCTTTGTCTTTCAGAATCAATTGTTTCATCTCTAAACCCAAGAAGAAATTGCATCAGCATTACTTACCAAACAGCATTATTGATTGAAATAATTATTATAGTTTGAACTCAACGACAACCTCCGCCGGCGATCTGCGTTGAATAATACTTGCATTCACTAAGTTTCTTTGTAGCCTAAAGTATTCATATTTTTTAAATGTATAACTACGATTTTAATTATAAAAGATGTCATTAGCTTCAGTTTTTTATTTATGTATGAAATTAATTAAAGTAAAAGACTAACTTTTCTTAGTTTTATTAGAAAACATATTATAATAGTAAAAAAATTTTGTATTGATGTTCTGACAAGTGCAGTTAATATTATAAATATTTGTCACAACTCAGAAATAATAATATGCATTTTAAAATATATTTTTGTAATATTTTTCATTAATTACTGTGCCGACAGATTTATATGCGGATCTTACCCATACAGCCCAAAGACAAGGTGACGTAGGATGTCCGGCCATGGAGATAACTCGACAGCTTTGTCCTCATACCCATTACCCAACCAACCAACCCAAGAACCATCTCGACACAGAAACCCGAACGGACAAATTCAATAGAAATATTGCGTAGAGACAAATCGCATATGGACACGAAGTAGGACTCGAATACTTTTGAGCCCAAAACTTTGTTTCTTACCCAAAGCTAGAATATAAGGATTTGGATTTAGCGATTAAAACTTTTATTCCGAAAATGTTTAATCTATAAAATTTAGATCCGGCGAGTAGTCGACTCCATAAAGAGAGCTTGAGAGAGCCTCCTACTATCTATTTTGACTTGCTTTCTAACGTAGAAAGAAAATTGACAAGAATCTCATATCAATGCAAGGATAGGATTCTTGGGTAGGAGATTAAATTACGTCCTCATACCTATAATATAAAATTTGGTTGATGCCCAAAAGAAGATTTGCATATTTTACCATAAATTAACCATATCTAAGCACGATTCATAGCCAGGATCGAATTTTAAAGGAACTTTTGAGTATGCCAAAATATCGGACGAGTGGAGATTTAGTATAATAATCCCTTTATACAAGAAGAAAGTAAACATTTAAAGCTATAACAACTATAGAGACATCAAATTACTTAATCACACCATACAGTTATAGGAAAAGGTGATTGAGGAGAAGGTGATTGAGGAGAGAGTGAGAAAGGATACTTCTATCTTGCAAAACCAATTTGGTTTCATGTCAGGAAGGTCTATGACAAAAACTTTTGCATCTCCTTAAAAGGTTAATAAAATCCTACATGAAAATACATTGTAAGCTACATATGGTCTTTATTAATTTAGAGAAAGCGTATGATAGAGTACCAAAAGAAATCATATGGAGGTGTTTAGAACTCAAAAGGATTCTCATGACTTATATACAAATTATTAGTGACATGTATGGTGTAAAAATCAAAGTAAGGATGATAGGATGAAATAGTAAGCATTTTTTTTAATAAAAATAGGGCTACATCAAGGCTCCTTTTTGAGTCCCTTTCTATTTGCAGTAGTGATTAATGAGCTTGTCAAGAATATTAACGCCTTAACAAAAGAGGAGGTCAATGTCAAGTTTGAATTTTTTAGGGACATGTTAGAGTTGAAGGTATTTAGATTGTGTAGGACTAAGACTGAGTACGTAGAGTGGTTACAAATGTGAAGGTAAAGATTGATTTAGAAGTTATAGCGTAAAAGGAGTGTTTTAATTATCTAGGATCTATCATTCAGAGGAACAAATATATTGATGAGACATAGCTCACCGGATCATATTAAGGTGACTTAAATAAAGAAGTACATCAGGAGTTTTATGTGACAAGAAAATATCACTTAAACTTAAAAACAAATTCTATCATTTAGTGATTACACCAGCCATGCTCTATGGGGCGGAGTGTTGGCCTATCAAGCAAGTGAATAATCATAAGCTAATGGTGACGGAGATGAGGATGTTCCGTTGGATGTGTAACCTTACTAAAAGAGGTAAAGTCAGGAATGTAATAGTAAGGGACGAATTAAAGGTAGCTAATATTATTGACAAATTAAGAGACAAGGCTTATGTGGTTTGGAAATGTTAAGAGGACACATTTAGATGCTTTAGTGAAAAAGATGCTAGAAGATTATACTTAGAGACTGTAAGAGGAAAAAAGGAATGCCTAAGAAGAATTGAGGAGAGGTGATAAAAAATGTTATGACAATGTTGAAACTTACCTAGGACATATCCTAAAAAAAAAAACTTTAGCGAATTAGGATTTAAATAAATGATCCCTCGTAAAAAGTTCCTTCTAGTTCTCGTTAGTCTTTTAACTCTTTCCTCATGTAGTTAGCGTAAACTTGTAAAAAGGCAATGCTTACCTTTTAGGGATTTCACCTAAAGATGTGTGTGTATGATATACTCATATTTTCATATATCTTTATGACTTAATTCAAAGTCATTTACATTCATTTTATGTTCATCTACAGTTGGTTTATCATGTTTTAGCATTATTCTAAGTTCGTTGATATAAAATGCATAAATGAAACAAATAGATTCGAATTGCACTATTTTTGGGTTTCTGCCAGACTTGACTTTAGTCATTATGGAATTTTTATCTCGATATTGGTTTAGCCAAAAATTCTAAAATTTCATAATTGAATTTTTGACTCATTGAAGAATTTTTTGGGCTAATTGCAGATTTTTTTGAGTTGGAATTCAGGAGAAATAAATTCCCAAAAGTTGCGTCAGATTTTGGATTACCAAAATGACCTTCCGACTATGTTTCAATCATAACTTTTGACTCGGATGGTGAAATTCAGTGATTCAAGTCTCATATTGAAACCAATTAAAACAAGATACTGATAAAATTTGAATTCCTAAATTGTCACCGTTTAGTTTTTATGCACTATCAAAATTGACCTTGAAAAATTGGAGTTGTTTTGAAGATACTGATAAAATTTGAATTCCTAAATTGTAACCGTTTAGCAGCAACCAAGCATCAGCCCCCAACAACAAAACCTTCACTTCCATCAAATAAGCTCCCATACACACACATGCAGCAGCTCCCACTTGGCTCCACTCTCCACTCATTCTCCAACAACGCTCCATCCTCCTATTATTCATGCAGCAGCTTTGAAGCTCTCCAGTAGCCCCCACATGTCATTATTTCATCTACATGTAGCACTTGGCTCCCCTCTCCACTCACCAATGCAAACTACCCTCGCCAACACAGCTTATATTTTTCACTCCAACACTCCTCTCTTGGACACACACAACAACACATAACACTCCATCACGCCACTTAGAAGCTCCATACCACATCGACACAGTTGCTTCCACTAATATATACCACATCCATGCCACTCATAAGCCTCCTCCAATCTCAACAACACAGCCTCATTTTTCACTCCCATTTACGCAAATAACAACACCGTAGCCTCCATTTACTAGCCAAGATGCATCACTCCACCCCTACACGTAACTCCAACTAACGCACAGCCTTCACCACCACTCATCACTATCAACCTCTACACTTCAAGGACGCAACCAAGAGCCTCCACCTAGCCTCCACATATTGCCGTAAGCTACATCAGATTTTGCATATCAATGCATGCACAAGACATCCACGCCACTCACCAACTTCCACCAACTCTCTATCAACGTAACTTCCACCATTTATCACTATGTAGCCTCCATTCATTAAAACCAAGGAAGCCCTCACTAATACACGCAACAACATATCAGCCTTCATAACCACTTCCACACACGCAGTAGCTTTGAAGCTTCCATTCACAACACCACCTGGCTCCATGTACGCATACTCTTGGTTCCTTCCAAAAACACGCAAGCCATCTTCTCCACACAACAACGCATAACACTCCATCACTCCACTAAGGCAAAAGCTTCATACCACATCTATGCAGCTGCTTCCACAAGGCTGTCTCCATCTGCCTAACCTTCCACAAACACGCAAGCCTTCATACTTCACTTACCTCTTCACCAACACAAGCCATCTTCTCCACTCATGCACAACATGTCCATTGCCAAACAACACAGTAGCCCCCATTGAAGCAAGACAGCCTTACTCACAAAGCAGCGTCCACTTTTGGATATAAGCTTCCATGTAACACTCACCAATGCAGAAGCCACATCAGGAGAGGGGAGAGCACATTATTTTATTGTAGTTTAGAGCTGTGTTTTTTATTTTTAATTAGTTCCTTCATGAGTTTATCTATCTTTTATATTTTTAAATTGATTGGCATGATGATTTGTAACTAGAACATTAATTTCTCTTATGGATTTGATATTTTTTATGATGCTTTAATATTAAAATTTGCTAGAATCCATGACTAAATATTCATATACTTGTTGATTTTTCCTTGGATTTATTGGTTCTTCTTTTGGATTATTGAAAATTGCCCTGGTATAAATTCGTCTTTGAAAAAATGGAGTTTCTGTTAGAAAATTGAAGGAAATTTTGACTAGGATTTTTTTATGAGATGGGAGATCCAAGAAACTTAGGAGATAAAAATTGAAGATTTGAGACTTAAGAAACTATAGGAAGAACTTAAGTAAGAGATTACTAAGTGACGTCTAGAATGGATAGATTAATTCATCTTTGAGAAAAGGAGATTAATTACACTTAAAATTTACCTACAAGGTTAGGATATTTCATTTGTGAAGAATAGCTAATTCGATATTAAGGTTGATAAAAATATCATTCCTTAAAAGAAAGTCATTTTCCATTGAAGTTTATACTTTTAATTAGTCAATTGTTGCCATCTTTTCTTAATTAGTTACATCACAAATTTGTCATATTAATAGTTATTTTGATCACAGTGAATTCGGTAATTGTTTTAAAAAA
Organism: Erythroxylum havanense; assembly: GCA_024752395.1. NCBI lineage: Eukaryota > Viridiplantae > Streptophyta > Magnoliopsida > Malpighiales > Erythroxylaceae > Erythroxylum > Erythroxylum havanense. The sequence continues at coordinate 8,923,247 of JANTNU010000235.1, read as the reverse complement.
ATTAAGTTTTTTTTAAATTTCTTTACATTAATTTTAAATTTCCTAAAATTTCACTCAACCCAATTTTAAATACCGCTAGCTAGCGTAGAATTGAACTTTTTCATAATCTCTGTACACACGACTTAGTTCATACTGATTTATTAATCACTTTGACAATCGTGCACTTCAATTTACGAACAAATTTTTGGCATCGTTATTGGGAATAAATGTTTGAATGTTTGCTTCTATAGCTAGTTTGATATTTACTTATTGTTTTTTATTTTTTTATCCTTAGAGTAACTTATTTGTTTCTTTTTCGTTTTGCATTTTTATTTTCCTTATGCAACTTGTGTGTAAAAGGATTGTACGCCCTGAACCATTAGAGAGCAAGAAAGACAGTTTGACCTAGAGTTGGAAAGAACGGTAAAGTCAATTCGTCGGCAAAATAAAATGAAAAATCAAGCAGAAGAACTTTAGAGAATTCAAAGAAAGAGGGATGAAATGGCTCAAAGATTAGCTCAGTTAGAGGCCAAACTCGGTATAGCTAATTTGACTGGAAGAGGAGATAACAGAAATGAACAGGAATAATTGCACTAACGTCTTATCAGGGAATATTTTTAGCCTACAGTGGTGGACAATTATCACGGTATCCAAATACTTAATATTCGTGCTCAGAATTTTCATATTTCACCTGGACTCATCAATTTGGTTCAGACAAATCAGTTTGGAGGAGCACCAATGGAAGATCCAAATGATCATCTTGCAAGTTTCCAAGAATTATGTGCCGCTATCAAAACTAAAGGGACAATGCAAGATGATATTAGGCTCACTTTATTCCCTTTTTTCTTAGGAAAAAAGCAAAGAATTGGCTTCATTCAATTTCTGCTGATAGAATGCAAACTTGACAATAGGTAGCATAGCAGTTCTTGATTAAATTTTTTCCACCTAGTAATGCTGTGAAGTTAAGAGCTAATCTTCCTGTTATTGCTAGAGTTTTGGTGCTCCAGTTGTTAATTCTTCTCTTGATCTTTTCAACCAGCAAATGGAAATCGACAATAGTGGGGTTTTAGCTAGTTATAGGGATGCCAAGATACATCATTGGGAGGGATTGATGACTGTAACCAGTGATAGAGTGTAGCTTTTGTGTACTCCCCAAAGCAGTTTTGAACAGGAAAAAGCTACTCTTTGTAGAATTAACCTCCAACCTCGAGGGTATATGAAAGATTTGGAGTGATTTCACCATGGTCGAGACTGAGAGTGGATCAGCTTTAGATAGTAGGAACAAGTCATCGGCAAAGCTAAGGTTGATAATCTTTTGGTGATTGCATTTAAAGTGATATTGGAAAGCTTTAATGCAAGCAACTACAGCCTTTAAAGTTCTGTTAAACACTTCCGTAACAAGAGCGAAAAGGTATGGTGATAGAGGGTTACCGTAGCGAAGCCCCTTGGAGCTTTTAAACTGCTGATTAGGTTGTTCATTCACGAGGATTTTAAAGGTAGGAGTAGTTAAGCTTTCAACTATCCATTGAATGAAGGCTTGAGGAAAGTTCATAGCTACTAGTGCATTAAGAAGGAATTGCCAATCAACATTATCTAAAGCTTTCCAGATGTCTATGCTGAGGAAACAATTCTTCTACCCTTCATAGATCCATAGGATTTAGTAAGTTCCTGCAGAAGGAGTATGCTATCACCCATAATTCAACTTGAAATGAAGGTCCCCTGTGATAAATCAATATAATTAGCAAGAACATCCTTCAACCTTTGTGCCAGCACCTTCGCGATTTTGTATACGGTGGTACAACAAGATATGAGCCTAAAGGTCAGCGAAGGTGACAAGAATTTGAAGCGACAATCTTGTAATGAACCAACCAATGTATATCTCTTCATATGTCTTAATTTGAACCTCATCCAGTATTGAAGGATGAGAAAGTTTTTAAATCACTATCTTTTATAGTGTGTTGAGTTATATAATTTTGTTGATAATATTTATGGTTAATATAATTTAGTTATTACTTTTATCTAGCTGTTACCTCGAGATGTTTGTAAGTGGAAATGATTCTTGCAGCAAACTAAAAGCTAGCTAGAATGACAAATCCTTAAGAAATAGCTCTATCATGACCACCAATGCTTCGATTATCTATGTCATCAATCACTATCATCACCACTTAACAGCCACATCTCATGACTAATCTCATCCAAGCCCTTCCCCTTTAGGAGAATCAAGGTTGAGAAATAAATGAAATGATAATCATCGGCATGTTGCCTAGGCAATTTTGGCGACAATCATAAATAAAAGGTGATCATCTTCATCTTGTCTAGTGAAGACTGTTTACAATCCTGTTATGTACCAAGCAATTGGGTCAACAGCAGAAGCCTCTCTGAAATTGTCCGTTCAACATTCAGACAACCAAATCTTCAAAATAATGGAACTTGAACAGTACAGATTGAACCACAAAAACATCGGCAAAGACATCTAAATCCACTAGAAGATTTGTTTTCCACCAGCATAGAGTTCGTTAGCGTAGGATAAATTTTGCACGGCGTATACTGTTTCACAATACAATAAGATCATAATTCCCCCATCCAAAACATACACGACTAACATGTTAAAAAGATTCCCATTGGAGATGAAAACATATGATGACAACATAGTCCTAACTACTACAGTTGCATATTTTCCTTAGCGAATAACGTCTTTCCCATACTAATCCCTTATGATAACCAGAAGTCTTCTCGAGAAGGTCCTTCCTCGGTGCAAAAATTTATACTAAGTGGTCTCAGATTTTGTATGTTTCTATGCGTGTACATGGCCTTCAACGAGGAATTGAAAGAGAATATGATTCTCAAAAATCACTTCTCCAAGTCAAAATTTTTTATCTATGACTACGAGCTACTGAAAGTCCTAAAATCTGAAGCGCTGAGAATTATTTAGATGATTGCATGCAATCTTTGCCGGTAGGAATAGGCATCCAACGAAAGCAAGAGAACGCTATTCACGAGGTGGCATTTACAATTTTTATTTGCTTCTTTCTCCTATGACTTGAGATACCATAATGAGACTGATTAAAGCTCACTAGGTAGCTGCATTTTTATTCTCTGGAACCTGAGAATCATTTCCAGAAGATGACCCATCTCCTGCTGACACAAAAGACCATGCCAATGCTGCAGTACCAAGAGTAACAGCAGCAGCAATTGAGCCCCAAATCCACACCTGCCTCCTTTTCCTCAAATGTCTATTACGCCTTGCCACCTCTATACAAACAATAAAGGAGAAAATTATGATCTGAAATAATGGCATGCTACCTACTAGGGCCATACATAATTGATATTGAAAAGGGAACCATAAGCAAACCTAAAACAAACCAATATCAAGCCAAAAAAAAGATCAACCAAAAGATATTAAGGAATAGAAGTCTCACCAACAACTTCTTGGTTCCTCTGTGACATTTCTCGATTTACAGCCTCGTAATATTGAAGTCGATCTGACAAGCGAGCAATCTCAAAATTCTTCGCCTCAATCTGTGCTTCCAACTCTATCCGTACCTCTGCTTTGGCAATACCCCTTCCAACAGATTCTGACACAAAGCGAGCAATATAAACCTCTTGGCACAGCTCTTCAACAGGATTGGTATCTAACTGCTGCAAACCATCTTCTGAAGAAATTGGACATTCAGGAAGCGTCAACCCCACAAGGGACAATTGTTCCCTTATCCTCTCCCAATGGCTTTGCATATTATTGAGAGCTTGTTCCGCTTGCTTCCGCTTCTCTATCTCCATCAACAAATTAAATCTAATCCCATGCAATTCAGCTTCAATGTCACCAAGAGAAAGTCGTGGCCCAGCTTCAGGTGATAGTTCTACCCATAGAATACAAGTACAACAAGAGTAAGTTTTTACTGTTGACTCACTTCAGGTGATAGTTATAGCAGTAGAACATAACAAGGGTAAGTTATTACTGTTGACTCAATGAAAAGGTTTATTCACTAATATTTGCACATACATGAGAATATTGTATCAAAGGCAACTAATAATTGTTATTTTAAAATAACATAGAAAAGAAGTCATTCAATAACAATATCCATTTGTCATGTCTCACAGCCGTCACTCATTCAGAGTACATCAAATATAATGGTTTACCTTCCCAAGCATCGAAGAACTCTCCTGTTGGTGTTGGAGCAATAAGTTTCACAGAACTTACAGCCCCAGTGTTGTCCTCAAAATCAGTGCTACTAGTATAACTCATAGACTCCTGTGGATCGTAGAAATCATCGGTCTCACTATCTCTTTCAAATGCAACATGTCTTAGCACATCCTTTTCAAGAGCCAAACCATTCTTCCCATCACTGCAAACATGTTTTCCATTACAGCTTTCGGAGTCAATATCATGATTGACAGATATATGATTCTCTTCAGCAGGATGGACACCCTTAGCATGCTCTTCTGAAGTGGAATCATTGGTGACACCATTCATAGGGACACCATTAGTATCAGAAATGGTAAAAGCAACAGAACGACTATCCGTAGACTCCACAGCCTTAATTCCTGCATTATTTGAATCAGCATTAACCTCATCTTTATCTGTTATCTTCCCCCGTGAAGCCACATCATCCTCAGAAAAGCTCTTCAAAAGACGCGGCCCACGCCTCTTGTGATTGATAATGTATGGCGAAGGAGGAAATGAAGATGGTGAACCAGGAACTGGAGTTGCTTCAGGAGTGGCATAGAGTGCTGGTGATATTTGAGGACGATTAACTTTCCTCTCTATGTTTGATGTGCTCTTTCTTCTCTCCAGGTTTGAATTAGATATGGAAGGCTTTTTGTTGGGAAGTGTATTTGTTCTTGGAGGACGATTCGAACTAGGAACAGTCTTGTCAACAGATTTAGAAGCTCCAGGTTCCAGCAACCTATCCAAAGCTATAGCAGTAAACGTTGGCATGGCTCTGCATTGCAAAAAGCAAAAATAAAATTAACCAACATGATTCATAAACGGAACATGCATCATCTGTAAAAGTTCAACAAAAGATAAAACCTAAGAGTAAATACGCTTACTCTGCAGATTGGGAGTACTCTTCAATAGAAAACCACGTAAAGTAAATTAAGCAATTCCTAAGTTAAAAACTAATGCTGAAGACAACAATCTTTGGTACTAAAATTGAGATATCATTACCAAAGTTGAATAATCTTACTTGAAAAACTAAACAATGCTCAACATCCGTACCCATGTAGATAGTCGAATAGAAGTATGTGCTTGCTATAATCCTCAACAGAAGGAAATATTAAAAAAAAAAGAAATTTTTAATCCACACGTAAATCAACCATAAACAAAATTCAAAAACTCTGCTCCTAACACAGACAATTTTTAATGAAAATATATCAAAGTAACACAATCAAGTAGAAACTCGTTACGAGAACCCAAAATTCTCATAGATTAGGCTATTTAATTTTATCTAGCTCCTAGGTACAGAATCTTCTGATAAGAGTTTAAATTCAAAAGCCACGCCCAAACTCTCCCTTCCTTAGCAACCATTAGACCAAAAGAACCAGAGAAAAGAAATTAGGGAATCGATATTAAAACCCTAGCTTATCGATTCGAAGCCCCACCAAAACGGCTCCTCTGCGTAAATTGCACGCGGACTCTCTCTTTCACACGCAGTTTTGTTGGCTTCGAAAATTTTAATCGCTATGCTTGAAAGTTAAAACAACAAACACACAAACGAAGCAACTACAAATCATAAATTTCTCAATGAACAGAAAACAAAATCCAGAATAAAAGATTCCAAATTCAATACTTCAAACAAAACTAAAAAAAAGGTCAAATTCCTCAATAAAATTCAACCACCAAAGAAAAAAGAGGAGCTTCATCAGCTATTGACAACAACAAAATAGAATCATCAGAAAAAAAAATAAACAAAACAAAATAAAGGGAGATTACATAATTACCTAGAAGAAACAGAAATCACTGAGGGAAGGAAACAAACAAAACGAAAGAGATCCTCCAACCAAAGATGAAGCAAGCAAAAAAAAAAAATTATTCAAGAAAGCGCGAGAGCATCGACCACTCGACACCTTCAGCTCAGCCACAACATTCCGCCCCTATATTTCTCCGCAAATATGTGAATTGAATTTTCATTTCCTTTGAAATATCGCACACCTTGACCCACTCCCGAAGCACAAAAATTTAAAATTTTTGGGTGCGCTTAGGGCTGACGTGTGAGTAAAGTCATAGAAAGTGGGTGTGAATGAGCAATTTCTGGAATCTCCAGGGGTTGAAAGGCTAAATTTGGGATTCTAGTGGCATCTCCTCCAAGGTGCGTGGAGATGTTACGCAAATCCCACCTGGGAAAGCGTGCCCTTTTGGCAGTTATAACGGATTGTTTTTCTTATCATTATGACGTTTTTTCTCTTTCCTTATAATTATATATATAATTCCTTTGTTATAATTAATTTTGTTATGTTTGCGATTGAAAAATATGGAAGTAAAACTAAAAATAGATTAGAAGACCAAAAACAAAGTCAAAGACGAGGTGCTAGTCAAACGGTTGAAAGATTCTGGAGCAAGAAGAGGTGACATCTAGAATCTTTTAGAGGCTAGACGTGGCGTAAGCATTACCTAATGATACTCTTCATAGTTTGCAAAATTGACTTGCTTTTATTTAACACTAATCCCTATCTCTCTTCCCAAAAAATCAAGATTTTTCTATATGTGTTGTTTCATGTAAGAAAGATATGTATTTTCAGGTCTTCTTTGGATGACTGTGTGGCAGAGGGGTTCTTCTTTGAATATATGAGGAAATAAGAGCTTTCCTTGCATAATGAAAATTTGAGGTCTATAGTATGCACATATTTGTTACAAGCCTTTGTTTTATGTCCTTGTGTAAAATTTGTGCCTATTTTTATCTTAAGTCTTATACTTTATAAGTTTAGAATGTGAACTATAAATAAATGCATGTAATTTCCCTTTTCCTTGACACCTAAAGGATGATGGATGGGCATATAATTCTTTTACATATTTAGAAGATGCAACATGCTTATGTGATTATTATGGAATATTGATGTAAACCAACTTAGGAACAAATCCTAAAGAATCCACGAACAAGTTTGAACCACACTAAGAAATCTAACTCAAATATTAAAAGAACTAACCCATAAATTATAAAGAATTAAGAACTAAGTTTATAAAATATTTGGAATGTTAAAAATTTTTTATAAGTTTAAAGTTTTATGAAGAATAAGAAAAAGAATCACTCAAATATCCCAACAAATAAAGATATAAAAGACTTACTAAAACTATATAGAAGCACTCCTTAAATACAATATAAAAAGTAGGATTTTAGCAGTAGAAAAAATCTAAGACATGATTATGTTCTAGATCATATTTTCACAAAAAACTTGGTGTTAGTAGACATTGTTTGGGGCAAAATTATGTTATATATTTCATTTTTTGTGAAAATGTCAACATCAATTAACATGAGCTCTAGTCTTGTCATGCTTGTACTCATGTTTTAATAACTTGACTCCTAAGAGTTACATAAGCTAGCGCACGATTGTGTTTAGGGTGTTTTCTTTACTGGAACTTAATGTAACATCCCATCCCTGATAGGAAGATTATTGTGGTAAATTGGGATGGGCTAATAGGTTTTATTGCATATACAAATTTGAGCATTCTTTTGGCCTCTATTTATAGAGGAATGCGTTTCTCTTCACATGCACATATAGGTACATGCATTTCTGACATTCCTGGCATTTAATTGTGAAAATGATATGATTTATGATTTATTAGGAATTATAGAATATTTGAGTTTGAATGATTGAATTGGGACTGTATTAGAGTGATCGTCAGTTGATAGTGAACCTTAGTAAATATTTCTGAAAATT
>JANTNU010000235.1:8901323-8911646 GCA_024752395.1 Erythroxylum havanense | reverse complement strand
TTTTGTATGTATATCTACCAATACACACATTTTTACTAATAATTAATAGATAAATATATAAGAAGGTAATGTTATTTATATGGTTCTGAATGGCAATTTTTTAATAAAAATAGATTGAGATAATAAAATATAAAGGGTTGACTGATAAACATTGGTCTAATCATGACAGGCTCCCTCTATGTCAGTGTTGTAACAGAAGCTAAAGCACAGGACAAAAAGTGTTTTGGCATCTATCTAAAGCTTTGTAGTACATTTTGAATCTTATTAGAAGCCAAATTCCTTTGATAAAAGATACCGTTCCTTCTTTCAATGTGAAGAACACAAAGATTTAACCGTGGATTAGCTTGGGACTGGCTGCTTCTACTTGGAGCATAATGTAGGCATCAACGTTGAATAACCTGGTTTCTTTAATTTTATTAGCACATGTTTAGAGACCAAGCAGCATGTGAAAATGAGGAATTGCATCGAGATGGTAAAGACTTTTGAGTAGCTCCAACCACAATTTTGTTGAATTACCCGTGAAAATGTAATGGCAGGCTTGACTTTGCAGATTTGTTAGGTGCCATTCTTTCTCGGTTGTTTGTTGTCTAGATAGGACAGCGTTTTAGGTTAGGCACCACACAAATTTTCATTTATGGGGGCTCTTTACTTTCATTCAAAGATCATAATTGTCCAATCTTTACGATATATAATGAAATAGACATGACGTGTGAATATACATATCGATTTATCTTGCAACCATATAATCCATATTTTTCTGGTAGCACGTGAAGAGAAAAGATCTTCAGTCCAATATTATTCTGTTTTATTCTGTCTCATAGAATCTCAACTATTTATTTTGTGAGACTCACGTGGAACCCATGCAGAACTCATGCAGGATCCACATAAATGAATGGCTGAGATTCATTGGATACAATAAAACACCATAATATTAGACAGAGAATCTAAACTTGCACACTTGCACCTGACACCATCCCTGTAAGGGAGTCATGGTTCTTCACCATGGAGTATTAACACATTTAAAAGATTCTGCATTACCTATATATATACTTCAATGTGCCCTCTTTTATCTTTGAAAACTGCTGTACTCCACTAATTCAATGAAAGTCGTGCTTTGAAATTTCGTGGGAATGGGAGTACTTTTCTAAATACATTTTAATGAGGATAAAATTTTATTAATCTCTATTTTTTTTCGTTAATTTTCATTTGAACTAATTTTTTTTCTGGAGCAGCTGCTGGCCAACCTGATTCAATACTAAGGCTTCATCTTTAATGTGATTAATGGGGTTTTGTCATATGAGATTAAACATTATAGCTGAGAGATTCATACAAGCATTCCATATGCTTACAACAAATCCCAACCAAAGATTTAGTTTCATAATGCAACACTAAGCATCAAATTCCAGTCATCCAACCTGATTAACACAGACCAAAATTACAGTAGTGTCGAGAAAAGAAGATTTAACTTATTGTTGCCGCAGCCAAATTTCAGATTTTGGTTACTCATTCATGTAAGAGATTAAATAATATAGATTTAGGCAAGTACACAACTAGTTGTTTTCGTTGTGAAAAGAAAGAATAATACTAATCAAGGAAGCAAAAGCGGAAGCAGGAGTGATTCTCTTTATTTATAGTGCATTACAGGTGTGTTGGAACTTAAATCCCATACACCACCTTCCTTAACATACTGCAAGTACCTTGAAAATTCTGGCTTGGCAGTTGGTTTCTTCTTGCGACCAGAGTAGAAGAGATTGAGAAGTGGGTGACTTTTGATAACCTTTTTGGATGGTTTCACTGGAGCTGGATTATTGGGAAAGGTCAGTTCTTTTGTTGACGAGCTTGATAGAGAAAATACCTTCGACGGCACGCTTCTTGCCCTCGTCAATTTTCCGTCCAGGAGTCCGGCGGCAGACTCGTCGGCCAACTTCTCATACCTGTTACGGCCTCTCCGTGTGCTTAAAGCTCTAAACATGGCTGAAATGAGATGATCGTATGACAGGTAGCTTGGAGTTGATAAATGAAAATACGAGAGTAGGTGTGGACTTCGTCAGACAAGAACATAGTTATATAGCAAAACGGAACACATGCTTTACAATTAATAAATTTCCCATTTTGTATGTACCGATGTGGGTTTGACCGCTCGGTCATGTTCGGCTTGCTATTCATTGTTTTTGTGATTTTTTGTGGATTAGGCTTTTGGTGATGGGACTTGGCACATAAAGTTGGACCTTCCTCAATATTCATCCTCGGTGATGCAAGCTCCCCTTTATTATTAGCAAGTTGTGTCATTTAGACTAGTCCCATATAGTTTGCTGGTCAAACGTAAGGTACTCAACGGAGCATAAGAAGTAACCCTTCATTTCTTGAAACGACAAGTTCGATTCAAGCCCTTCATCTGACTTGAACTGATCTGCAATCATGGAAGGGTTGAAAGAATCCACATGCTCTTTTTGGAATAGCCAAGTTGCTAGCCTTGCTTTTACAGATAAAAAACGAGAATTCAATTCTTATGTCATTTTCACAGATTATCAGGTTTAATATTAAAGTATTTGGTGGCGAACCCGAAAGGTAGTATAGGAAACGAAGTAGTATTACATGGGCAATGACAGAAGCTCCACCGCCTGTATCTTGTAAACTCTGCAATTATGGTAAAACTTGTGACGGAATCACAACCTTTGAAATAGTCTGAGCAGCCAGGCTTAGGCGACTGTTTCTTAAAATAATATGAAGATATGACAAGAAAAGGTATAACTGTAAAAACCGTATCTAATTCTACACATTTACCAACTTCTGTACGTCATATGATTTTCACTTGCCATCAAAAAATTCAGTATCGACCCTCTAAGACATCACATAGAACTCATCGCAAGGTTATTCAGATATTCGTCGATAAGTTTGGCCAACACACATCAACCCACTTGATGAAATTTTTATACATTTCCGAGGGAGAATATGTATCAATGTATGAATTTGCTTGCTAAGAAAATTGGGAATACTGAACAATGTTGTCTCTACCTATTTCCTTTGAGAGTAAATTACATTTTGATACTACAAAAGATTACCAAATGAACATCGGCATATTTACTTTCAAAGCGAAAAAAATTTACAGAAAGGATCGCACAGGAACCAGACAGCCAGTATACCTTGTATGCTTTACCGCTCCTCAGAATTGAATTTGTTCCAGGCTTCCTGAAAACAAATCATAAATATCATGTAAAGATGCTTAATGTCAGGAGATGATACGGGGATAACCATTTGCTGAATAACGTCAGACATTATGCTTCATGAGGACTATTGAATTTGTTCTCAGGCTGGCTTATAAGTATGTAGTGATTATAGCTGTAAGTGAAGAAAGTCATCCTTACACATGCTTTTAATTTTACAGTAAGCTAAGTTTTATTTGCAATTAATAAATCCAAAACGCTAAAGACAAAACAAGGGGTGAGTACAACGAGACTTTATCAAATAACAATACCATCACCACTTTCACTGTTGCCTCTACCCATAGATATGAGAGAAGTCTACTTACCACCAACAAGAACATGTTGCAAGTGACTTCTGCTCAAATAGGTATTTCTAACCCCTTCAATTATGTTTGATCATATATACATAAAAGGATATGTGCGTGTATATATGTGGAATAATTGGGCAGTCCTAATAACCTATAATAGGACAAGCAACCCTTAAATGCAAAGAGTAGAATCAGAATTTTTCATCACTAAGTTCAATGTTTTGCCAATTTGAAATAGAAGACATGAAGCACCATGTCAGCATTTTGACGTGTAATTTCTTGTATGTATGCTTATACACCTCTAGTGAATTTAAGCATAACCCAAGCGGGAATTGGCAGACCACCATATCACACATGGATAGGACAGAGAGAATGCCAACGAGATACCTTAAGAAGATCAAAGACCTTCTCACAAATGTACTTCTGTTGTATGCTTGCGCCTCGTTGTTGCAATTTATCTGGATGAACACAGAGAGTAGCTTTCCTATAGGCTTTCTTTACAGCAGCTGAGGTTATTACTTCTGTCAGTGGAATTGGCTGCCAACCACAATCAGGCCCAAGGATCTAGCAGTGGAAAGAAATATTAGAAAAGGAGCTAAAAGATCAGCTAAAGTAGCATAGAACAGGTTGAATTCAAAACAATCAGTAACAAGAAAGTGACAATTAAAGGAAATTTCAAGCTTATAATAATTATCCATCTAACCACAAACACTATTGCATGTGGAACAACATTGCCTAATTAGTCACACTGACATTTCAAAAGAATCCAGACTCTGCTTCCAATGTTTATTACTTTAGATGAATATTCATTTGAGACAAATGCTCATACTTTATCCAAGATAAGGTGATTGAATCAAAACCTTCAAACTTTTAACGTGCAACTAAAATCAAGTGCACTAAAGGAAATCAGAAAATCAAATCCATCATTAAATTAATGCAATGAAGATAAAACATACATATTGCAAAGTTGAAAGTAATGCACGCAAATTCCCCTCCTTTCCAGTTGACCACCTTTTGACATCAGCATCCAGAGTTTCTGCTACCCTCTGCAAGCCGAATGTGTCCAGGAATTTCAGTGGGGAGATACATAAAATTCAGTTAGAAAAACTAATTGACAAGCAAAATACATGTCTTTCAGTTTGTTCCCTCTGAGCAAGAAGATCCCGCATGTTTTTCTCTGCTAAAGCTTTTGCCTGCACCAGTGCCAGATTAGGTATCAGATCCTTTATTTTATGCAAAGCATTGATGATTAAACCAGAACAGAATTTGTACCACTCGTTCAGCTGTTCTTCGATGCCTTTCTAATCTAGCTTTACACCTTTGGGCTGATTCATGTTCAACTCCCTCAGATCTCTCCCTAGAGTTGGAACCTTTTGGAAAGGGGATAATTGTTTAGATGCAATAAAAGGTGAAGGACAATTGTTCTCAAAATTTATGTGGTACAACAGACAATGTCCGAGGACAAAAACATAATGCTGGTTACCAAACCGTGTCATACCAGTATATACTGAAGTATATGGATATCTTGACCCACAAGATGAACCAGTTCCCTGGGATTGAAGATCTTGGAGATCCTGTAATTGAACTTCCATTAAGTGTTGTTGGCAATGCCGGATTTAAATAGATGGTAATTAGGAATAGACTCACAGAGGATGAAGAGCTTGGCCTCACTCCACTATTCCAAGAAGACGCACAGAATTTATCTGAAACGGATCTTTCAACCATTACTTTTCCAAAAGCACGCCCTCGTGCCTCCAGAGTTGCTCTCTCAACAGCAGCACGCTCTGCCCTTAGCCTTGCCTCAATGGATGACCTATAATCAAGGGATTTCTCTCTTGCTTCTGCACATGCCTTCTCTAGCCTTTCACGAGCTTCATTCATTGCTCTTTCAACTGCAACCCGTTCTGCTCTCTCACGAGCTTCTGCATATGCTCTTTCACGAACTTCAAGTGTTACTCTATCAACGGCCATTCTATCCTTCTCCCTTTCCCGTTCCCTCTCTTTCTCTTCTTCTATCATTCTAAGTCGTTCCTTTTCCATCTCTCTTTCTTTTTTAATCCTTTCAACTTCTTTTTCATCAGTAGGTAGAGTCTCAATTTTTGCTTTTCTTTCAGCAATCTGATGAAATTGAGCCGGTTGAGCTATTCGTTGTGCATTACTTTGAACTTCTGAAGTGGTGGGCTTTGTTGTTTCTGCTTTTTGTCCAGGTTCCGTCAAGTCATTTGCTGCTGTAGTAGGTTTAAAACTAATCTTGTTGTCTGCAACATTTAGGGTAAATTTGGCCTCCTTAAGCTTTCCTGTCTCAACACTTTCAGCCAATTTCTTCCCCTGACTCTCAACATTTGAATCCATAGGGAATACATTTTCAATATTCATATTCTGCTGTCCATTAATTTGTCCAGCTTGACCTACTTTCTTCGGACTTTCATTTGCAGAAGGTGATTTTGAGGCCTCCTGCATTGGAAAGGCAACCTTTTCTTGCTCTGAGCCTTCTTGGGCTAGGCAAGACACTTCAATTTTTCTATCAATATACCAACTTACTGCTTCCTTGTTATTACTCTTTGGTTTAGTTATTATCTTAGAAGTTCCTTCAGAGCTAACGTCACAATCTTTCAGTCTTTCACCATTTCTGATGTGGTTGCCAGCTGATGGAACATCTCCGGCATCCTCCTGATCATCTAACTTACCTTCCTGATTAAATGTACTATGATCCTTCCCAATCTTGTTGATTTCCTCATGCCCTTTAAAGTGAGCATCCGAATGGCTCATATTAGCCCTTTCCTGCTTGCAGGCTTCCTCCAATTGGCCAACCAATTTTTCATCACCATGAACTTTTTGCTCTTCCACATCCCTATCTGCCAATACATTGGCATCCCTTGATGTGTCATAGTACTCCTCAAATTCTGTTATACTTACATCTTCTCCAGAACTACTCTCTTTAATTCTGCTCCACATTGCTTCATTTCTAGAATCCTCTGTTGGTTTCTTCTCAAATTCCTCTCTTTCTTTAGACTCTTTCAGTTTTTTATCATTTTCTTCCTGTTCTGAAGCCTCTTGAAATCTTTTGTAGTTGTCTTTTATTTCACAAGCTTCTTTTTGCCTCTGCAAATTCTCTTCTTGTTTAACAACCACTTCTCTCCTCCTCTCATTCTCCAGCTTATCATGCATGTCATTTACTCCCCTTACATATATGTCTCTTAAATAAGCCTCTCTTTTTCCCTTCTCATTCTCTTCCAGCTCAACAACCACTCTTCCTCTCCTCTCCTTGTCTTCCTTCTGGCATACCTCTCTCAGTCTTCTCTCATTCTCTTCCCTCACAAGAGCTTTTTCCACTCTCCTCTTGTTTTCTTCTTGTTTATGAGTCTCTCTTAACCTCTTCTCTTTTACTTCTCTTTCACGAACCTCTTTCTCTTTGTTTGCAATTTCTCGTTGTTCAAGGACCTCCTTCATCCTCTTTTCTTTTTCATTTTCTTTTTCAGGAGCCTCTTTCAGTCTTTTCTTATAGTCTGCATCTTCAGGAGTCAATTTAAGCTTTTTCTCATGCTCATCCTGCTGAAAATTCTCTTTTTGCCTCTTTTGTCCATCTCCCCTATCATACATGATTATTTTCTCATCCTTGATGCGTTTACTAGCCTCTCTTGGCTGTGGCCCTTTCTCCATGTGCTTCATGGTCAGCATATCTTCATCTGTATTTTTCTTCAGTTGGATCTCCACCATGTTCTCATGTTTTTGTAAGTCATCAGCCTTAATCTTTTTCTTTTCAGTTGTTACAGGCTGCCAGTCCACTCCACACATCTCCACACTCTCTTCCCATCTTAAAGCTCCTTGAACCATTTCTACCTTACTCTCAACCCCTCTCTGACCATGAGGCAATTTAACTGCTGCTGGTTTCCAACTGTTTTCCTCTCTTAAAAGATCATCTTTTGATAACTGCAATTTCATTTCATATTCACCTAGTTGCATACCAGCTTTAACTGCATTTACTTTGTCTTCCTGTTGTGTGTATTGTTGGAATGATTCTATGGCTGTCTTCTTTTCTCTCTTCCCACCCTCCTGGATATTGATACCCTGTGCCAAAATGTCTCCATTCATTGCATGGCCAAAGATCATCCCAGATTTATTTGTTTGCACCAATTCAAAAAATTGTGTAGCTTCTTTCCACTCAGCAGTGCCATCAATTCTGTCAGATCCTTGAGATGAAAAGGATTCCCTCCCCTGCTTCTCTTCTACATATTTCATTTCTCCATTTCGATGCTTATGCCTTTCGGTTGAGCCCCCAGTTTGCTGAGCTACCGACTGAACTTTTTGGCACTCCTCCGTCACTCCATGTTCTTCTTTTGTACAAGTCCCTTGCAATCTATCATCTCTTGTACTAACAGAAGAATTGTCAAAATGGTTCACCTTTTCTTCTTTGCCTTTCTTGTCATCCTTAGAGCCCAATTTCATCCGACTCTTCCTCTCCATTAGTTCTTTTGCACTTTTCAGCTTTGCTTGAGCTTGCTCCATGGCTTCTTTAATGGCAGCAGCAGAGGCTGCAGCCGAAGAACTTGCATCAACTTCTACATCGAAGTAAGGTGGAGAGTTATCATCAGCAAACCCACCAGAAGAAACACTTTTACTACTAGAAGTCTCTCTTCTAGAATCCCTCTTTTTGCCATCCAGTGGAGGCGGAGGTCTAGAAGGGGGTGGCAAGTCAGAGGGCTGAGTTCTGAGGCTGACATCAGATATGGTTACAAACATTTCATTTGGAAGAGATCCATTTCTCACGTATCTCTTCTGATATCTGAGATCAGTTTCGAATGATAATTCACCGATACTGTTGGCAGGGTGTGACAAGGTCTTCCTGAGTTGGCCTCTACCATTCATCTCCAGACTCAAGTCAATGTTGAGATAACCATCATCACTTGCCTGGAGAAGTGAGCAGCCCTTGTTTTTTTCAGGCAAGACAGTGTCTTTATCAACCATGAAACTGTATCCAGGTACGGCATGTAGCTGGCTTATCTGAGTAAACCCATTTGACGAAACTCCATTGCTCCTTTGACCAGCTTGATGGTATGATATATTGAACTCCATATTCCCATTGACTGTCTCATAAGAATCTCCATTCGACAAGTATTGATCCTCAGTTGAATGATCCAACTCATCCGATAAATATTGAGCTTCAGAAGGAGTCCTACCCAGAAGGAAACGAATAACCATGATGGTCTCAAATTCTCAATTTGGATGATAAAAGAAATCAAATTAGAAAGAAAGCAAACAACGACTAACCGTTAAACAATAGAGCAACTAATCCAGAATCAAAACGAATAACAAACTCGTCCACTTGCATATAGGGTATATCACAAACAGATATTCAAATGGAATTTTAGCATTTAAACCGATAAAATGCGGATGTATACTGAAAAGTACTATCATTTTAATAAAATCGGATCTTTTTTTCACCCGGACAAATAACTTAAACAGAACAAGAACTAGCCACCATCCTGAAAAGACACACGAAACATCACTTTGAACGAACATTTGAGCTGAAAATGGTCATAGGTAGTCCTATTACAGAGCTCGAGTTGACCCTTTCTTGTTTCGAGCTTCACAAGAAAAGCAAACACAAGAAGCGAAAAGAAAAAAAGGACCAAAAAACTTTAAAACGAACACGACAGCTGAAAACGAAAGAACGGCACCCGACACAAAAAACAAACATAAGGAAAAACACCGCATTCACATTCTCTACTTCGAAGGAAAAAAAAATGCAAAAAGCTTGCGAATTTAAAGCAGAGGAGTGCATGATCATGCATACCAAGCCTCGTTAGAGGAATCATCACGGTCGTCGGAGTGGTCCATGATCACCAAATCCTCGTACGAAACCGCGAAGTCATTCTCCCTCAATCCTCCAAAGACCTCGCCGTAGTCGAAACCGGCGCTCCGTACATCGAAGAAAACCTCGGCCTCGTCGAGAACCGGAAGACTGAGCACGGGAATCGAGGAGGCGCGTGGGGCGTGGAATCCGCCGAATATCTCGGCATAGTCTTCGACGCGCGGCGAGAGATTCGGTGGACCACCGAACCTCTGGGCGCCGCCGAACACGTCGTCGTAGACGGTCTTCGCGGACGTCGGGAAGCTCTGGTGCGCTTTGCCATTGTAACTCTTCTTGGACACTGAAGTTTTTGGTTGATGAGAATGTGAGATATTATCCATGAAAGTGCAGTGAAATGAGAGCCTGAAGCTAGGGTTTGCCTATGATGCTTTTGAGTTTTCAAGTGCTCTGTCTTTGCTTTGTGTGTTATTTTTCTCTCTCTAAATATGCAGTGGGACACTGTACACAGTCGGAACCAGAAAGACAAAAGACAAGGAACAGAGAGCAAGACTCAAAAAGAGACAACACATGAAATGACAAAAAAGGGCCTGACTTATTATATTGTTATTTAAGTAGTGTAATTTAGATTGGGTGAATTTGGATTTTAACCGGTGGAAAGAAACGCGGGAAATGGATTGCAACTGTTAACTAGTGCAGTAGAAAAAAAGACTTTTTTTTTTAGTTGGTTACTGTTTTAGGAAAATTTTAATTATGAAATAATACATTTAAGCTATTTACAATTAAATTAATCTCCTCTCAAACTTAATAGGTCTTTTTGTAAGATGTAAAGTTCTGATTCTAAATTTTAAATAGCTATATATATAAGAACGATTCGAATCCGTAACCTCACTTAAACGAAAAGAAATCCTTACTAATTCACGAGGCAATATAATATATCTATTCTAACTTTGTTTTACGCTCAATATAATAATATTATTATTTTGTAATGTTAATTAGGTAT
>JANTNU010000235.1:8745556-8769733 GCA_024752395.1 Erythroxylum havanense | reverse complement strand
AAGATAGAATGCAAAGTGAACTGAAGATATTCCTTTTTTTTGTATTGGTTGTGTATGCTCTCTCTAGTCTGAAGCTTCTTTCCTTGTTTTTATACAGCTGAAGAAGATGAAGACCTTCGGTGAAAACTTGGATATTTCGCCTCTCCTCATGTGCCTATCACGTGAGCCTTTAATGAACTCTCCCATGTTGTGTGTTTTTTCTGCCTTTCATGTTGCTACTGCGTTTTGATGTGTAGGCTGTCTTTTAAATTGCCTCTGATGTTTACCCCTGTGTTTTGTCTCCTTGAAGCATGTAATACGGCAGTGTTAAATGAGTTATTACTGATGTAATAAACGACTGTGTTTTGAAATAAACTCTTCAGATATGTTATTGGCCTTTTGTCTCCAAGTGTTTGAGTCTTTAGTCATTTGTGTTTGTCGGTGTGTGAATCTTCGAGAGCTCCTCCTTGTCTCCTTCTTCGAATACTCACACTAACACATATTTCTTCTTTAGTCTTCATTTTCCTTGTGCTTTCCTTGATTCTGTGTACAGATTTATGGAGAATAATGCGATTACCATCACAAAATATACTCATAAATTGTAGAAAAAACTAACATAATGGATTGTGAAGCCTATATTTATGGGCTAAAATTCTTAGGCAACAATTTGAAATTAATGGTCATGATTAGTTCTTGTAGGTTAAGCAAAAATTAATATTCTAAAATTATTTCTTGTTGGCCAAGAGAATCAAGGACCAAGCAATATAGTTAGTAGCTAAGTATAGTGGCAGGAAAGCCACGTAACAATATCATTAATTAGAGAGTTAATAGTTGGTCAATTTTATAACAACTCAAACATTAAAGCATTTTTTTATTATTTTTAATAGTTTTGACTAATATTGTCAAATCAAGTAAGTTTCAAGATTTAAAATATAATTTATCAAACAAAAGTGTAATTTTAAAAAAGCATAATAAAATAAAATTAACTAAATAAATATAAAATATATTATTAATTAAGTTAAAATTCTTCAATATCATTACCAATCGAAGAATAATAATCTTTTATTATAATAAATATTTAAAATAGAATAAATAATATAAATATAAATATTTAGTTAAATATATTTGTCTCTTCTATTCTCTTTTCCAATAATTAT
This sequence comes from Erythroxylum havanense, assembly GCA_024752395.1. Lineage (NCBI taxonomy): Eukaryota > Viridiplantae > Streptophyta > Magnoliopsida > Malpighiales > Erythroxylaceae > Erythroxylum > Erythroxylum havanense. The sequence goes on along the minus strand of JANTNU010000235.1, from coordinate 8,768,597 downwards.
ATGAATGAAAAATTATTAGATGGCAACTGTAAATTGACCTAAAGTCAAGATATTTATTAATATATATTTTTTTGAAATTTTCTTACAATCCAAATCTCACTTACAAATTTTTTTCACTTATTTTTTTAAGTCAAACCTAATTTATGGTTGATTATTATAACTCAAACTCTTTACTTTTTAGTCTTAATTCGTCGAATTATATAAACTCAATCAATTTGTATTTGTCTAATCTGATGTTTATAACTTTTAAGTCTACAATTTTGACTTAAAAGTCCTAACAGGATGAAAGTTCCTTTGTATACGAAGATATGATGAGATCATACGCGTAGTAAGTAGGATTATCAGCTAAATAATATGTAGTTCATTTTATTACATTTGAGTCGAACAAATAATTTTTCCAAACATGGCTTTCTTTCAGTTTCCTTCGTAACTTCTTTTGTAAGGAAACCTCCTTTATGGATAAACTTGCTTCAATCTTTCGGCAAGTTTTTGATATGGTAGACTATAATACAGTTGAAATTGTAAGATGGTAAAAACATGTACAAATTGCTTTGACGGAAATTTCGCGAACTTCAAGATATCTAGCAAGGAGGAAGATCATTAGGCGGAGGCAGAATTGATTGATCTTGTCCTGGTCCATCTTCTACTAAGAATGCTGTTTTCAGACCCCAACCCGTATGCAGCTCCAAGTGGCAATGAAAGAACCACACACCTGGTGCATAGTCACAATAGAATGATGTAAGAAATGTCCAGTCACAATCGAATGATGTAAGAAATGTCCGGACAATCAAACTTTGTGGTTCACTGTAAGAGAATATGTTTTAAAATGTTTTTCTTTACTCTAAATATAGTTTTGAACTTGGTACAATACTTGAGTTGCATGTATTCTTACCTGGATTATCAGCTCGAAATCGAATAGCGGTCCATCCACCAGTAGGAACACCGACTGTGTTTCTCTCGATAGGATCAACTAGATTATATTTTGCTGGGTCTTTGACAGGATCAAAGTTTCCGATTCCGGTTCCAAGAACAAAGAAGTTGTAGCCATGGAGATGGAATGGATGAGACTCAACTGTTAGCAAGTTGGTGTCTTGAAGTACTAACTCAACAGTGGAGTTAAAAGGAATCCTGCTAAGTCTTGTTCCATGTACAGTTCGAAGACTTGCTGTGAGCGGTGCACCTGTATAGTTGAAAGGGGTCGGGGGCTTGTCTGGGAAATCGGTCTTGAATACTCCTGTCTTGTTGAAGTAATGAGCCTGAAGAAGACCAATTTGAGGCATAACAAAAGAGATATTGTTCAAAGACGCTAGGATCCTGGTTCCATTGACGCAGGTTGGGCATGAATCCTTCGCGAAACCAACGGTGTAAAACAGCTTTCTATCAGCTTTAAGTGGGACATTGGCTGGAAATTGTGGAGTGTTTAAGCTCCTGAGCTTCCTGACGTAGCTCATGGCAAATTCTGTGTCATTAGGTGCAGGCAACTGGGGAAGTAACGGGAGCACAGTGTTTGGGATGCCTTTGTATTGGAGAATTCCTGTGGCTGTTTTGTTGTCCACAGGAATTGGAGCGTCAATGAAAGGCCTTGTGGCCATGAAGTATCTGCCTGGAATTTGGTTGGCCTGGACAAGAACATTTGTGGTCTGGCCAGGGGCAATCAATACACTTGGAGTTGTAAAAGGCTTCGTATAAACTGCATCAACCTCCACCACAGTCATGTTATGGCCAGAAATGGAGAAAAAGAGTTCATCGTTGAGCGCAGCATTGATGATTCTCAGGAGATAAGTCTTGCCTGATTCAACCTGCATCGCAAAAGTATCTGCAACCAACAGAAAAAGGAATATGCATATAAAATTAGGACCCAATAGCATCCTTATCATCATCAACTATTCTGGTTTCAGAAGTACTTTAAAAGCTTTGGTTGCGTACCGTACTTCTCTACTATTTGTTTCTTGCTTCTACATTTATGCTATGTATTGTCAAATTCTCAAGTTAGAAAGTTCACTTACGTTTCTCTGAACATGGAAAGAGCGGCCCTGGCTTGCCGTTGATTGTATGTGCATTAGACATATTTGGTGGCAAACCCATGCTAATTCCTTGCTTTTCAACCTCTTCTACATCAGTGTGCCACCATTCCCCTTCAAACACAACACTTTCTCGTCAGCTTCGACCTAACTTAAAAGCCTGGAGAAACTGTGAAGGAACATGCATGGATCTTGGAACTCACCGAGTAGGATATTGACTTCCATACTGGGGCGAGGGAAAGGATAAGAAGTTCCTTGTTTGGGCATAATAACAATCGCACCGTAAACCGTAGCCCTAAGCCAAAGGATATGCGCATGCCACCACAGTGTTCCTCTTTGTCCTGTCACATTGAAGTCGTAAGTATAGCTATTCCCTGTCTGGATTGGACACTGAGTTATGTAAGCTGGTCCATCTGCCCATCCATTGCGATATTGCTTCAATCCATGCCTGCAGCAAAATCCGTGCCACATGAACCAATAAGAGCCAGAATTTATACATCAAAATTTCGCTTTTTCTCTAGCTAATTTCGATTTTGAATTACCCACAGATTAGTGCATTGAGAATAAATCCAGGTATTATGTGTTTTGCGTTTGCCTTTTGTTTCCTAATAGCTAGGCATGCTTACCAGTGAATTGAAATGTTATACTGCGCATGATTGGTGACGTTCACTATAACTCTATCTCCTTCCATTGCATAAATAGTAGGCCCTGGAAACCTCCCATTTACTGTTACAATAGGTTTTGCATGGCACAACCTACTAACATTCTTCACTTTAATCTGAAATAGTAGAAGAAAGAACCAATTGAGGTCGTAAATGTTTAAACGAATGCCCAAAAGAAAACGAATGCACAAAAGTCATTTTTCGCATGTTAATGATGATCAGTGCATGACTGCATGCATTTAACTCACATCAAACTGATACTTCTTTATAGCAGCTTCAGCTGGAAAACAAAAGAAACCCAGAATCCCAATGAAAGCAAAGGTTAACCCTGCCATGGATCTTCCAGTATTTGCCATTTTTCCTGCAAATGACACACCTGGATTTCCTGCCTACTGATGAGGTATATCAGGTGAAAACACAAAGCATTTAAAAAGGATGCATAGAGGAGAAAGGATAGGCTGTGTGTTCATAACAGAAGAGGGTGTGGATGATTAGGTAGAAACTCTAAAAGGAGCTGTACTCTGAAGCTTGGAAGCAAAATACTGAAAGAGACTTCATGGCCACTGACTGGCGTAGAGCCTGGGATTCTTAAAACTTGTAAAAGATTTTACAGGAACAAGAGAACTGTTATCAGTTTTTTATTCTTCTTTTCCTTAAGGTGCCAGAATTGAACCCAAAACACCCTCACTCTACAATTTTGTTTCTTGCATACAAGGACTAACTCCTAACATTTTCTTACTTTTTTTCCTCACATGAGATGAGAGAATGATGCATAAGGCCAACAGAATTCCTCTGGTTAGGCTTTTTCGTTAAGGAAAAGGAACAGCTTCGAAATGACGAATTTGCCCACAAGTTGATACATTTAGAAAATTGGTGTTTTGCAAACTAAATGCTTCAGTTTGCTACCGTTGCGAGTGCAGGCAGGAAAGCTGTCGTTCTCAGTACACGAACTAAAGAAGGTCTGTCTATTCATACTGACCAAGAATCAATGTAGCTTTTAACCTTCTTAACTCAGAAGTTACATTTCACAAGCTTTTTGGGGGATTTCTATTTTCCATAATTCAGGGTTGATTTGCTTAGTCAGGGGTTCATATCCTCAACAAGATGCTTAGCAGAGAAACATATTGTTGCTTCAGGATAATCCAATTCAACAAAAATAGTTGAGGAGAAATATCAATCTTCAAGTAAGAAATTTTATGGCGGGGACCATGTAAGAAACTTCAAAGTAAAACCTTGTCTTTCTTCTATAATACTGAAATCTAATTTGTCAACTTCCATGCATCTAATCACTAACAATTATTCTTTTTACATGTAGGCCCTTACTTGATTACTATATTATATGATCTATAAATATTTCAACTCAAAGTTTAATTTTTTCTTTCTGTGTCTTGGCAATAAATTGCACATAACGTCTAATCCTCTAAGAAACATTTACTTTAAGTTGAAACTAAAACCTTCCGTTTTTTTGTATGACTTATTAATTGAGAAAACTGTAATACAGGACAACGAAGTAATTGAGCCCAAAAATTTTATCAAATCAAAGAAAAACAATTTAAAAAATTGAACACATGGATAAACTTTAGAACGTTTGACATGTTGGAAGAGAAATCGAATGAATAGAAGAATGATTTATCCATTAATTTCAACATATACTATAAAGTTTTTTTTTTTTCAAATTGTTGGCTTTTCAATCTGAGAACAACAGGGATTCGGGAATAGAAGAACTGATATCTCTCACAATCCAGGCTTAGGTAGAGAGAGAACGTGACAAGTAAATATGATGAAAATTTGTTTATTTCTTTAGATTTTTTTACTAATTTTTAATACCTTGGAATCATTTGGTTACACTTCTATTTTTTAAATGTAATTCGTAATTTTTTTAATTTTTTGGTTTATGTTTTTAATTAAAAAAACTTGTTTAGTAGATTTTTAATATAAAAACTGAAAACAAAAATCTGTTTGATTAAGATTTGAATTAAAAAATAAAAATAAAAATATATTTAATTTTATCATCTTGTTTTTATTTTTTAATTATAATATTATTTTAATTATTTTTAATAGAATATATTATATTTTTAAATTAAATAATTCTGATTATAGTTAGAAATAAAATTTATACTTATTTATATAATAAAAAATTTACACATTAACTTTATCGGTAAAAATTACAAATTTAATGACTCGGCCTTGGAGCCTCAGTCTAGCCTAGGTTCGAACACAAAATTGAAGATGTCAACCTTCCCCACTCAACTAAAATCAAGCCTCGGTATGACAATTTATCATTCCGGTAGGTAACAGACACAATGGGTGACTATATAGTTAACACCGCTTATACAAGTTAAATCGTATTTCCATGCGTATACTATACTACACAAGAAAGCTAGACACAGAGCTCTCTGAATATGCAAGCTGAAATTCTACCACCAACAGGTTTAAAGTGTACTCTCATTTAGTTTCCAAGGCAATCATAACTTTGAGAATTTGTATAGCTAGCTTGGCTTTCTCTTATTTCCATTGATTGTGGACACTACGTTCAATTGGTGAGACATAAACAAATGGAACAAAGTCGCAGCCACCAAACACAGGGTGCATGAAGGTATTATCAAACTTGCGCCAATAGTAATGGACAGTATGCGTTGGCATTGCCAAGAGGTTGAGTATACTTCTTGGCTGAAGATGCTTAGTGTAGAGAAAGATCACTGACACGTAAAGATATGAATTGATACTTTGTCTCTCTTATTGCTTACAGTCTAACAAAGGGCTTTAAATACAGAGAGTTATTTACAAGCAGTAAGTTACGTAACAATAATTCGTTATGGTTGAACAGAAGTAGTTATCAGTTAGTAGTGATTAGTGACAGTGAAAAGGTCGTAAGTGACAATTAGTCCTTAATACGCCCCAACAAGAGCATGTCGTCATTGAGGGCATGTATCTTGTGTCGTAGTGTAGCGTGTCGTCGAGAAGGCAGAGGCTTGGTAAGAGCATCAGCTAATTGATCATGAGTCAAAATATGAGCTACTGTTAATTTTTCGGCTTAAACAAGTTGTCGCACAAAATGATAGTCCAAGGCAATATACTTAATTTGAGTATGAAAAACCAAGTTTTTGCATATGTACGTCGCTCCAAGATTGTCACAGAATAGAACTGGTAACCCTTTAAAAGGAAGATGAAGTTCAAATAATAGGTTTTACAGCCATTGAAGTTCTGCCACTATTGTTGCAAGGGATCGGTACTCAGCTTCAGTGGAGGAATGCGCAACTGTGCATTGTCGTTTGGAATGCTATGAGATAGGATTGCCATCAAAGAATACAAGGTAGGTTGAAGTAGATGTTTAGTCGTCACGGTTGCCAGCCCAGTCTGCATCACTGTATGCTTGAAGAGGGGACAACGGTGCTCCAATGATCTGAAGAGCCATGTTTTTCGGTTTATTTAGTTGTAAACCAAACTATATTGTACCTTTGAGATAACGATAAATTCTTTTTAACTTGTTGCAAGTGAGTGACGCTGGGCGTGTATGTGAACTGGGCAAGTTTATTCACCGCGAAAACAACATCCGGTCGTGTGTGAGTTAAATACTGGAGGGACCCAACCATTTGTTTATAAAGCGAGACATCGGTAGTTGCAGTGTCGTCGTCAAGGCGGAGAGGCGTGGAAAGGCATAAAGGTGTGGATGCTGGTTTGGCAGTAGTAATACCAAAACGATCCAGAATGTCCCTGATGTATTTATGCTGTGACATAAACAATCCAGTAGGAGTAGGAATAATTTCTATACCCAAAAAGTATGATGGAAATCCCAATTGTTTGAGTGAGAACTTCTTTGACAACTCAGTAATGAAATTTGTTAAGAACAACGAAGAATTACAGATGAGGAGGATATCATCCACATAGACCAAAAAATAGGCAACAACACCATTATCATGATAAATGAATAACGATGGATCACTAAGGCTGTGATGAAAACCAAATGAGAGAATGAAAGTCTTCAGGGAATCATACTAAGCACGGGGAGCCTAACGGAGTCCATAAATTGCTTTGCGTAATTTACACACAAAGTTTGGATGATCAGGATGGATGAACCCCGGAGGTTGTTGCATGTAAACATCTTTGGTTAAGACTCCTTGTAAGAAGGCATTATTTACGTCCATTCGATGAATGGACCAACTGTGAGCAAGAGCAACTGTAAATATGATCTTAAGAGTTTGTGGTTTGAGAACTGGAGCAAAAGTTTCATGAAAGTCTAAACTTGGGGTGGTTTGGGTTTTTGTAACTAGCCTTGATTTATAGCGTGCCACAGAACCATCTGGTCCGCTTGATCCGATATTACCATTTATTCCCAACAATGTTACTGCCCGAAGTTGTTGGTACTAGATCCCACGTATGATTATTGATGAGGGCATCAAACTCCTCATTCATCGAGGTTCTCCATAAGGTATCTTTCATGGGTTGCTAAAGACATGTTGGTTTAAGGGTATCTGGTAGCGGGTGTTTACTCAACTGATAGATCTTTTTCGATATGTGAATATTGTTCTTAGCCCTAGTTTGCATTGGGTGTTTGTTCGTGGTGGCAGTGACAGTTGAAGGCGGTGGCTCATAATGATCATTTACTTGAGACAAGGCAGGAGGATTAGTCAAGACATCAGTGTGCAAGGAGGGCACTGATACATCATCGGCCGTGAGATGAGGATTCATATTATAGTCCCTTTCTGTAGGAGCATGTGGGATTTGAGGAGTATCTACTTGATTTGACACTGATGGTGAGAAGGTCTGAGGCAGAGCATGTTGTGTTATACCCTAGGTTAAAGATAGGGATGATTCTGTATGAGACAGTCTGGAACTAGAGATAAGTAGAGACAAACTCAGATCAAGCAGGGGAAGGTCTGACTGATGAGAGGTGAGGGGTGAAGCATCAAAGGAGGTGGGCAGTAGGGGGACACTACAAAGATGCTTATAAGGAAAAGAATTATCATAAAATGTAACATGCCGAGAGATGTAATTTTTATAAGTGATAGGGTCATGACAGAGATAAGCATATTGGGAAGATGAATATCCAATAAAAATACAAGGTGTAGAACGTTGTTGTAATTTGTGTTGAGTATAAGGCCTAAGCCAAGGAAAACACAAACAACCGAAGGAATGTAGATGATGATAATTGGGTGGAGATTTATGTAGTATTTCATATGGAGAGGTCATCTGTAGAATTGGCATAGGTAATCGGTTGATCAGGAATACAGATGTTTGAAAAGCATGAGACCAGAATGAGGGTGGGAGTTTGGATTGATGAAGAAGTGCCCGACTAGTTTCGACAATATGTCGATGACGCCTCTTAGCTGTTCCATTTAGCTAAGGCATATAAGGAGGATTAGTAAAGTGTTTTATTCCATGATGTGATTTTAGTGTTAAAGAAGTTTTCAACAAGATCTTTAAAACATGTGAAAATGGCAAGCACTTCAAATTTACGCTAAATGGGGTACAACCAAATATATTTGGAAAAATGATCAACAAAAGCAACATAATATCGAAAGCCATCAATAGATGGAGTTGGACCCCAAACATCACTAAATAACAACTGAAGGGGATGAGTACTAGATAGATGTTTGTTAGAAAAATTCAATTTATGGCTCTTGACACAAGCACAAGACACACATGGATTCAGAAGACTATTACAAATACTAAGAGAAAAACGTTTATTAAGATGCTGAAGACCTGGTGCAGATGGATGGACTAAAATGTGGTGTCAGTTTCAAACAGAACCATGGGTAGTAACATAGGCAGGATGGAGCTTATTCGGAAAGGAAGTGTAATATAAATCATCAACACAGTGGCCCTACATCAGTACTACCTTGGTTGTGACATCCTTGACCTAAAAATAGGAGGAGAAGAATTCAACAGAAACATTATTAGTAATGCCAAGCTTAGAGACTGAAAGCAAATTATGTTTGATGGTGGGAACATAAAGGATATCAGATAAGGATAATGGCGAGCTGTGTGACCCGGCTTCTCACAATATTGACAGATGCTGGAAGAATAACCATCGTCGCCACCACGAGATTGCATTGGGGACACATTACAATCAAGTCCATAGGTGAAATTGGATGTACTAGGCCATCATCATTGGTGAGAAGTTGAACTGGGTGGTGACCCCTATGGCATAGAACACCATCGATGACAGTTCCAATTTGATTTACACCCAATTAATGCAGTAACAAGAGGGGAACCATTGCGATTCATCCACGTCAAGTAAGTTTCATGGTCAAGAAGTTTTTCATGTAGTTCTTCAAACGAAACTGGAGTGTCACGTGCCCATATGGCTGCTGCAATCTCCCTAAATTCAGAACCAATTCCATTTAGAACATGGATAACAAGATCTGTATCATCAACTAGACAACCAATGATAGCCAATTCATCAGCAATATTTTTGAGTTGCCGTAGATAAACAGCAACAATTTGTTCTCCCTTTTCAAGGCAAGTAAGTCGTTCTTTCAAGGAAAAAAAATTCTAGAGCGAGAACTGCTTACATAGGTTCTGCCCAGCACCTCCCATTCTTGTTTAGATGATGTAACCGAACCTAGTAAGATGGCAATATTGTCTGCAACAGAGGAAATAATAGCAGCAATCAGCAATTGGTCCTGTCTAATCCAGTGGAGATAGCCAAGATCAGTGAATGGAGGACACGGGAAAGAACCATCCATGTATCCTTATAAACCGTAGCCAATGAGAAGTGATGTCATCTACACTCGCCAGGCCGAAAAGTTGGTTCCATTTAGTTTAATGGAAGCAGTGTTTAAAACAACTAGTGATGAGTTGTTGAAGGGTATTGAATTTGCAGGACTTGTAGTGCCGGAGTTATCTTCGGGAGTAGTCATGTGTATATGGATGGTCAGTGAAAAAACTTAGACAGGCAAAGGAAGAATGCACACACAAGAAAAAAAAAAAAAAGAAGAAGAGAGAGTGTCGTTAGGCTTTAATGAGCTCTGATACCATGTAGAGAAAGATCACTAACACGCAAAGATATGAATTGATACTTTGTCTCTCTTATTGCTTACTGTCTGTACAAAGGGCTTTAAATACAAAGAGTTATTTACAAGCAGTAAGTTGCGTAACAATAATTCGTTATGGATGAATAGAAGTAGTTATCGGTTAGAAGTGATTAGTTACAGTGAAAAAGGACGTAAGTGATAATTAGTCCTTAATACTTAGTAATAACATCTAAGGAATCTTGCCCTTTTTCAAGAAGATGCACTAGCACCAACTTCGAAGAGTTTGAATCTGATGCATTTGTGGAATTTTTAGAAAATTTTTGCATGAGGCAACAAAATTCGTATAAGAGGCTTGGTCATCAAACTGAACACCTAAGCAGAACCAAGAAGGAAATGTCTCATTTCAATAAGTTTGTAGATAAAAGCAAGAAACAGACAGTGGTTGGCTGTAATAGTTCAATTATAACTCCTAAATTTTCATTTATTACACATTATAGATATTGTTGACCACAAAATACAACATTAATCAATCCAACTCTATTTGTTCCCTTCTTTACTATTAACTAAGAGAACTAATAGTACACACTATGGCCAAAAACTTCATTTATATTGTTACAAGATAGTCAAAAAGTATGTTGTAACTACAACTACTCCGTCCATATCAAAGAGAGAAATACCACTATACTGAAATGAACAACAGTAATGGTGATAGTGATCATTATGGCATTATCTCAGCATGTCCCAAGCTTGTAAATTGTGTTCATTTGCAAGATCATCACAGACAAGACATTATCAATTGTGATTGAAAAAACTGGTTGCTAACTCTACCCTTTGATATGTTCAATCGATATCTCAAATCCATAAAAGAAGCACGAAACAATGTTTCGTTACCTTATATGCAAAGGCCATTGACACATTACCTCTCATTAGACCAACCCACCATATCACAATCTAAAAGGAAACAACATCAAGAAAATTTCATTGATTGGTTGGAATTTGACAGAAACAAGCTAGAATTAGAAAAAAGTAGAACATTCACTTACTGCTTGATGTCAATCTCATCAATCAGTGTCTTCTTGGATAGGTTGGAAATTAAAGGATAGAGGGAAAACAAAAGCTACTCTTCCAAGTAAAGCCTGAGCTAAAAGGATTGACCTCATTGCACAGAATGTTTTAAGACTTCAACAATTGACATCAAACAAAAACATTAAGTTTATGAGGAGAACTGAGTGGAGTTGAAAGAATAAAATCATCATAAATGGTTAATTGAAATATACCTATGACTCACAAATGCCCATCTCTCAATATGCCCATCTCTCAATATCCAAAGCATGCATAGCAACATAAATGAAGATGAAAAGCTTGCAACGAATGACAAGGCTTTTTCTTTGAAAAATAGATTAAAAAATTCATTAATGAAGAAAATGAGGTACTTGTTACAAAACACCCTGGGGAGTTACACATTACACAACTTGGTATCGTTTTCTACCTAGGTAGCATAGGTGATAAATATAAAGCATGCAAGTATAGGGACTGAGAAAACACATATGAGTTTACAGAACGCCCCTCAAAGTTAAAATTTTAGTGATGTTAGCTAGGGTCTTTAAAATAAGATAAGTGATAGAAGTTTGTTTTGTTTCAAACGTTCTACCATTCGTTTCTTTCCAAACGTTTTTAATACACATAGTAACATCTATGATGTGTATCACCTTTGGATTCACTACAAAAAAACAAGGCATTTAGCGACATTTTTAAAACGTCACAAAATGTTCAAAAATGCCGCAGAATTTTAAAAAACATCACAAAAAATATCGCAGAATGTGATGTAGGCAAAAAGTTTCTATGAAGTTTTAAGTAAAACGTCATAGAAAACATTGACATTTCGCAACGTTTATAAAACGTCTCTAAAAATTTGGACAAAAAACGTCGCGGAATCCATTCCCGACATTTTAAAAATGTCGAAGAATGTAAAGGAATCCACGGTTTTTTTTTGGAAACGTCGCAGTATGTTTTACAAAATGTCACAAATAGAGTTATTTTCTTTTAATTTTTTTTGAAAATAATTTAAATTTAATAAATTTTCAATTTTAATATTTTTTAAAATAACAAAAATTTTAAATCTTATTTGTTTAATAACTATTCAATATTATTTATGAATTTTATTTATTTAATCATTCTTCAATTTTTTAGTATATCATTAATTTTAATAATTATTCAAGTATTATTTAATTACAATTCCAAACATGTCATAATACACTAATTAATATCAAAACTAAGGGATGAAACATTTGGGATTCTGGAAAAAATGGAGGGAGGGAGATACAATTAAAACTTCTTTAAAATCTGCATTTGCAATGTATTGGCAATAGATGCACAAAAACCAGCATGTCGTAACGTTTATCATATCTCTTAGAGAGATCAAATTAAGGTAGCCCAAATATCGAGTCATTGATCAAGATACTAATGTAAGAACATAAAAATTCTTGTATCTATTAAGTCCACCAGATAATCGAAGTCCACGAACATTCTATTAAGTCTTGTCATGTGGAGTTTTGAATTGACTTCCTCTAGCTTGTTTACTCTGTTTATTGAATCTGCAAGTGTCCTTTCAGTTTGTGTAAGCTTGGCAAAAATATCTTCATTTTCCCTCTTTAATGCCTCTGTTATTTTGTCTGCATCCTGAAGGAAACAAAGACTTGTTGCTTTATACATAAATGTTATACCTTAATAGCTTGTCGTCTAGTAATGTAATTAGTAGATTCTAGTAGTTTTGAATTATATTATGCAAAAAACTGAAGTGGCATAAAGTCAGGAAAAAGTAGTTATTGTTTTCTTGCAAATCTTTAACCAATAATGGTAAGAAAATTACATTAACTCAAGTTGCCTCATGATTACCAATAAGATTTGCTAAAATTGGTTGCAGCATGCTAATTTAGTTCATATAAATGACCATGAAATACCTTAGGGTTGCAGTTACATGCCTCCATAAATATCCATGATAAATAAATCTTCAGAAAACTTACCCAGTCATAATTTTAGAAAGGAACTTAGCTACAGTTGATTTATTTCTTATTAAGAGTTCCAGCAACAAAATGAAACAACAGTATCAGGTGGGTGCTAAGGCCATTAGACATGTATCACTCAATTAACTACTGTGAATTGGTTGGTTTATAAGTCCCCTAATAGCTTTGTCAATCACACTAACCTTAAAAGTTGCAGCAGCATATGCAACAATATCAAATTTTAGGAGATGTATATAGTTAAAGAATTTCTTCATATGATCAGATTCTAGGACACATCTATAAGCCAGAATAAATAGACAAAGTGTGAAGCAATAGATCGATAAAGACCATAGGAAGAATAAATTACCATCGAAATAAAAGAATTAACTGGACTCGTGTTTTTTTTCCCACATAAAAGAATCTTGTTTTCAACACAATGCTAATCAAGAATTATGGTATGTAAAACTAAGATTAAACCTACTAGGAACAATGAAATTTTCCTACATTTGGTGGTAATATGAAAACATGGAATGTGCAATGTAAGAGTGACAAAAAACAGGTAAAGTGGACAATATTTAGATATTGCTATCCAATGTTCAAGCTTTTAAAATTTAAACATATGCATGTCAATGATTTGATTACATTGCACATTCCATGTTTTCATATTACCACTAAATCTAGGAAAATTTCACTGTTCCTAGTAGGTTCAATCTTAGTTTTACATACCATAATTCTTGATTAGCACTGTGTTGAAAACAAGATTCTTTTATGTGGGAAAAAAAACACGAGTCCAGTTAATTCTTTTATTTCGATGCTAATTTATTCTTCCTATGGTCTCTATCGATCTGTTGCTTCACACTTTGTCTATTTGTTCTGGCTTACAGATGTGTCCTAGAATCTGATCATATGAAGAAATTCATTGAATACGTACAACTCCCAAATTTTGATGTTGGTGGTAATATGAAAACATGGAATGTGCAATGTAATCAAATCATTGACATGCATATGTTTAGAGTGACGAAAAACAAGTAATACTCTCAACAATGAGTCTCTGGGAAATGATATCGATATATCACAGAGCACAAATTTTTGTAAACATGGAAACTTCACATTAGATTAAGATCTGACAATGGAAGGAAGTGCAAGCCTTTCATTCAATAATTCTTAACTAAAAGGCTTAAAAGTATAAAACTAAAATTCTCTCAAAGGGTAAATTTTCGTCTCCAACATCAATGCTTTCAATTTCCTAATATCAGTTGATATAAAACTAATCCTTTTGTTTTACTTGCTCACCTTACCACAGATTGGTGGCGTATGCATTCTCTCAACATTGCATCATAGTGTAAAGCCATGTCCGCATCATCATAGCTACAAAAAAAGCAAATCAGAAATTAGGAATTGTCAAAAAAATAACAACCAATAAAGATTTCAGTTAAAGGTTTTTCAAGACAACAAAGAAATGTAATGTTGAAGATTGTTCAAATTACCAAGCTCAAAGATCCTGTAAAACAGAATACATCACCTTGAAATGGTATTCTTTAGCATTCTAGAATTTAAATTTTTAACCGAAGTATTTGTTGAATATAAAAATGTATCGAGGTATACATCCACTAATTTCTTTCTCTTATTTTCTAGTTTCGAATAGGAAGTAATACTACTGATATTTCCTAGGAAAGAATGCACCAAATGTGAACTGACTATACATAAGAAGGGAAATGTCAACATGTTTTATGTGTTACCTACAAGAAGCTTATGTATTCCACTTAAAATTCTTTTATACATTTCACATACAAGAGATCGAACAATAACTATAGAGAAGAAATCACCAAAGCACTTTGAAACAAAGAAAAGCAATAAAATGAGTTTTGCATTATGCAGCTCAATCGAAATTCAGCCTTTGCATTATGAAAATCTTGGAAGACCTAGAAAAGGCCATGACCATCAAGTAGCAATACTGTTAAAATTTCTTGGAATAACAACTTACCCTATAACCAAAACATCCAAAAGATCTGTGTTTTCCTCCAGGTATTCAAATGCAATCAACCATGAATTAACTTGCTATCTTTGTAAATTTGCAACAACTTGAGTGGCATCCTTTCTTGCCTGAAGGGAAGTAGAAAAATCAAATCGTCATAAAATCTTCTCCACATAAGAGAGTGAGTAATCAAATAAATACTTAACACAAAAAATGAGAGCTACTTTAAGAACCTCTAACTTTCTAATTGTATAGATCTCACAGAAAAACCTGCAAACCCTTACCTCTAAGTTCAATTTTGCAAACAAAAGACCAAAAGTCTGATTGTGTTCTCTCTGAAAAACTCCTTAGGCAATTGAGCTTGGTGTACAGAGCTCCCATATGCAATTGTAAAACAAAAAATCATGATATAATTTTAACGTAAATTAGAAAACCCTAACTCTTCTAAAGCCACATGACGTATTAGTAATAAACGACAGAACAAAAACGCAGCAGATGGGAATTAAAAACGACAGCTAGTAGAAATCAACCATTAGTAATAAAAAGAGTAAAACGGCAACACATGAGACTAAAAAAAGGCAGTGGACTAGAGGACATTTTTGGGGGAGAAAAAAATATTTTAAGGCTAGGTTTTAATTTGAGGGAGGCTGGACAGATAAAGAGCCGCCGCAACTCCAAGGGTGGATGCACGCGATAGTTGCTGCATTTGAAGAAAACCTAATGCATGTGAAGGAGGTTGGATGCACGACACCAGGAAACTTGGCGTAGGCGACTATCTCACATGCTGGGGTGGGAACAAAAATGAAAAAAAGCACGTAGGAAATAAGAGAACCAAGGAAAAGGTAGAAAAAAGCATTTCATCAAGCACCTACCGTGCTATAAGAAAAACATTTTCTAGGAAATAGCATGAAACAAATAACCAAAGAAAGGTTCGAACTTTAGCAAACAGGATGAAAATAAAGTAGTGGGCATTGGAGCATACCTTTAGAATCGCAAGCGCAGAGGACTAGGGGTGAATTTGAGAAGGAGATTTGAAGGTGTAGAAGGAATAAGAAAAGAGAGAAAGGTAGTCGTGAAGATGCGGTTGTAAAGGAAAAAATTTTCAAAACGAAACCAAAAAGATCGTTTTAATTAATTTGTTGCTGAAAACTTCAGCGATGTTTTATTCAATAAAACATCGCTAAAGTTATTTTGTGATGTTTTAATAAAAAAAGTTGCAAATGATGTTACAAATTCACGACATTTTTATAAAATATCACAAAAATTTGGAACATTTTGTGATGTTTTCTAAATGTCACAAAAAATCTTTACAATCCGTGACAATTTATCAGTAAAATGTTGCAGATTGTATTGTTTTTTGTAGTGATTTCATTAAGCAAATAACCATTGTATAGTTTCAAAAAATGTGTTAGAAGGTATTGACTGGTTACATCTCAAGGGAATTGTTTTCTATAAATAATTGGTGATCGCTCATTGGAAAAAGAGATGTTCATGTGTTTCCTCCTCTGTTGAACAAAAAGGGCATGAGAATATTTAAATACCTGATTCGATCTATAGTATTGAGCCATTTTTTAATAGCTAGCCATAAAATGAAAGATATCTTAGAAGGTAGGAACTTATGCCATATGATTTTGCACTAAGCCATTGTCGGTTTTTTCAACCTGATAAGCTCCTGCATGATTCTATTCGTAATCTTATGGATAGGCCTGTTATGTTAAAAAAAGTATCTTGGACGAGAGGATTAGGGGAGTACTGTGGTTATAAATGTTGAATACAAGGTTGCAAAAGCATGCCTATGGATTTTGATAATATTCAAATATATGACAACACAATGTACTGGGTTAAAAATATAGCACCAACTCTGCACAACCTTTTAAATAAAAATTTTTCATCCAAATGAGAAACCAAGACAACAATAAACTAGGTAAATCAGGAAAAAAACACAATCCAATGAAAACAATTTTCAATATATTCAAAAAAATATCGTATCAGTTTTAGAAACTCACCTAGTGAAAAACTCAAGGGATGAGAGCACGATCATGGGACTTTGCAAGCGAAATAAATTCAAAAGATGAGCTAGTAATGTTGGAAGTACCAATAACAAGATCAAGAGCTAAGAATTTCAAAGAAGCGCTTCAATCTTACATAGGCCAAATTGCAGTTGACATGAAATCTTAAAAGACAATGAGGGCCAATGTTATCATATCTAATTAAGTTGGGTAGAATGTGCAAGAAGACTTGCATTCTTGTTTAATTAATTATTTTAAGTTAGAAACATAGTTTTGGGCAGCCTAGTACATGTGTTTTGGGCTTTAGTTATTTTGGTGGGAGATCATATTTAAAGGCCTTTTTACATATTTAAAGTTTCTTTCTTTGCATGGGGTATAAATATGTTATAATAAACATTATTTATGTTTTAAATTAGATGAATAACGAATTCTTCAAGGGAGGATTTTCTTATATAATTCTTATCAAGATAATCACTTGTGGTGAATTTATATTCTTGTTTTCAAACCAGCCTTATTATTTGTGTTTCCGTTCATATAATTGATTGGGGGTTCATCAGGGTTGGAGATTTCTTCTTATTCATGTTCTATCCAAAGTGTGTGTTTAAGAAATTTCAAGTTCTTTAGCCTTGGGGTTCTCCATCATTTAGTATCAAAGCTTGAGATAAATTCTTATTTAACTTATGCTTATTTGTTGTTATTATTGTTATTTTTCATAAGAAATTCGAAATTAGGATTCATCTTATTCATATTTAAAAAAAAAAGAAAACAAAAAATGAAAATTAGTTGCAAGCATTAAAGAGAACCAAAAAAAATCAATTATTAGCATTTTATAAAAAAAGTTGCTAAAAAAAGGAAAGATTTGATTTAGTTGGTGGCAAGGTCTTGTTTGTATACATATTTTCGGTAGAATTTATGGTAATTATTTACACGGGAATAACCAAAATTCAAATCTGGTCATTTAGGAAATTATTTGGATTTGATCGTATCTTAAATTAGGAAAATTAGTTAGAAAAGCCAAAGAGCATAAATTTCATCTTTGGGGTTGGAGTGATTATAGGATTTTCTTTTGTTGACTTCTTATTTTGATTAATGTCTTTATATCTTTGCTTCTAAGTTGACTTTTCCACTAGGAAAATTTCAATTTCTGCACTTATGCATTAGTTTCATCATTTTCCTTCATTTGAAGTTTTTTTTTAATCTCTAACTGTTTGTTTCCATTTACACCATAATTAACAAATTTATTTTTATTAATTTAAATTATGAATTTTTGGGCAGCATGCATCCTTTTCTCTTGTGTGCCATTTTGCCTTCATTAATTATGATATATTTGCTTCTAGTTTTACGCCCATCATTTTTTTAGCTGCGTTCATTGTATTCCTAAATCTTAATTTACTGTTTACAAATTACCTTGACTAGAAATCAAATTCTGAAGTGCAATTGAGGACAACAAGCTTGAGTGTGAAAAATGCTTGAACGTGTAAGCTTAAAAGAGGGTAAAAGCCAATTTTGAGTGAAACGAGAGTGAAGTGCTATCTTTTGAGTGAAAACACATAAAGGAGTGAATTGTGAGGCTATCTTTTTATTGGTAACCATTTTCTGGCAGCCTTTTGTTATAAGAATGGTCAATAGATGAGATGGAAATGAAACATTACGTGAAGAGGATGAAAATGTGCTTGATTTGAAAGTGATGTATAAGGCATTCATGAATGAGTTCAAGAAGTTATCTACTTGTAGCATCCCACTCCCGCATGACCCAAACTCAACATCGATGGTGATATCCGAATCCATACCCTGCGAGGGTGACGTGCTAAAACACTTAACTCATTCATAAATCGGTATAAAAAATTTTTTGAATCACAAATATTTTATGCAAAAATAGATACTCAAATTGGGCCCATTTCACTCATAACTATTTTTAATCCACACAATAAAGTCAATAAATTTTCAATGTCATTTGGGCCCATTACAAAAACAGAACACTTGAAGTCATAATTTCATTACACTTCAAAATCATTTACTAACATTTCCAATTTGGAAAGTTGATACAATCATTACTAAGAACACAATATGATATAAATACAAGAAATAAGAAAGTATATGCGAAATGATCCCGATCTCTATCCTTCACTTATGTTGCAGGAATACTCCCGTTGGCTTAATGAGATATTTTTCTGATCCTGAAAAATATTTGCAAATTTTGGATAAGTTTTGCGAACTCAATAAGTGATCATCATCGATGGCTCACCCAATCACATAACACACCAAATCACATTCACATCAGTTCACATTTCACATTCAATGAATATCGATCTTATAATGCTATATGCATGAGACTCACAATCGTTCTTATTGTTGTAACCGAGTGCTTATCACATACTTATACAAATACTAGCCCATAGGGCTCGGTCAGAGCAGAATTATAGAGCATAACTCTACGTACAGAACACATATCATAGAGCATAGCTCTACATGCGCAATCGGAAATCACGAAACAAGGGTCTATATGGAAACAATTCTTACTAGCAACTAAAGTCACAACGCCTTTATCTGAACATGCATTTTATGAAATGCATCAATCATATTTGCACATATCCTCGGACCGTAGTCCGATATTCAATATCAAGTTGAGAATCAATCTTTCATTCATATGCAAATGTACATTCAAAAATACACTTGTTATCAGACCGTGGTGCGGCATTTAAAAATCACATTATGCATACTTTTTTCATCTCATTCACATTGCAGCTTATTCACATACCAGCAACACTTCGATATCCAAATCAAATATCACAATCATCGGACCTCTTGTCCTATCATATTCACACAATCATTCAGAATTCAATTAATACCGAAAAATCAAACAAAACAAATAATGAAATGAGACCAATCTAGGTCTACTCACAATACGTTCCAGATTAACATTTTCTTTCAAATTCTAGGAACGCCTGAATGCGGACACTTCACCTACACAATCCATTTATGCAATACACAATTCACACATATTAAAAAACTCATTTATGCACAAATAGTTATATGGACTATGTAAAATGCATGCTCAGTGACAATCTCGGGTACCTTGCCAACTTCCCAACTTAATCAAAATCTATCATTTTTCATAATTATCAAAAGCAAAAACTTTCATTACATACATTCATCTCATTTTTTTGCATTACTGCACTTTCATTCACTTCACCTTTTTTCTAACTATCACTTAAATCTTTCTTTCTCAAGTCTAAACATCGTCATACACTTTTTTGTTGATCTTCCGACTCCAAAATCATTTCTACAATTTCTTATAACATTTGATCATTAAATCCAAAGAAAATCATATATATGGCATACTCAAAATCTCCTCACTCATTTTCCAGCAATTACGAACATCACTGTTCTTAACCATTTAACAGTAAACTAATGATGCATGCTTCATTTCATGCAAAACTACGTAATCATAATAAGCTTACTTGTTTGAAGATCCAAAGCCTGCAACCATCACAAAGCCTTAACATTTTCAAATCACGTGAACCCTAGTTTCTCATGCAGCCCACGTACCTCATCTTGAAGGTTGACAAGGGGTTCGGTCTTTTCTTGAAATAGAAGAAAGAAATGTCAGAGTGAAAGTGATGACAACAGAGAAAAGCAAGGTTTAACTTCGGGGAATATTTGATGAAAAGCTCTGGGTTGGAGAAGTTCTAGAGAAAGAAGCTTTGAGAGAAAGAAACGAAAGCAAGTACCGTGACTTCTCCTTCAAGGTTATTTAAAACTCCACTTTGACTAGGATACCTGTCCAATTCTTAACCACTTATCCATTTCTAGATCTTTCCATTGACACTAAAATTACTTAATTTGGTTCAGTACTTCGGAAGATGTGCATAAGATATTTTCGGATTATCATATCCCAAACAGTGTACTATGCCCAACTTCCGTTTAGAACTTAAATATCTTATAAACTGAATCACAATTATACTTCTAAGAAAATTTGTAGGCCTACATCTCTAGTTCACTCCAAAACAACAGTCGTCTCATTTGGAATCTTACAGGCCTAGATATACTCAAAATACTGAAGTGTTGCTCAGTGGAATAACCCTAGTTCATATTACTGAAGAGTATACTCACTGTACCCGTCCCACGTTTTTCACTCAATCTTTCTCAATACATTTCAGATGGCTAAGATTTTTAGGTGGAGATGTAGGGTAATGTCTTACGAGTCCAATGGTTTAAGAATTAATTCATTTGGACTCCTATAAAAGAAGTTATGGCAAGGAGAAGAAAGACAAAAGAAGCAAAACCCAGAAGAAGACACGTTAACAAAACACAAAAGAAGACGCATAAGCAAAACACAGAAGAATCAAAACCCAAAAGGAGCAAAACACAGAAGATAAAAAGCAGACGATACAAAACACAGAAGAAACGAAAAAAACACAGAAAAAGCAAAACTAAAAAGAAGCGAAACTGGGAAGGAACAAAACACAAAAGAAGTTCATGAATAATAACACAGAAGAAGTTCATGAACAGTAACACAGAAGAAGTTTATGAACAGAAACATAGAAGAAGTTCATGAACAGTAACACAGAAGAAGTTCATGAACAGAAACACAGAAGAAATTCATGAACAGTAACACAGAAGAAGTTCATGAACAGAAACACAGAAGAAGTTCATGAACATAAACGATACAAAACACAGAAGAAGATGACGTCATCAATAACGTCATCACAGAAGAAACAAAATACAGAAGAAGTGAAAAGGAAGAAAATAGCAAAATTCAGATGATACAATACACAAAACAAGATGATGTCATCACAGAAGAAAATTTTCTCTAATCAAGCCTAGATTAATCCAGATTTTTCCTCGAATACAGAACATGAATTTTCTACATTCATTCAATATACTGAACCCAATTCTTAACTTTATGAAAAAACTTTGAGATTCTTAAAGATCGAATTTAAATTCGATGTCTTCATAAGAAATGTAGCCATAAGTTCCTAGTTTAATCCCAATCTAGAATCATCATATATGGATAACTAGATAACAAGTTATGGCTAACAAATCGAAACACACTCAGTGAACCTTTCCAGATCACTCTTTCTACTCCGTCTACTTCTCATTGTCAATAAAATCACATTAAAAAACAATCATACCCGAAAGTTGTCTATTCAATATGTATGTGTATGCCATGTTATGCATGAGCATGGAACGTGTTTCCTACTTTCTCGGTACCTTCTCTCATCTATTAATTTTGCCTTTACTAGGATAATGGGATGTTACCCTACTAATATGGATGGGATGGATGAGAGAATTAATGAAACCAATAGAATCCAAAATTGTAATAAATGAATTGGTAGTTGTAGGAACAGGGAGGAAAAATTTTGAAAGAATGTATGAAGAGTATAAAGATGAAGTGCAATCCGTGAGGGGAAAAGTAAGGAGGGATGAAAGAGTAGAGAGAAAAGATAGCAACATTAACATCATCAAGATGAAAATTTCACCCTTCAAAGGTAGGAATGATGCTAAAGTGTACCTAAAATGGGAAAAAAGGTGGATATGATTTTTGCATGTCCAGCTATTCTGAAGATAAGAAAGTGAGATTGGCAACTGTGGAATTCTCTGATTATACATTAGTTTGATAGTGATGAATTGGTAAAGAATAGGAGGAGGAATAGGCAACCACCTATATCCACTTGGGAAGAGATGAAAAGAGTGATGAAGAAGATGTTTGTGCCATGTTATTACTATAGAGGGTTGCACTAGCAATTACATAGATTGTCACAAGGAACTAGAATAGTAGAAGATTATCCATAGATTGTCACAAGGAACTAGAACAGTAGAAGATTATCACATAGAGATGGAGATACTATTGATTAAAGCTAACATAGAAGAGGAGGAACAGGTGAAAATGGCTCCGCTCATGGGTGGATTGAATAGGAAATTTGCTGATGTAGTTAGGTTGCAATATTATATAGAGATGGAGAACTTAGTTAACATTATCATGAAGGTGGAGAGACAACGAAAACAAAGAAGGGCAGTGAAGTCTTTCTCAAATTCCAGTAGCAAATGGAATTCAAAATGGAGAAAAAATGAAGATAAGAAGAGGGAGCACTATTGGATTTCAAGGAAAAAGGCAACGAGTCAAACAATGGCAGGAAGAAGAGTACTTCAACTCAAAATGTTACCACTGGTCCATCCTCTAAACCTTCTAAACATAGGGATATTAAGTGTTTTAAATGTCAAGAGCATGGTCATTATGCATCCGATTGTCCTAACAGGAAGACTATGTTTATTAAGGGTGGTGAAATTATTTCTAAGTCTGATGATAGTAATGTTAGCGATCTAGAAGGGGGGTTGAATAGATCTTTAAGCTTTTTGAAATTTTCTACAATAAAATCAGAAGTTAATTCACA
>JANTNU010000235.1:8726527-8741701 GCA_024752395.1 Erythroxylum havanense | reverse complement strand
ATATTTAATAAGCAAATAACAAACATAATTCGTACTAAATTCCTTTAATATTCTAACCCCTAATGTGGGGCGTTACAGCCTCCCTTTTGATTTCATTGATAGCAATTTTGTTGCTTTTATTTTATTCATGATTCCGCGATGCCATATTATTTTCTCATTCACTTTGGAACTTAGATATTCTCAAATAAAGCTCCATTGATTTTGATTATTAGACTGTAATGTAGGGCCTTGTATACTTAAAATGTGCTTCAAAATAAGCCAATTTATCAGGTGGCTAAGAAGATTGACCACTCAAACCTTAATTCTCATCTCACTCTCCAAAATTTGAGTTGGAATTAATAAAGTATTTTATGAATATATAGACAACCTTATGTGTAAGACAATTTTTCCATGTCTCATAAAGTTGGACTAACATTAATTGCAATTTTGGTTTTTAAATAAATTATCGGTTAACTTATGCCATTTGATCCTGATAAAAATAATAAAGTGGCTCAATAAATGATCTAGATTAATGGGTCGAAGTCTGGGTAAAAAATGGGTCCCGATTAGTGTAGATCGGGTCCATATCGGCCTTGTGATGGGGAAGTTCGATATGAAAGCTATATAGAAGTTAAGATTTCTTGCAGCTACTCAAGAGATCATTCACGAGCATAAGGTTCGCTGACCTATTATGAGAGCTCGTGATTTGAGAAAACTGTAGAAAGGCCTAGCCCGTGAGTCGGTGATCCACTTTCCACTAAAGGTCCTGGGAGATTCGGAGTCGTTTGAAGCTCAGAATTGACATCGAAATCAGAGATGGAACCGAAATTTAGGTATTCCGCATTACCTTTGTTTTTAATCCTTTCATATAGATCCGGGGTACGTAATAAGGCTCCCACTACGTACTAACATATGGTATCAGAGCAGTTACGTGATCGGATTGTCAGAAACGAAGGTTTTTCGATTTTTCATTTCATTTGGTTTTCCTTAGTTTTTGATTCGTTTTTCAATTTTTTACGTATATAATTGCGTAAACGTGGTTTACATAAGGTTAACTACAAAAAACGAGTTAAAAACGGGCCGAACGAAGCAAAAAATGACCTTCCAAGATTTCAGAAATCGCCTCCGACGTCGAAGGCGTGGAAGACAGTCGGGTGCGTGTGTCACACGCATCTGACGCTATTGTAGGGCATGGGAGCACGGGTACGCGAGTGACGCACGCGCCAATTCGGACCGTCCACGCTTCCAACATGTGGTTTGGCGGATGCGTGACACGTATCGGCACGTGCATGACATGTGTCGCACAGTGCCCGTGCTTCTGCATATGGTGGATCGTGCGTAGCACACCCCAGACGCTTGTGTGGCACGTCTACACACGCGCGCCCTCCGGTGACGAGAACCGACATCAACGATGACGTCGGTGTGACGTCAGCCGTACGGTCAACTACAATACAAAAAAAACCCCCAAAATTCCAAATTTCCCATAAAGGTATCCCAGGGTGTTTTGGGTCAGTTTTCAGGTCCGAAAAATTTATAAAATAACCTTTTTCTATTTTTCTGGATTTATTACATTAGGAATAAATTAAAGTTTAACTCCAGAAAAATGAATTAAGATATTCTGAATCCGATTTCGATTGAATTTTCATGCTTTGGGCTACGTATGGGGAAGATACATGAGGTTTTTGTGTCTCAGACCTCTTTTTTAGTGTTCGGGATTGCATGATAATCTATCAAAAAAAGAGATTAAGACATTCTGAAGCCATTTTTGAGTGAATTTTCGTGCAATGAACTTGCTATAAGTGAGATACATAAGGTTATCGTATCTCAAGAGGTCGGTTTAGTATCTGGTGACGGACGATAGTCACTCTACTGAGATTTTTCGTTTACGAAAGTCTCGAATGAAGTTTTCAGAGAATGTCTTCAGCATGTGTGTGTGACAGTGAGATGTGCGTTTGAGGTTGCATTGTCACATACGGTATGCCTATAAAGAATGTGAGGATGATATAAAGATGTATCCCTTATGTTTGCGGACTTTTTAGATGCTGATGAGAATGTGGTCACCAAAGTGGCCTTTCAAGTCAGTATTTTGAATTGTTTTGCTTGCATATTAGGGGATGTCTCTGATTTTATGTTTGTTTATTCTGCCCAAAGGTGTTGACCTTACATAAAATTTTGAGATGTACATAAAGGCATTAGATGGAGGAAGGTTGTTGCTCAAAGTGATCTATTCACCCAAAGGTGGTAGTGTCATGAGAGTTGATGGTTTATACTCCGATCACTTTTATGTGTGGAAGTCTAATTGCATATATTATGTATTCAGCCCAAAGGTGTTTCATAATATGTGTGATCGAATTTTCAGGAAAGATACTATTCAATGGTTTTAGTATCGTTGTTGCCCTACATTAGTGTTGATTTAAAGATCATCATCATAAAGTCACCTTTTCAGTCAACTAAATCAGTGTCGTCATTGAAACCCTTGCTGGTTTCAATATAAAGAATTAGACAGAGAATTGGACGGAGGATGTTTTGAAGGTTATGGAAATAACTATAGTTGAAATGGCCATATGGACAGGTAAGCCATCTCCAATTACATCCATGAGCTTGACAGCTCATAAAGCAGCCTATGAAACCTAGGATTGGTCTAATAGATTACATCTGATGACCATTAAGAATCTATACCTAACCATCTACAAAGTGAACTTTCGGACACAGACATAGCGAAGGAGTTCCTTGGTAACGTCTCCTAGAGGTACACAGTCTCATCCGGTCTTGAGATAAGTGCCTTAATGAAAGTATTATTCTCGATGAAGTATACAGAGGAAAAGGGAAGTAATGGAGTACATATCGAGAATAATTTATTTTCACAGTAGGTGAAAATATTGGGACTTCAATGCTTTGATATCCCATTGTGTTGCTGAGGTGGAAAAACTCAAGTTGTTACTCCTACAATCCTGGAAGCAACTTAAGGGAAGAAAAAGATGAAGCCCATTAAGTTCAAAGGTAGAAAGTTCAAATTTTCTCTATATGTTGACACAAGTCAAACCAGTTCTGGTAAAGGTCCCTTGGACATAAAGAAACCAGTAGTATGAGGTTTAAAGGGAAGACTGAGACCATCAGGTTACTCTTTGGTTTATCAATTATGAATCAATTTGCGATAGTCGCATTAAGTATCAGTGACTATTTAGT
The DNA here is from genome assembly GCA_024752395.1 of Erythroxylum havanense. Lineage (NCBI taxonomy): Eukaryota > Viridiplantae > Streptophyta > Magnoliopsida > Malpighiales > Erythroxylaceae > Erythroxylum > Erythroxylum havanense. Next base: position 8,738,536 of record JANTNU010000235.1, on the reverse strand, counting down.
GGAACATCTGATCAAAGGTGCTTCCACAATGCAGTAGTTCATATCTAGGATAAAGCCAAATAAAGAGAAGGAGGAACTGATGGTTCACAGCAATAAAGATGTAGAAGTGATATCTATAGGGGGTGTATGTACTGAACTTTATAATAAGGTTCATTAGGATATACACGACACATTTTATATGTGATCTTTTGATCAATTAAGGACATTGAAAGTTGCGTTTTGCATTTAATACTTTTTTTTATACAGTTTTGGTTTAATGCAAAACATAAAGATGCAACTTTCTTGTCATATGGTTTGTATAGAATATGTTTTATCTCAGGTTAGATATATACTTCTTCGTGTCATGCTAAACAAGGTATGAAGAACCTGATGAATGAGAAGTCATACATGGTGTGACATAAAAATTTAAGCCACATTTCCAGAGCTAGGATTGAGAAATTAATTAGGGAAAGCATTAAGTTGACTACTAAGGACACTGAGGTCAACTCATACTTTTAACTTGTTGAGTATGATACGTAAAGATTTCGATAGACGTCATACAATTTCATTGTGAAATTATAAAAGTATTCTGAAAATTCTTGGTGATTGTTCCCATTAAAGTCACGTGTTCTTGCTTAAAGTCTGAAGGTTGAGAACCAGTTGGAAAAATTCATCAAGATAGTCAGATTTGATTGTGGAGGGGAATATCATGGCAGACATGATGTTTCAGGACTTTAAAAGGTTTGTTTGCCAGATATATGGAGTTAGTTGGAATAGTGACTTAGTTCACTATATCAAGTAGTTTTGAGCAAAATGATATGCTGCTGAAAGCATAGCTTCACCCTAAAGGATTTAAATAAGTCAATGCAGAGCAGGACTAATCTACCTATCTAAAAGTAGAAGAACTCAACCTTGCGCACAATCGTGTAAAGGGCTGCCCTACCTCAGTAGGATGCTCAGTAGGATAATCCTTATAAAGAAAGATTGCATGCTCGTTCCTTTCATTGCGATTTAGTAAAATATCTCAACCAGTTTAGGGCTACAGATTTTACTGTAGATAAGGAGGGACCAGAATAGTGGAATCACAAACAGCCAAGTTTCTGGAATACTATGTCTATGATGATGATGGGTCTTTTGACCTTTCGAATGATAGAAGGGTAGATACTATAGTTATCCCGTACCCATTACTCATATAGTGAGATCTAGTGGATCTAGATTTTTGTACCGTATTCATATAGGAACAGGAATCCATACCTGTACATAGAGGGGTTCCTGGGGGTACAAGATCTAATAAGGTTAAATAAATCCACTGGAGTGAGACGACCTGCAATCCCATCTGACAACATAGTCTGTTAAGCGTACTGGATTATGTTATTAGACATATTACGGATCCAATTACTTTTACAGAAGCTATTCCTGGACCCAAAGCGGATGTGTGATGGGATGCGATGAATGACAAGATGCAAGCCATGAAGCATAGTAAGGTCTAGGAGCTAGTTGATTTGCATCAGGAACTGCAAGCTTGTCAGTTATAAATAATTTTTGAGACCTAAAGGATTTCAGGATAAAGTTCAATGGTTTAATGGCTTGCTCAATTGCATAAAGGTTCACTCAGGAAAAAAGGTTGACTTTGTGTTACCTTTTCTCTTGTATCCTCGTAGGATACATTTTGAGTGATAAGCAATTGTAACTTATGATGATACAGAGTTAAATCAGAAAGTTGTCATAACCATCTTCCTGAGTAAGATCCTTTATGAAGTTGTCTATACGGTAGAATCTACAGGATCCCAAGATCCAGACAGTACTGACATGGTTTGCGAGTTATGCAGATCAATATATGGTTTACAATAAACCTCTTGAAAGTGATACCTTACATTTGGTGAGGTTTTGGCCTCCTCCGGCTTCTTGAAAAATAAAGTCAAAGGATGCCTGTACTATGTAGTTGAGGGGAGCAAGTTATCTTCCTATTACTGCATGAGGATGGTAAATTGCTCACATCAAGTCACTTGATCATTTTGTATGAGGATAAGCAACTTTTGGTCAAGAACCTTGACATAAAGGACATTAGTATAGCATCTTCTATCCTAGGTATTCGGATTCACCAGGACATATCTTAACACTCATTAGATCTCTCAAAGAATGCATGCATTGAGTATGTGTTACAAAGGTTTAATACGGTTGACAGCAAACCTGTAGTAACACCTGTCTCTCACAGTGAGAGATAATCTTTGATACAGTACCCAAAGAATAAAGTAAAGAGAGAGATTATGATGAATGTTTCGTATTCTAGTACGGTGGATAGCTAATGTATGCTTGGTGATGTACTGGATAAGACATTGAATTTATCGTTTGATTGTTTGGTCAATATCTAGTTAATCCAGTTATAGACTTTAGGAATGCAGTCTAGTGAGCGTTGAGATACTTGAAGGACTTAAGGACTATATGTTGACATATAGAAAAGTCAATAGACTAAGCCCGGTAGGGAATTTAGATTTAAAGTTAGCTATGTGTTCATATGCTCAAAAGTTCACTTAAGGTTACAGTTCAAGTTTGCAGATGATATAATGTCGTAGAAGTGTGTCATTCAGACACGTGTAACTTCCTCGACTTGGCATGCAGAGTGCATGCTAAAGGGATTGTTTCGCAGACGGTTTAACTCAAAATTTTAATTTTTGAGTGGTCTGTGGTCCATTCAATGGCTAGACCCATATGGTTTAACTGTGGCATTCTTCTTACAGTGTTGTTTAATGACAACAAAGAATATCACAGGGTCATAGCAATTAAAGATCAATTATTTGATCATAAAGGTGTTGACACAAAAAGTGACTTTAAGGTTTGGAGCATTTAAGAATTGAGGACTTGTAAGTCGATCCTTTAACTAAAGGACTTCACCCACTTGTGTTTGTAACATAAATATACAGTATGGGTGTTTTGATGTCGTTAGACACTGCCAGTTAGAGGATCGTTATGTTTGCTCCATGTACATTTGTACATTTTGAAGTATTATGATAGTATGATGATTATTGATAAAGATGATCATCGTTTATCCTCAGTATTACGTGTCATCATACATTGTCATAATACTTATGAAAGTCTTAAGATTTGTGTCAATCTTAAACATTTGAAGGTCATTGGACATATATACAGATTGACCTTGTGCCAATGTCATTTAGACGCATATAGTTTAACATAGATATCTATAAAGTTTGACATGACATAAGGGATATAAGTTTTTAATTCCATAAAAGTTCTCTAATGCAATTTAGCATTCAGTTGAAGAACATAAATGTTTTCTCTAATGTTGTTAAGCATTCGGTGAGAGAAAACATGATTTCTCTAATGCAGTTTAGCACATGCAGTTTAGCATAAAGATGAAGAAATCGAGACCTACAAACGAAGATGATACAATTAGATCATAAAGGTATCATCGTAGTTTGCCATATTCTATTTTTCCATTCATGTTAGTGAGGTATTAGGTATTCGTGATTGTATTGGATCTGTGACATACAGGACACATACATCTGATGCTTTTCAATATCGAAAGCCTTGCGGGACAGAATGATGGACTTTTGTTATCTTTGGATCAAACGTTTTGTTTTTAAAACTTAGTCGACTATACAGTTGTGTGGCTTAACCAGATTTTTAAATTATTTTTAAACTAGAGTCTACTACAATTAATCCTAGTCCAAAGGGGAGATTGTAAGATATTTTGTCCATGTCTCATAAAGTTGGACTAACATTAATTGCAATTTTAGTTTTTAAATAAATTATCGATTAAGTTACGTCATTTGATCCTGATAAAAATAATAAAGTGACCCAATAAATGATATAAATTAATGGGTCAAAGTTCAGGTAGGAAATAGGTCCCGATTAGTGTAGATCGGGTCCATATCGGCCTTGTGATGGAGAAGCCCAATATGGAAGCTATATAAAGGTTAAGGTCTCCTACAGTTACTTAAGAGTTCATTCACGAGCATAAGGTTCTCTAACCCGTTAAGAGATCTCGTGATTTGAAAAAACTGTAGAAAGACTTAGCCCGTGAGTCGGTGATTATTTTTCACTAAAGGTCCCGGAAGATTCGAAGTCGTTTGGATCTCGAAATCGACATCGAAATCAGAGATGAAACCGAAATTTAGGTATTCCATATTATCTTCGTTTTTAATTCTTTCATGTAAATCCGTAGTACGTAATAAGACTCCCATTATATACTAACATTATGTTCCAATAGGCATACCGAATGACAAATGAGTATGACACGATTTAAAGCAAGACCAGACGATGCTTCCGAATATTTTAGTTGTAATTTGGGAATGACTCATTTTTGGTATATTATTTATTTGTTATAAACTTAAAGTACCATAATTGCAATTTTAACAATCAGAGCGTAGAGTATAGGCATTGATGGCTTTCTGCTGTAAACCTAACAAAAAGTACATACCACTCATCCATGCATGTAAGCTTCTTCTGCTCTCACGTGTCTTTGACCCAGCGCTTGTCACTTTCTATATCATGTACGACCTTTTAGTCTAACAAGATTGAATTAAACCAATATAAATATATCCAACCTAAATATGAATAACTATTTTTTCTCTTGAATTTAAAATTAAATTTGCAAAAAAAAAACTCGATTAACGCATACCAATTTTTAATAAGACAAAGAAGGCAAATGTGAGAGAGAAAAAGGGTACGCCTGGTTTGGATCCGTTTTAAGTGGAGCGGAAATTCAAGTGGCGTCTGGAGCTAACAGAAACCGTTGGTCGGAGCTGTTTTCGACGGTGAGGGCAGCGTCGGGAGAGGAGTAGGTAGAGGTGGGTCGGTGGTTCTCGACCGCGTTGTTGGTATCTGAGCCTCCCTCAATGGTGGTCAAGATCCGCTTTTGATGTTCACCTCTTCCTTCTCTCTACCTTCTCCCTCTCGCGCCACATTTTCTTCATCTTTGTTTTCTGGGTTTTGTCCCATACGATCTCGTGACGGCCAAGGTTCGGCATTGAATTGGTTCAGGTTGGCTTTTTTCGTTCATTGTGAGATTTGTTGTGTTCTGTGTTGGAATGGATTAATGGGTTTCAGAAAGCATGATATTTCCTCTAGATCTACTAGCTATAAGCTCGTTGGATGTTTGGGACTTGGGAGGTTGTGACTTGATGATTGTCTGTGTACATGTGTGTTTCTCTTGTCCGGACAATGTCAGGAATCAGGAGGTATTTGGATTATTCTGTGTCTCTTTTCTCTTGATATAATGTGTCGATGCATAAAGTACAAAACTTGGAGCTGTATCCTGTATTTGCATACTTCTTCGTTTGAAGGACAAGACAGTGGCTGAAACAAAGTTGGCTTCTTGTTCATCCCTCTTCCATTTCCGTAGGTTTTTGTTGGTTTCTGTATTCATATATATTTATTATCTTGCTGGTAGTTGAACAGTGAAGCGAAGATTGATACGCAGATTGGTAAGATGTCTTTCAAGAGCATTGTGCGAGAATTGAAGGAGATGAAAGATGGAATTGGAAATATATCTAGGAGAGGGGTTGAAGGGAAGCATTGGCGTGGCAGGGCAAAGTCACATATTGCTCCTGATGAAATGCTACCTGATTCAGAACCATTTCAAGAGGGACGGTGGGCAAATCTCCCTCCAGAATTGCTCTTGGATATCATTAGGAGGGTTGAAGAGAGTGAGACCTCGTGGCCTGACCGTGCTGTTGTTGTTTATTGTGCTTCGGTTTGTAAGTCTTGGAGGGAAATCACAAAAGAGATTGTTCAGACTCCAGAGCAATGTGGCCGACTAACTTTTCCAATCTCATTGAAGCAGGTACTTCCATTACTCTGTCCGTCTCAAAGTTTTCTTCTATTGCATTTTCCAGTTTTCTCTTTGCGTAACTATCTAGTTATCATGATTTTTCTTGTTTAACTTGGTTTTGGTACTCAAATGCAGCCTGGGCCACGAGAGTCTCCCATACAATGTTTTATAAAAAGGGATCCTTCAACTTCTACGTACCTGTTATACTATGGTTTGGTGCCTTGTAAGTTTTGGTCCCCTCTTGCTCCTTGATTTTTCTTTCTGTAGATTGCTTTCATGTAGATCTTTTCGTGTCATTGTTTATATTGTTTTACTCTTTCATGGTTTCTGCATATAGGAATGGAGGAATTAGGTTACAAAGATTTGCTTGTGAATGCTTTCCATTTCTTTATTTCTCCTCTCCTTCCGTTCTTAACAACCAGAATCTGGATTTGACTTATCAGCAAAAAATATAGTGGTCAATACAAAAATGCCCTTTTTAAGAGGGGAATAAGGATACAATCTTACCCCAATATTGAACTATACTAATTATTTTAGGCATTTTTCTTTTACTAATTATGGCTTATTGGGAACCATTTGATTGCTTGAGATAAATATCTTGGTTACTTAAAAGAAATTTTCTGTAATATCATTATGGATTGACAGCTGACGGAGAGACTGATAAATTGCTCTTAGCGGCAAGGAAGTTCAGAAGGGCAACATGCACAGACTTCATAATATCTTTACTTGCGGATGATTTTTCTCGGGCCAGCAACACTTATGTTGGTAAATTGAGGTAGGTCTTGGTAATCAGAATTGATAATTGATCAAGAATCCCAAAATTTATGCAAAGTTCATGTCAGGTCCAACTTTCTGGGGACCAAGTTCACCATATTTGATACCCAACCTACATATGAAGTGCCAATACGACCAACCAGTCAGAGAAATCGCAGATTCCATCCGAATCAGGTGTCTCCAAGGCTGTCTGCATGTAACTACAATGTAGGCACCATCACCTATGAGCTCAATGTTCTCCGCACCAGAGGACCAAGGAGAATGCATTGTGTAATGCACACTATTCCAGTCTCTTGCATTGAGGAAGTGGGCAGTGCCCCAACAACATCAGATGTGTTTAATGGTCTTTCTTCATCAGGTTCTAAAATGAAGGCACTGGTCCCAGATATCAATTCCACAAGCACCTCAGTGTCACCAGTAACATTCCAGTCTGTGAGAGAGCCGCTAATTCTTAGAAACAAAGCTCCTAGATGGCATGAGCAGCTACAATGCTGGTGCTTGAATTTCAGAGGACGTGTTACGGTTGCTTCTGTCAAAAATTTCCAACTTGCTGCGGCTACTGAGTCTTCAGATGCTGTGCCAACCGTTGATCAAGAACAGGTAATTTTGCAATTTGGCAAGATAGGAAAAGACATCTTCACCATGGATTATCGCTACCCCCTTTCTGCCTTCCAGGCCTTCACAATTTGCTTGAGCAGCTTTGATACCAAACCAGCCTGTGAATGATGGCTGCGGAGTGCCTGGTAAAGCAAATTCCAGTTCACAGCAATGCATCTTCCAATTTTGCAGGGGATGTTCACCCTGTTTGAGGTTGATCGTGCATGATCATTACAGCTGATCTTAGCTATGCAATCTTTACTTTATCCAGTGGTGATATTTGAGTTGTTTTGTCGTCATTACATTACCATATTTAGGGTAAACAAGAGTTTAGTGTATTTATGTTCATATCTATACGTATGTCCTACAGTGGAAGGATAGTTTAATTTGCTAGATCCCTTTCAACTGTTAGGGATACTTGCTGAGTTCGAACACACTGCCTTGTATGCTCTAATATTTAAAGATTCGCATGGATTTTTTCTTATAAGGCTGGAGTTTATTCCATGGTTGTGAATAAGTTGTTCCCATCTTAATCGGTTTCATTTATTAAGCTTTTAGATGTACATGTGCAAGACGAAGTCTTCCAGAATTCTGTTTCTTGTCTTTGGCTTCACTCGGTATTGTCTGCAGTGGAGTCTCTTTAGGTTGATGTAGCTGGTTTATTCACAGCAGCTACGACATTCGGTACATGTGCCTTTACCAAGACCGGAAGTTGGATTACTACGGCATTGTTCTTCAATTTCACTGTCCAACTGGCTACAGTATTTCCCGAAAATCAACTTTGGGGTAACTTAATTGACCAGATCAGGGTAGCCGTCTTCGTGATAAATGCATTGCAATCTTTATTCAAACTTTTCCTGCCTTGGAATGCAATGATGTAGTTGAATGAAATGAACTGATTCACAAATGTATCAAAGAAGATATCATTGATTGAAGGACATCTATTGGGAGCTAGATTGACCTATCACAGATGGACACTACTTACCAATGCAAATTACAACGCAAATTAAAATTTTAAACAAGTCAATTAGATTTTTTGTTTTGTTTTTCAGGACATGTCGCAATTATAAAGACTATCCTAAAGTAGAGAAGGCTGTAAGGTCTAATCTGGCATGGAACCACAGGTTGTCTTCAGAAGTTAAAGAGATTGGATTTGCAAGAAAAGGACAGGAACACCAACTTACAACACCTTCAAATGCATAACGTCTTGTACAAATTCTGATATACATCTGATATTTATAGCACCAATTTTGAGCCATTAATGTTTTCAATCACAATCTGGAACTGGATATGCTAACCTTTAGAAATCGCCCTAGCAGTATCATGTTCCTAGCATATCATTTATACTCTAACAAATGTAAACAAAGACAATGCACGGCAACAAATTGATGATTCCAAAGTGCAATTCCGTTATTCTTAGATGGTGCTCACTTTCGGTAAACATGCTTCACTCTTATACTTGAGACAGTATACCACAGTTCACAAGTATTGCCTCCTTTCTTCTTTACATTGCAGTGTATCAATCATCTAATAGTGGAGTATGTAATGAACTCTCTTGAAGTGAATTGAAATGGTTGACGAGGAATAGGATTTCTGCAATGAAACTTTAAATAAACTAGGGATAGTGATTAAAAATTAATAGTTGAGTAAATCATGACATAATGGAAACTCACGGTCGAGGTCCAAAGACTCTGATCTGGCGTACATGAGTATCCCTTCCATTGAGGTGATTGGATAGTACAGCAATTTGCAACATGAATGCATTAACGAAAGTTTCCCTGTCGAAAACATGGATGTAAATGCAGTTGTGCTGGACCAGGATGGACAAAATATGAAACATGACATGCATCCTTGTCCTTCTGCCAGCAGCTTACTATTTTCTCATTTTACAGGGAATATATCAAAGTTCAAGCATTTACTTTTTGATGTCAAACACCCGGAAATAAATTCTCTTATCAACTTATGTATCAGTGAACTCAAAAACAATTAAGTTTAAGAAGTTCCATAGTGCTTTCTAAGGATTTTAACCAGCATGCTTCCATCTAAGCCGGTTCACTTCTACAAAATAAATAGATGACGTCTAAAATGGGTTAAGTGATAGAAAACTAAAGACCTATTATATATAAAAACATTTCTCATTTTCAGAACGATGTATTATAGCAGTGAATATTGTATATCGCTCAACATGATCGTGAAGGAAATAAGAACAACGGCTCAAAGGTTTGAAACATAACAAATAAGTTTACCAACGAAATGTCTTAGAATCAGACCACCCTTGAAATATCCCTCCACAAGCTAATATATTACGAATTTGACGAGGCTAACATTGCATAAGAAGAAAATGGAGATAGAATCCGCCTAGTAAGGTCTTTGCTCACCTGGGATCATTTCCGGACAAAGATATGTAAACCCACCCGGTTGGTTTCACAAGTTCTACAGTCTTGATCTCCTGAAACCAAGTTGAAAAGAAACAGGACGAAACCCAATTTAGAACACAAGCTAACGAGATAAAATGTTACTAATAAAAGGAAATGAAGTACCTTCAAATTATGAAATCCATCACCAGCCCGAATAGATATCTTACTCGGTGTATAGCTCTCATCAAGCTTGAAATCCACATAAAGCACAACCAACTTCAAGCGAAAAACAAACATGAAAAAGGTCAGAGCTTTGTCACTAGTGACCCCCAACCAACAAAAACCCAATAAACAAATAGATACCCACTTGCAGCTTCAATTTCTTCTGAAATTGAATGTTCACCAAATGAGGCTGAGCACCATCTGATCTAAAACCACACACACACAAAAAGAAGAAGGAAGAATCAATTAACAAATTACATAGTTGTCGAGAAGAGAGTACAGGTTTGTGTAGTTACTGCCAGTAGGTGTCCAGATTATCGTCTCTGAGAGAAGAAACGTCATTTCCGGGTTTGCAAGAGCTGACACTCCAGGCAGCTTTTTTCCCCATTTCTCGGAGGTCTTCGTCTACTATTAGATGTTGATTCCCTCCCGTTATTTTACCTTCTTCTTCTCCTTCTGATGACTCTGTCGCCATTTTCCGTCACCTCACTCGCTAAGAATTGCAAACCAAATCGAGACCTATCTCAAATCAGTTTTTCTTAAACCCTAAAACTGAAAGCGAAGATCAATCAACTTGGGAATATGGAATGCATACTGTGCAGAGGTATCTTATCAAAATGCCTTTTTAACAAATTTGAATTAAAGAGCGCTCTTTGTATTAATCAATTAATTTCGCCTTCGTTCTAAATGTTGAAGGGACTACGCCGAATTCCCGGAGCCCAATGATCAATTGGGCATTGCTCTACAAAGTGAGGCCATGAGAAATTGTTACTTAGGAATCAATAGCTCGAATAGGCCTAAACGAAACTCAGGTTTGGGCCACTTCGAACATAATCGAAGTCTCAAGTTTGGTGCAAAGTACGCTAAATTCGGATCGAATTTAAGTAAAACATAAAATTCAATTTAGTAAATGAGTTTAACCTTTTTTAAGTAAATTTAATATTCAAATAAGTTCAAACTCGAAATTATTAAATATTTTTAAATTTAAATTCAAAATTTAAAAATTTAGCATATTCTAATATACTATTATCCTTGTTATTATTAGTCTAATGAGCCACGTAGCAATTGTAATTTTTCTACTTTATATTTACATTATTTATATTTTATATTTTTATTTTAAAATAAATTAATTATTTAAAATATTTTAAATTTATAATTAATTTAAAATTAAAAATATTTTAAAATTCTCCAAATTTATAATATTTAATAAGTACATATGTTAAATTTAAAATATCTTTAAGATACATAAACTTCAAAATTTTAAAATTGTTTACCAAATATATTAATTAATAAATAAAATTTATAAATAAAATTTTATATATTTTTACTTATATAATTTAATTATTTAAATAATATATTTGCTAATGAATATTAATAAGATATTAAAAATAAAATTATTTACTTTATTGATTCATAAAATTAATTTACCTTTATGCTTTATTTAATATTTAATTACTATCAATAGTAAAAGTGTAACTATATTGAAATTGACAATTAACAAGACAAACTAATGATTTAAAAATCGGATCAAACCAACTGATTTGACTAAAATAAATACAAACCGACCTAATTTTCGATCATGTTTGTGTTTATATACCTCTATAAGAAAAAATCGACCAATTTATTACTTAACACATCCATTTAGCATTGCTAAATCATGAGACCAACGAATAACAATCATTATCATGGGACCCAAAGAGAACAATTGTAGAGTTGCAATTAAATATTAAGATTTTTAATGAGTATATTTTAAATTTTTGTTGAATTTTTAATGAATTTTTTCTTTTCAATTCTTTCATGCAATTTAATTAATAAATTATATTTTTATCTCTTTATATTTTAATTAAAAATTTTGTTTAAAATTTTTATTATTAAAAATGGATCACTATTTTTATCCTTTGAAAAACTAAATTTATTTAATCTCACTAATAAATTTTATTTGTCAAAATTTAGGTTATACTTTAATTTTAAATTTTAAATTAACTGACACTCCCTTATTTTAGTAAATTGGGAAGGATTATGAGTGTGTAAAATTATCTCGGCATGATCATGCATAATATAGCCTCCATATATACATGAATAGAAATTTTTACACATGCCGAGCGCCCCAAACCGCGGACCCGATCCCAACATTTAGGCACAATCGAATATTCGATACATACATAGATACGTTTCCGTAACATTCACAATCATGAATTAAAGACCCTATAATCATAGGGATTTCATACTATTGCAATTCAAGAAAATTCAACAAATGTTCTCAATCGTAACATAACACAAAATGAAATT
>JANTNU010000235.1:8696726-8709009 GCA_024752395.1 Erythroxylum havanense | reverse complement strand
TTAATCATATCTTAAACTCAATTAAGCCATAGACACATAATTATCGAAATTCATGCTTAATGACATCATAAAAAAAAAATCGGGGTCTAACAATATATGTCTATAAATGTGTTTATTGGGAATATTATGTTTTTGTGCTTGAAAATTGAATTGGAGTGGATTTTTGTGTGTTTTACATTTTTAGGAAATTTTAGAAATTTTTCTGAAATTTTTCGGGGTAAATTTTCGGACCAAAAAAATTGCCAAGCGGTGGACTGATTGGATTTCTAGTATTAGAAACGACTGTCCAATGGCACTGAAATTTAGATACATGATTTTATGAATTTTTAATTTTGAGCCATTGAGATTTTGGGAGAAATTAGACTAGAAATTGAAAAAAATTAAATGAAAATTTGAGGAATTGACATGTGGCAAGTGACATGTGTCACTTGCCTACCATGCCTTATTGTTTTAATTAAGGCCCTTCTTTTTCTAGCCACTCTCGATACTTCCATAATTAAAACACACAAATCCCTTATTTCTTTCTCCTTCATCTGAAACCTTCATTTCTCCTCTTCTTCATCGAATTTTCTCCCTCTTTTTAGCTAGAATTGCTACTCATCTTCACTACACAAGAACCCCTCCTATATTTTGTGCTTTCTCCTCCTTGTTCACAAAGAAAATACTAACCTAAGCCTCAAGGATGATGATCGTTGGTGGTAGGAAAATTTAGGAAGTTTGTGAAAAGTTAGAGAAATTGAAGAAGGTTGAAGTTTAAATAGGTAAGATTATGTTTTATGTTAGTTAAATGCATAATTGTGACATCTTGTGCATCAATTGCATGAAGTTGTGCTTTGACTATATGGGTATGTTGATTCTTTGATTGATTGATGATTGGTAAATGAAGAATTAGAAGTTAATGGATAAGATGTTATGTAGTATTAAGTTGTTTTGGATGGTTAGGAAGGTTGTTAAATGAGTGTTTATTAATGGGAGATGGTTGAGTGTAGTTGCTACAAATTTGTGGACTTGTGTTCAAGGATAGGTTGTGACTTGTTTATGGTGCATATATAGAGTAAATTGAATGATATTTGGGTTAGAAATGGCATGGAAGATGTACGATGTGAGTTACGTGTAAAAGCTGGAAAATAGAATGTGAATATGTTTCAATGTTTAGGTCATAACTTTTGATATGGTTATGATATTGAGATGAGGTTTGACCTGAATTAAACTTGAGAAGTTGGGCTAAAATTTGTATGCAGGAAGTGTTGTCTAATTGTAGCTTTAAGGGTTTCGAATTTTGCTTTGAAAGTAAGATTTATGTGCAGAGTGAATAGTGGTAATTCTAGTATGTAGAGATTTGTGACCTGAAACCTTGGAGAATTTTTCTAGGCTAAAGTAGACAGATTTTGTGAAATTGGTCTTCATAAAAGTTGAATATTTTCTTGTTAGCTTTTTATCTCCACTAAGTATGATATTTATCGAGTTTGAAATTGAAAGTTATGACTTGTGAACTTTCAGATGGTTTTTTAAAGAATGAATGTGCTTTGTGTGTGAAATGTCTCTAAGGATAGGTTTTGTGATTTCTGTGCTTCGAAGCTAGTTCTGGACTGTTATGGTTTAAATTAACTCAAGTGATCTTATGGAACGTTTTAGAAGAATGTCTTATCTTTGTAATGAAGTATGATATGTTCTTTTTGGATATAGGGTTTGTAAGTTATGAATTTTTCAATTTCGGATATGGTTTAGGTTATATGTTGATTTTACAAGCTTCACAGGGCAGCCACAAGAGTGGGAGAATTTGACCTAGTTAGAGCTAGAATTTGCTTCTAAGTCCTTCATGAGAATTGTAGCATGTTTTCTTATTTTTCCATTTCTATAAGATATGGAATTTTTGGATAAGGGTATAAGAAGTTATGATTTTTGGAAGATTGTATTACTGTTGAGGATAACTTATATAGGCAGAAACTTTGATTGAGAATTTGATTTGTTTAGGGGTTGAATTTGCTTCCAAGTTATAATAAAAGTTGTAGAATATGTTTTTATCTTTCTTTTGATATAAAGTTTGGAATTTTTGGCAAAGGAGATGGAAAGATATGATTTTTGGAAAAACGTTGTACTGTTTTGAATGGTAATGTGTAGACATTACCTTTGATCGAGTTCTTGACATCCTTAGAGGTGGAATTGGTTTTTAAGCTCTACAAAGAAATTGTAGAGCTTTCTTTGCTCTTTCCATTGATACCAAGTTTACAAAATTTAGACTTCTGAATTGCAAGTTGTGCATGTTGGAAGAACAGGGAACAAGTGAAATTTTGTATAAAAAAAATTGAATTGGGCGATTTTGCCCGAAGCTGGGTACGAAACCCAGTTTCTACTTTTTATTTTTATTTTTTATTATTTTTAATTTAATTCTTAATATGTCCCTTTTTCAGTCTTTTGTGAATAACTTTTTCATCCGACCTCCGATTGACCTAATTCTCGAGGCATCGGATTCGAAAAATATTTAATTTTATTTCTATGTGAAATTGAAAATTTTTAGAGATGAAATTGACGTGGATTGATTCGGTCAAAGTTAGAGGACCGAGTAATTATTTTTTTGGTCCGTATTTTAGCGATAATTGGACCTATAGAGGTCCGAATTGAGTGATTTTGGTATCTATGAGTTTCTAAAATTTAGAGAAAATTTTATGATGAGGTTTTTGGAATGATGCCAGGAATGTCACGAACATGCATTGTACACATTTTAATTGCTACATGTGCATTTTTAAATATTTCTGATTATACATTTGGTAATATTTGTATATTTTGACTGTTATAGAGGCGTATTTGGAACGTCAATCCACTGATATTGCCGAGACTTCCAGGCATTAGCTTGGAAGCTATTAGTGAGTAGACCGAGATGGTCTCATTTCACCCTTTATTCTATTTTGTTTCATTTTGTATAATTGCTGAATGTGGTGAATAATGGTGGGTTTGTGAATTGTTTCTGATTGTGGATTCCGGACAGAAGGTCCAATGTATTAGGAAGCTATGACATAGAAGTGCTACTTGTTTGTGAATTTGTGAACTACATGCTTGAGATGTAATAATTTGTGACACATGTGTTGATTGTGATCATATGATATTTTGAGCAATATGAAATTATGAAATTCGGGTGATGTGATTGATACGTGTCGGACTACAGTTCGATAATATGTGAAAGTGAGTGGAAGTGACTGCTGCATTACATGTCATAAGTGCATGAAATATAATGGCTGCTGTGACCAGAGTTGCCACCGATCAGAGATTTAAGCTAAAAGAGTGAAAATGAACTTCGAGCTCATAAGGGATTCAGAGCCTTAGACTCAACGCTTAATGAGCCCTGTATCCATCAATGGATAAGGGACAATTATTAATGATTCCTACAAGGGACAATTTAGGTACTCGATCACAGCAAAATAAGAACTGGAAAGTGAGTCTCGTGTGTATGTATCGATTATGAATAATGTGGACGTGGAATTCTATGAATGTGAAATATTGTGAATATGTGCACTATGAAATAATGTGAGATGTGTGAAAATTGTATTATGTGATTGGGGTGAACCATCGATGATGGTCACTCACTGAGTTCACAAAACTCACCCAAAATTTACAATTATTTTTCAGGACCCAGAAGAATACCATGTTAGGTAATGAGCATATAGCAACCGCATGAGAGTGAGAGAAGAGGTCAGGGATCAGTTCGCGTCTGCATTAGTGTCTGATAAATTCTGTATAAAATTGTATTTTCTGAATTTTTGTACAAATGATTCGGTCAATTTGTAAAGTCACCAGACTGAATTAATTTGTATTTATAAAGGGGCCGGTCATTGTATTTACTGGTGATTGTGTATGTTATTTGATTTCTGCATAGTGTATGTTGTGTTTTAAAACAAAAAAAATATACTCAATTTTGACTAAGTGATGTAGCACGCTACCCTCGCAGGCAACGGACTTGAATATCACCATCGATGTCGGGTTCGGGTCATACGGGAGTGAGGTGTTACATGCAACTCATAATAAGATGGTTCCTTAAATCCTGGACCTATTGCTGTTGTAGCATCAATTGCTTCTTAAAAATATGGTGAATTTAAAGCATTTAAAGGAATACATGAATGATAGAACCATCTAGTCCATTCTCTTTTACATCGTAAAACAACATCCTTATCAACCATAAAACTTTTTAGACTAGGTTGAGAACCAGGAGTAGTTCTTGAAGAAAAATAAAAATGGTTGAGAACCAGGAGTAGTTCTTGGAGAAAAATAAAATCTATGTCAATAGTAGCTTTTCTTTTTTTCTTTATCTAATACTTGTGGTGTTTCATCATCTTTAAAAGATATATTATGAGCCTTTTTATTTTCCTTATTCTTTTTTACTTGTTGTTGCAAATATTTTCCAATCATATCACATACATCAAGTGGTACTTTTTTTGCAATAAGCAATATTACCCTTAATACCAACAAGATGTTCTTTCATTCTAAAAATTCCTTCCCCTTTAAATATTATACTGCAAAACATACAGTTATATTAGATATTCTCATCAGATGCTTGAAAAGAAGAAAAATAATTCTATGCTGGATCGGACTTACCACAAGTAAAGGATGATTCCATATTCTTCATTATGATTTAACCTAAAAAGTATTAAAAAATGAGTGTATCTTGCGGGACTGTCATTGGAGTCTCCTTCCTCCAAGGGTTTACAACATGGTAAACATTACAACATGGTAAACAACTCGCGCAAGATAGTTGGCAAAAACCTCAATTGCTTTTTTGTGCGGCACTCATATAGGTCTTTAGGTTGGATTACGATTAAAAGAGGAAGCAAGAGGAAATGGCGGAGAATCGATTTTTATTGTATTTTTCATTTTTTAAATAAATTTATTTATGCATACAAGAATTGAACCAAACCGGACCGAATGGCAAAAAAATTTGAACTGGCCGGTTTTTATACATAGAAGTTATTAGGTAAAGTCAAACTGGACCACTGACCGGTTCAAACCTTTTCTAGTCAAACCGGATAGTCCGGTCTGGTTTTTAAAACCTTGTCTAGGACTAAACATCCAGACCGACAACTAGGAAATTAATAATCCTAACCAAACCTACTCTGATACCATAATAGAGTTTTTACTATAGGTAGAGTGTAAAGTTTACTAACAAGAATTTGACTTGGGTCAACGATCAGTAGCACGATCTTCTATTGAGGCAGAATATCGAGCCGTTGCAACTACCTCCTCTGAAACTAATGGATCCAATTTCTACTTCAAGAGTTGTGAATTCTTACCTCTACACCTACTTTATATTGTGATAATATTGATACCACTTATACTTGCTCCAATCCTGTTTATCACTCTAAAATGAAGCACATTGAAATAGATGTGCATTTTGTTCTTGGTGGCACAAGGAAAATTGTGTGTTGCTCATATTTCCTCTAAAGATTAGCTAGCTGACCTTCTTATTAAAGTTGTAGCATAAAGATGAATAAGTGGGAAATATTTGAATACAATCAACACCTTTTCCCACTTATTCCTCTTTATGATACAACTTTAGTAAGAAGGTCAGCTAGCTAATCTAAGTATAGTTGCAGAAAAGTAGGATCTAGTTACAACAAAAAGGTAACATCAATTTGAATAACAAATATGGTAACTAATTGGATAAGGATTTGACAGTTTCTTCATTAATACACCCCTGCAAGATAGTGGTGCCATCAACCACTGCTAGCTTGGCACGATTCTATTGAAAAGGATGTTTGGAGACAGCTTTAGTGAGAAGTTCGGCTAGATGATCTTTACAGGAAATATGAGCAACACGACAATTTTCCTTGTGCCACCAATTGTTGAAAACTATCCAAATGATTACTTCTAATCATTTTAGTAATGATTGACCCAAATCCAATTCTTATTAATGGGCTCTACAATCTACCCATATTAAAAATTCTAATAAAATAAAGAACTATGAAATATCTATAAATATATCCTTCAACTTTTTAGTGACTCATATAGGCACCAAATTTCTCAAGTGCTCTCTTAAATATTTGCCACTAATATATCTAATACACTAAAATAGGGAATATTGGCTCAATAATGTTACTTATACTCTTGCACTCATATGTAATTTTAGGGTTAGGTGACTTATTGTTGGTATACCTTAATTATGTATGAAAATCTAGCAAAAAATATAAGTTGTCCCATTGTCTAATAATACATAATCAAATAATATAGATTGATCGTGATGGTTTACACTAACAAATGAACAAATTGCATTTGGTATTTGTTCATAAAATTAGTATCAAATGTGTCTATATCACTAAATTCAACATAAGCTACTTGAATCCTTGTATTCTAAAACAAAATTATTCTTTATCTATCCTTTCTTTTTATAGTTAATTTCATAGAAAAATCTATTTTACTTTTGTTTTCATTCTAAAGAACATCTTATATATGACTTTTATATCTCCTTCTTCAAATCTCACTCATCTTAAATGTCTATATAGTTAAGACAATCCAATTGCAACAACTGCACTTATAAAAATAGTCAATATATTTGTGCATTGCCTAATTTTTTTAACTAACATTCAATTTTAATCTACAACTTACTTGGCTATCCATAATATAATGTTGAATTATAACTTTGAATCAAATAATGATTGTGCAAATTTCAGAGTTAATTATGGTAAAGATACCTTCAACCAATTGAAAGTATTGCACCCAAATTTCGAATTAGTATTGGTTTCATTTTATTTAACCCTTATAATTTGTGCAACCAACCTTAATGACAAACAAATGTTCTACTCTTAAACTCTCCACTCTCATCTTTCCCACCTCTGATTATAGTAAGCTCCACCATTGAAACTTTATATATTTTTGGTACAAATCAAAAATATCTTTTCATAAATTTCAAACATATAAAAAACCCTCTTCACTCTCTATTTCATTACTCATCTCTAACACATCACTGTATTATATCAAAGATGTCACGTTATTCTTTAAAAACTACCATTATATAACATAAAGTATAATATTGTATTATACTACATATAACATCATATTATAAAACAACCATTTTACATAAAGAAAAATACTTCATACCAATTGGCCAAGTGTCACATTGGGATAACAACTCTTAAACACACACGGACTGAAACTTTGCTCTTGCATATAAGCACTGCAAATTTTTCTTTCTCCTTTTCACTCTTTCCTTCCCTCCTTACTATTGCAAATTTCATTATAGACAATTAGCAATAAACTTAAAACTCATTTTTATTAGTAAAATTTTAATTGCATATTACCGATAAATATCTCATATCTCACAACAACATTCTCACTTATAATTCTTGTAGATGTATATGCATGCCATAAAAATTTAAATAGCAAAATGATTATAACTAATGCAGACATTTGGATATTGAACCAATAGTTGCAAAAGTTGATTGCAATATAAAAAATTGAAAGTTCATCTTAGACCAAGTAGGAAAATCAAGGCGGGATAACAAAAATACTAATGGTAAGTAAAAATGGTTGATTGGTGTGATAATTTCGTACTGCTTAGTTAATAACATAAATATGATTACATATTAGAGATAACAATAATAAATATATGTAAAATTATATTAAAAATCGGAAGTGGGATGAGGGACATCATCCGCATGATAATATGCAGAATAGGCAATGAAAAATGAGCTTTAATCTTCTATGATAATTGGCTAAAGAATGGGCCACTTCACTTATCCAACTTAAGAGTTCTTTGTGAAAGCATATTCCAAATGAATGCAAAAGTCCATGAATGGATGGTAGGAAACTAATGGGCAAACCATCCACATGAGATAACTCACTTCTACTAGACCACAATCCTTACCAACAATCTGAAGATAGATATGTCTTAAGCTCACTTTACTAGCATCTTCTCCTACAACCCTTGTAGAGAATTCCTGATGAGGAAGGAAAGAGAATTGAGATGGGATAAACTTGTGTGAAACAAACATCAATCCCCCTAGGTATCCTTTATGCTATGGTTATGCTTGAGGAATGAATTTGCAACCAAAAATAGGCTGAGTTTCTTCAATGTTCAGGGAATTGCAGATTCCAAGCTGAATTTACATTACATTTATTCTTTGAATGTGCTTACTGTTAGACCCCTAAGTTCAGACTGCGGGATCGTGCGAGTGTTGGTGAGCCTTAGCCAATGCTTGGCACGTAAGTTGGCATAAGAAAGGAGTGTTGACGAGAAACAAGGCAAGGTTTTGCGAGTTGGAGAGCAAAACTCGAGGAACTTGCAAAGTAGGAGAGAGATGCGGGAAGTATCGATGAAGATCTCGAGAGTAGATGAGATTCGATAGGTGTGGGCACGCGTAGGCGCACATTGGCGGAAATCTTCGATGAGACGAGAGATTCGGATGCGAGGTTGCGTGGAGTTGGAAAACTAAGTCATGTGAGAACTGAGGGTGTGCGAGAAGGCACAAAGGTGTATGAGACCCACGAGGATGCACGAAGGCATGCCAGCACGACAAGGTGCCTAAACACTTAACTTCAGCGAGGCAGGTCGAAGGTATGTAAATGGGCGAGGTTTTTATAACTAACTCGGATTGTGACTTGTGACTTAGTCATGGAGCGACGAGACTGCACCATGAGGGAGCCTGATATGAAAGATGGACTTGTCTATGGACGTACATTGATGGACCTATGTGAGGATAGGCTGTGTTGAAAACACGAAGGCAAATGTAGGCGAGTGGGATCAGACTTGGTGTGAATTTTGGTAGAGTATTAGACCTTGTGGATATTGACTCGACCCAGGCTAAGACTTGACGAACTAAGGACTTAGCTATGCTCGGATGGATGGACCACGACTAACGGACTTGTTGTGGGAAGCATTGGATCAGACCAGTGTGCTAGTGGGCTTCAATTAAATCACATTGCATCATCAACGGATAGAGATCGCGGGAAGATCTTGGATGATGTGGCGATGACTGTGAGTTAGAGTTGTAGTAAAACTCAACATCTGAAGATAGTGTAGATCTTCGCGGATAAGGATGTTAGTATTCTAGATAGTGTTCTAGATAAATGTAAACTCTATCTTTATGTTATCTTATTAGATTCTGTCTTATCGGTTAGAGTCCTCTTTAAATGGGGGTGTCATCCAATTGGTTCACGTAATCTTATCTGATAGGGATAGACGTGATCTTAGGTAATACAGATTTAGTAGGAATTTGTGACTTCAAGCTAGGATGCCTATATATAGCTCATTCGAGCTATGCTCTTCTCATTTATTGATTCATTAAAAGAGATGAAAGAGCATTCTTTGTATTCTTTTGAGGGAAAGTAATATAAAGTTGGTCTTTTGATCGTATCTCTGTGTGTTTTTCTTGTTGCCTATATTCTTTGTTGCTTCCGCGCTGTTTCTTCAAGTGTGTGCAAGGTAAACACTTCGAGGGTTGGGGAAAGGTTGAATCTTACTTTAATGGATCTAAGTGAGACTGCCGTGTAAAGGGTGTGAGCGAGCAACTTCGGGTGAAAGTTCGAGTCTCCAAGGTGACCTTTGTAACAACTGTTATCAGAGACAAAGTTTGAAATGGTAGTAGGCAACTTGACAGATCTGATGTCTAGGGTGGAGACACTCCTTGGACCTATTCCTCAGGGGGAGGAAGAAGTCACTTCTAACAGTACTCGTTTCGAGATATTGGAGGTGAGGATCCAACAGTTGCAGCAACAAGTAGGGAATTTGTTAAAGGCACAAGAGGATCCAGTTTGAGATTACTATACTAAGGCGTGTCATTGTAACGCGAAATGTCAAACGAGGCGAAGGATCAACACCGCAACTTTCTTCTTTGAAGGTAAGTGAATCGAGAGTGTTCGAAGGCGTGCGAGACGTCAAGGTGTTGGAGAACTTCTTGTGGGATATGGAGCAGTACTTTGCGGTTGCTAGGGTGTTTGGCGCTGATAAGGTCAATATGACGGCTATGTACTTGGATAGGGATGCCAAGCTCTGGTGGAGGACGAGGACCTCTGCGGAGATTAATGCGGGTAGAACTCTTGTAGATACATAGGAGCTTATGAAAAAGGAGTTGAAGGATCAATTTCTTCCCATGAATACTTCTTGGCTCGCGAGGGATGCTTTGAAGAAGCTAACGCATGATGGGTCGGTAAGAGATTATATGAAATCTTTTAGTTCTCTCTTACTTGATATTGAAAACATGACAAACGAGGACAAGCTTTTCAACTTTTTGTTCGGGTTACAACTGTGGGCGCAAATGGAGTTGCGAAGGCAAAATGTGAAGAACATGGTTGGTGTAATTGTGGTCACCAATGCCTTGAGAAATTTTTGAGCGACAAAAGAAACTAAGGTAAACTCCTCTAATTCTACGAAGGGCGAAGGCCATGCTCAACAGGAGAATATCGAGGGGAAAAAGAAGAAAGATTCCAAGAAAGGGAGATTTCAAGTAGAGAAACAAGCAAAATGGTGGCTCCGAGAGTGAGGAGACGTCCTCCAGAAAGGACAAGATTGCTTGTTATCTGTGCGGTGGGTCACATTATGTAAGAGAATGTCTGAGAAAAAAGAAGCTAAATGCCCTGATAGTCAAAAAAGAGGGTGAATCTTTGGAGGAGGCAGTGCTAAATCTGATTGCGTTGTTGAATGCGATTAGTAAAGAACCTAATACTTATGATGAACTGATGTATGTGAAGATACAGGTTAATAGGATAGAGGTGATCGCGATAGTGGATACGGGTGCGTAACATTCTTTGGTAGCGGAAAGGATGGTGCGCAAGTTGGGGCTTTAAGCGGTGATGGGAGCTGCTTCCAACGTTCCAGTAAACATAGGGAGTTGGAGTGCCAGGATGAATTGCATGGTCGTACCACTTGAGAATTTTGAGTTGATATTAGGGATCGACTTCCTTAAGGCAGCAAAGACGGTGCTGTATCCTAGTTTGGGAGGTATAATGTTCATGCATGGTGAAAAATCCTTCTTAGTTAATTGTTGTATATTCGTTGGTGGGACAAAAGAGACTACGACACTGGTAGCATATATGTCGGCTATGATCATTGAAAAGGAGCCAAACTATGCTCGAGGGCACCCGAAACAGAAGGTGGGTAAGGAGCATATCATCGCCAAGATCGCGGAGGATCAAGGCGATAAGGAAAGCTCAGTGGATCGGGCTCTTCTCAACATGTCTTTGGCGAGCGCGGTGAGCCTTGAGAAGGCGAGTCCAAGTGGAAGCAAAGATAACCCCGATGGAGTGGGAAAATGGTATGTGGGTGAAATACCAATTGATATGAAGACTTGCTACTGTCTTCAAAAGCTGACTAAGGAGTCTTCGAGGGAACCGATCGTGGAGGAGTACCCACAGATTATTTCGGGGTGGTTTGTTAGACTCCTAAGTTCAGATTGCGGGATCATACGAGTGTTGGCGAGCCTTGACCAATGCTTGGCAAGTAAGTTGGCACGAGGAAGGTGTGTTGACGAGGAACAAGGCAAAGTCTTGCGAGTTGGCGAGCAAAACCTGAGGAACTTGGGAAGTAGGTAAGAGATGTGGGAAGTATCGACGAAGATCTCGGGAATAGGCAAGATTCGATACGCGTGGGCACGCGTAGGTGCGCATTGGTGGAAATCTTCGACAAGACAAGAGATTAGGATGCGAGGCTGCGCGGAGTTGGAAAACTAAGTCATGCGAGATCCGAGGGTGCGCGAGAAGGCGCAAAGGTGTATGAGACCTGCTAGGATGCGCGAAGGCATGCGAGCACGACGAGGCACTAAAACACTTAACTTCGGCGAGGCAGGTCGAAGGTATGTAAATAGGCGAGGTTTTGATACTAACTCGGATTGTGACTTGTGACTTAGTCATAAAGTGAAGAGACTACACCATGAGTGAGCCTGACATGAAAGATGAACTTGTCCATGAAGTACATTGATGGACCTATGTGCGGATAGGTTGTGTTGAAAACACTAAGGCAAATGTAGGCGAGTAGGATCAGACTTGGTGCGAATTTTGGTAGAGCATCGGACCTTGTGGAGATTGACTCGACCCAGGCTAAGATTTGATGAACGAAGGACTTGGCTATGCTCGGATGGATGGACCACGGCTAACGGACTTGTTGTGAGAAGCATTGGATCATACCAGTATGCTATTGGGCTTTGGCGAGATCACATTACATCATCAACGGATAGAGATCGCGGGGAGATCTTGGATGATGTGGCGATGATTGTGAGTTAGAGTTGCAATGAAACTCAACATCTGAAGATAGTGAAGATCTTCGCGGATAAGGATGTTAGTATTCTAGATAGTGTTCTAGATAAAT
>JANTNU010000235.1:8627385-8639815 GCA_024752395.1 Erythroxylum havanense | reverse complement strand
CCTTAATGATTGAGAATTGTCCCATTTGCCCTTCCATTTATGCCTTATGTCTTTTATACTTAAGTGTCTTGCCAAAACACCTTTGAATATTCTGACATAACTCTTTCTTCTAGAAAAGTATTCTTCCTTGTCTTAAGTTCCCAAAGACACCAAAATCAATTCATTTGGTCCAGTACTTTGAAAGATACATTTCAAACATTTTTGGACTGCTCTTGTCCAAATCAATATACTATGCACAACTTCTATCCAAAATTTAAACATCTTAGAAACTGAATTAGATTTCAACCTCTTCATACCATTTGTATCTCCATGTCTCTAGTTTATCCTGAAATAAGAACCATCTTATTCGGAGCTTTACCGATCTAAAAATCGTCAAAACACTGAAGTAGTTCAGTAGAATAACACCAGTTCATAGTATTTAAAAACACACACACTGTACCCGTCCCACATTTTTCACTCAATCTCTCTCACTTTATTTCAGATGGATACGATTTTTGGTGGAGATGTGGACCACTGTCTTACGAGTCCAATGAAGTCATTTAAGTGTCTAAAGAAGAAGTTATAGCCAAAAGAATCTAATTTGGTTTTATCCTCAATCATATTGAACCTATCATGAGACAATTAGTATAACTTTCTCTAGAAATAGCAGATTTAGGTATTCTTTAGATGGTTTGAAAGAGGGCTTTAAGAGCTACAACTCTCATGAAGACCTAGAAGACAAATTATATCTTTTAAAGGATCAAAAATGGAACAGAAAATATAAAATGAACAGTTACTAAGAAGAAGTTCATGACTAAGAAGAAGTTCATGAATCACTAAGAAGAAGTTCATGACCAGTCACTAAGAAGAAGATCATGAATCACTAAGAAGAAGTTCATAAATCACTAAGAAACAGTTACTAAGAAGAAGTTCATGACTAAGAAGAAGTTCATGAATCACTAAGAAGAAGTTCATGACCAGTCACTAAGAAGAAGATCATGAATCACTAAGAAGAAGTTCATAAATCACTAAGAAGAAGTCCATGAACATTCACTAAGAAGAAGTTTATGAACGGTCACTAAGAAGAAGTTCATGAATCACTAAGAAGAAGTTCATGAACGGTTACTAAGAAGAAGTTCATGAATCACTAACAAGAAGTTCATAAACAGTCACTAAGAAGAAGTTCATGTACAGTTACTAAGAAGAAGTTCATGAACAATCACTAAGAAGAAGTTCATTAATCACTAAGAAGAAGTTCATGAACAGTCACTAAGAAGAAGTTCATGAATTAATAAGAAGAAGTTCATGAATCACTAAGAGGAAGTTCATGAATCACTAAGAAGAAGTTCATGAACAGTCACTAAGAAGAAGTTCATGAATAACTAAGAAGAAGTTCATAAACAGTCACTAAGAAGAAGTTCATCAATCACTAAAAAGAAGTGAGACTCTGAAGGAACAAAACTAAGAAGCAGAAGGTCCACATAAGAAGAAACAAAAGTCAACCTAAGAAGAAGCAGAAGGCTAACATAAGAAGAAGCGGATTACACTCCTGAGCATCTCCACTTATAAGGGTTATAAATTTGGACTCCGTTGTCCAAAAATTTCATACTATATACTGTTGGAAAGATAAAAGAAAGATTTATAACTTTATATAGACAAATTTTTCTAATCTAGCCTAGATCGATCCAGAATTTCCCTCAAATTTAGAATACAAACTTTACATTCATCCATCAATGTACTGCACTCCATTCTCACTTCATGACAAATTTTGAGACTCTTAGAGATAGAATTGAGATTTGATATCTTCATAAGAAATGTAGTCATATGTTTCTAGTTTAATCCAAATAAGGAATCTTCTAATTTGGATAACTAGAGAAAACGTTGTGGCTAAAAGACTGAAGCATACTCCATAAACATTTTTCAGATCAACCATTCATTTTGTTTCACAATCTTTTCTTAACACAAATCATACTAAACTCATCTTTTCTACTACACTTACTCCTCATTCTCAAGCTCATTTCAAATCAATATCATCTATAAAAAAATTTATAATCCATGATTAATCATGAATACCAATAACAGAACATACACCTATGTACCTATTCCTCATCAACTTACTACACAAATGCAACTTCATTTTTGGCTTTCATTTTACTTCTAACTTTCACCTTAATTCTTCTCACTTCAAAATCTTTTATCCACCAGAAATATCAAAGCAAAACTTGGACATATCCTCATTTCTCTCTCACTACTTTACTCTTGCCTATTATTTCTTGGTTCACGAATTTTCATCATTTGTTTTTTACTCATAACTAATCTCCAAAATTTTTCATTCAAATAGTTCTAACTTCTATGAAACGTTTGGGGTCCAATAGTTATGCACAATGGTGCAAATCTATTTAACTCAAAAACCTCAATTTTACTATTCCTCAAAGTAGCACGACGGTGCAAATTGCCTATTATCTCCAAAGTCACCGTCGTGCATCTTCTTTTTCATTTTCACCAAATCTCATACTTCAAACCTCCATAAATTTTGATCCAGAACTTTAAAAATTGCAAACTTTATGTCAATGGAAAGATAAAAGAAAGATCTACAAATTTTATGAAGACAATTTTGTCAAAATCGGCCTAGGTCAATACAGTATAATCTACTAAGTTTCAAAGTAGTGCTAACCTTTCTAGCTTCTCTTCTTCATTTCACTTACGTAAATTTTTATCATTCACTATCCAAAAATCCATTTAATACAATTGTAGACGATTCTAAATTCTCAATCCACCATCTAAAATTATTTAACATCGAATCCATTAATTTTCAACTAATCCCATTACAATATAATTATACCCAAAATGTCAATAAGTGCATATAAAATTATTTTCATGTGTGCAAAAATTCAAATCCACATGCATGTATGCTAACATTTTACTGAGCATGAAATGTAAATTTTGCTAACTCTCACATTTCTATTTTCTCCATTATTGAAATATGGGTTCTAACCTTTAATATGGGGACGAGATGTTACAAAATGTGACATAAGAAAAATATTTGAAGCAACTAAAGACCTACGCGCCTGTGTATAAAGACAGTGCAAGCCTCTGTAAATGTGTGAAGTTTGAAGAAATTGGCTTCTAGTCCTGTGGAGATACACGATTTTGCATACCAAGATACACGGTCATGTATATTACTTGTGCAAGTCTCTATGCCTGTGTACAATCATGAATTCAGGTGTTTTTGTGTGACGCCCCAATACCCCTTAGAAGGATACAGGAATGCAACATCGGACTCACAAATAGAAACAAATAAGGACTGATGCGGAAGCATTTTAAAACATACTAAACATTCATTACATGTATTTTCAAAAAATGATGCAAATTACAAATCATTCCAAACTTATTCAAAACATACATACATTATATCACATGAACATAATACAAATTTGTTCCAAAAATCGAAACCAGCTTGAAATATAGTTATTACAAAAACTTACAATAATTTAGAATCATACATTTTATAAACAAGCCAAACTATACTCAAAATACATTTTTATCAAAACAAGACTCAGACTCCATTGGCTATTGCGATTGACTTGTCCCAATCTTTATAATCCTCATTCTAAACCTACACGGGGCAAATCTACCATGCTAAGCATATAGCTTAGTGAATAATAACTAATCTATATATAAAATGATATCTCATCATACTGAATCATGTAATAGCATAAGCATGAATTGACAGATTGTTTAAAAAATAAATCAGACATAATGCATTTCAGAACAGATCTTATAGTTAACAAAACTGAATATCCCAAGAGGGTATAAACCCTTCAGAATCAGAACACAATTTTGTTTATGTTAAAAGCAAACATATATTAGAACACAAAAGCAGATAACTGCTAAGCCATTTACAGAAGCGAGTAACGGGACTTATACAAGAGAGATCGAAGTCTCGACACCGAAGTGTTATAGGAGCAGTTGTATATCCTTCTAGGCATGCCTATTTACCCACAACTAGGACTCAATAGTTATAAGCACCTCGGACAATCATTGTCCGAAATTCAAAACACAATCAGTATAAATCAATTTAAACAAGTAGAACAAAGTAAGGTATGACCATCTAAGATTACTCATAAAAGCTCCGCTATTGCTTATTGCCTCGAAGTCCTGGCAATATCTGAAAGTGGTCGCTCTATGCGTTCCTCTATAACATTTGACACATATACAAATCACTATTATGTATGATTAAAAATTCATTTATATATACTGAATATGTATGATGCATGTCCATAACAAATTCTCAAGTATATGTTCTTACTAAACTGATGTAAATATCAATTTTACTTCAAAATTTTCAAAATTCACACATTTAATTGCTATTCCAGCTTTTGCTGAAAGCACCTCATTCGGGTCAACTTTGTATAATCAATAAGATTAAAAAAACGATGTATTTCTGTGAGACTCTCTTTAGAAAATTGTTCCTCTGTGTCTTAAGTTTCTAATGATACCAAGATCATATAATTTGGTTTATTATGCAATGAGTTATGCTCTAAATACCACAGACTGTGTACATTTGAAATTTTGGCTAATGCATGATCATGTCTTCAAGTTGTACATCTCATAACTCTCAATTCAAATATCCAAAAATTACAAACTTTATATCAATTTAAAGATAAGAGAATAAGCTTCAATTTGGTGAAGACACCTTAGTCTAATTCGGCCTACATCAATATAGTTTATTCAATAACAATAGGACATGATTTCTATCCCTGGTTGGGCTATAGACTAAGCAAAGACTCAATTTTATGCCAATTTTGAAAGTCTTAGAGATAGAACTAAGATTCAAGTTCTTCAAGAAAGTTGTAGACATATGTCTCTAGTTTAATATGAATGAAGAATCAATGCATTTAGAAACCTATATATCAATACATAATCAAAATACCAAAGCATGTTCAGTGAAAATTCTCCAGTTTATGACATTCGAGCATATTTCCTTACTTTCATCCAATCAATCTCTTTCAAATCAATTAAGATGGCTCTAAATTTTTATGGAGCGAAAGAAAAATGTCTTAAAAGTCTATTGGTTCAATTTTCAAGTCATGTAAAGTTGGATGGAAAAGTTATAGCCAAAAGACTTAAATTTGTTTAGTAAAAATACTATAGTTCATAAACTACATGCAAACCATCACCTTCTTTCTCTCTCTAAAATGCAGGTTTTCTTCTTCTTCACCGAATAGAATTTTCTCTCTTCTTCCTTCTTTTTTCTCTAGATGTCAAACTTATATCTTCCTTAATTCTCTTTATTTTGACCCCCAATTTATTTCAAATCATCCATAACAAATCAAAATCCATAATTACAAACAAACATAAAAAACCGTATATTTCATATTTTTCTGCAGATTTTTTTCCATCTTCTTTCCACCTTCATTCCACGTTTTTTCTATCATCTTAATCCTACTTGAAGCACAACAACACATCTTATGCATGAATCATCTTTTTTACACCCCTTTTAGTTCAACATAACATAACAAATCAAAAATCTAAGATTCTACATAAACATCAAAACAAATCACTATTCATGCATGCATGTTATCATTTTTCTGCATTTTTTTAGTTAACTACAATTTTCTGAACTTTCCATCTTCTGCATCTTCCCACTCAATTCTTCATTCTTACTTCCTATTTTCAACATTTCTATACCCATTCAAATTGAACTTAATTTAAAATTCCAAGTTACATGCAAACACTAAACAAAACCTATATCATGCATGCATTCCTTTAAAAGCATGAAAACATCATCTCTTTGTCATTTATCAGTGTTATAAACATGAAAATGAATTCAAAACTTACTTGTTTTAGACTTTACACTCTTCAGCAAAATTTCAGAACTTAAGAGAATGAGTTGTCGGTGGAGAGAAGCAAGGACAAAAAAAGACAACCAAATAATTTAGCTCATCCTTTGCAAGGTGTTACGGTGACTTGAGAATCAAGTATATAAACCACATGCATAAGAATGCAAATGGTATGGTGGTTCGATGATGGGGAATAAGGAGAAGAGTAGGTGATGTTGTTAGTGAAGAACACCGAGAGAGAGAGAGAGAGAGTTGTTCTTCTATGCATGTAAGTCATGTGTCACTTATTTGTGCTGCCATATGTCACAATACTATTGGTCTATTTATCTCTTATTTTTCTTAGTTCAATAATAGCTCAAATTTTCAAAAATTTTCTAAAAATTCACTAAAAATTCGACATAATTAAACCACGTGCATAAGAATGCAAATGGTATGATGGTTCGGTGATGGGGAATAAGGAGAAGAGTAGGTGATGTTGTTTAGTGAAGAACACCGAGAGAGAGAGAGAGAGAGAGAGTTGTTCTTCTATGCATGTAAGCCATGTGTCACTTATTTGTGCTGCCACATGTCACAATACTATTGGTCTATTTATCTCTTATTTTTCTTAGTCCAATAATACCTCAAATTTTCAAAAATTTCCTAAAAATTCATCAAAAATTTGAAATAATTTGATTATTCTCCAAATAAATTTTCAGCTCAAAAAGCTCACAATTCACATTTTAATTTCATTTTTAATAATTAGTTATACCCAAAAAATGTCAATGAATGCATGCACAATTTTTTTAATGCATCAAAAATAAATATTCACATGTGTGTGAATATAATATGATGCATAAGCATGAAATACACTACTAATTTCTCACTGTATTCTCAATTCACTATTTTGGGGTCTAGCCTCGAACATGGAATATTACATTTTGATTATACACAGTCTCTCACATGCTCATGTAAGTGACTATGTATACCTAAAATCCCTAAAATGTACTATAAAAGGACATAAGTGAAGGCAAATTGAGAAGAGTAGACTTTTGTAGCAGATTTTAGATGTGAAACATCCAAAAAGGAGATGATTTTGATCAAGAGATGAGGAAAACACGAAAATACATCAAAAGATCCAATAGATTACAATATCAAACCTTAAACTTATAAGAAGATTCAATAAGAGAAAATGAGACATTTAGAATTATGATTACTTTTTTCTATTATTTTTTCTTCATGTTTATCTTTGATTTCATTTTCTATTATAAGCAATTAAATCTGTCTAGTGTCTAGGTGTGATGAACCCTAGTTTGGAATAACAATATGCTTTAATCTTTTCTTTAATGCAATTATATCGATTGATCTACTGTGATTCAATTATGTGTTTTACTCTTGTTCTAATATATCCAGAGTATTAGTGCATGATAATGATTGAGATTAAGAAGTCCTTTTGTATGAATAGATCACCATAATTAAAAGGAGTTAATTGCAAACCTAGATATAGGTTGACATAAATTCTCTAGATTAAGGTCAAACTTAATAATGAAATTCATAAATCAATAATACAATCATAGAGTTTTAACTAGAAATATTTATGTTAATAAAATGATGGATTAGTTGTTAGTAGTCTCGAGAGACTTATTAACATAAGGTAGGAATTTCTATAGTTCAATAATCAATAATATAATTGCATAATAAAATATTAGCTATTTAATGATTTTTAGAGGGATTCATCACCTAGACACTAATATTTGATATTGATTTTTCTAAGTAATTTCTTTCGTCTTGCATTCATTATTGATTCCAATCTTAGTTTAGTTGTTTAGCTATACTTTTAATTAAAAATCAAATTTGGTTCATATGCTAGATAATAGGAAAAAGGGTAATTACTAGTAATTATAGTCTTTGTGGGATTAACCTGTACTTACCTGTGCTAGCTATAGCTACATCATGTGCTTGCGGTTAATTTAATTATTAGTATAGAAACAACCAATCGTCCCCTAATCCTACCATCTCAGTTGACTCAAGGTTACCAAATGCCAACAGTGCGTTATGGAATTGTGTATTGTGACAATGTTTTATGTGTTAAAATGTTGATTGTTGACGAAGACCCCTAAGCCATAATGCATTTTGTCTTTGTGTTAAATGTTAACTGTTGAGTCTATTTTATAAAGTTTTGTTGTGTCATGTGTGTGAATGGTGTTTGTGTTGTGTTAAGACTATTGACTTGTGATTTGTGAATGTTGTCTCATACTCTCACGAAGTCTAGTATAGTAATATGTGTTTCTAGGGTTTAAGGAATATGGATTTAAATAGTGAATTTGAATTATTTTATTTTGGAATTGGAGTTGGAACTGAATTTTGAAATACTATTGTGTTTCTCATCTTTAAAAAAATATATCTTGTAGTTTTATCTATGTTAAATAAAGTTAGTGAATAAAATATTGTCTTAATATAAAATGAAAGTTAGTGAAAAATTAGTGAATGAAACACAAAAATTAGTGACAATTTTATAATGGAGAATTAGTGAATGAATGAGCAAAATTATTTAATGAACCAATTGAGTTATATATTGTCACAAAGTAGTTGTCATAAAATGATTTATAAATTGAATTGTGTAATCATACAAGATAGATTAATTTATAGTTAAATTATTTCTTCACAAAAAAAGTTATAGTTGTGAATTTATTATTGAATTACGTAATCATACAAAATAGGTTATAGTTGTCAGTTTATATTTGAGTTATGAAATTACACAAAATGGGTTGTAATTGTAAATTTATGGTTGAATTATGCAATCGTACAAAATGAGTTATAGATGTGTTTATGGTTAAATTATGTAATCATACAAAATGAGTTATAATTATGAATACATGGTTGAATTATGTGTTTATACAAAATGAGTTATAGTTGTAAGTTTATGTTTGAGCTATGCAATCATACAAATTGAGTTATAATTGTGACGTTATGGTTAAAGTATGTAATTATACAAAATGAGTTATAAATGTAACTCATGAGTTTATGTTTGAGTTATGTAATCACACCAAATAGGTTATAGTTTTGAAGTTATGGTTGAATTATACAATCATACAAAATGGATTATAGTTGTGAATTTTTGATTAAATTATGTAATCATACAAATTGAGTTATAGTTATGACTTTATGGTTGAATTATATAATTTTATAAAATAAGTTATAGTTATGACTTTATAGTTAAATTGTACTCATGCAAAATGGGTTATAGTTAACAAAACTTGAGAATTTCTTACATAGAATGTGCTTAAGCATCAAATTCTATTAAAGAATCATTTATATAAGTTCATGAGGCTTCCTTGCTTGTGTATATCATGTGATTGTTGAGAAACTACCATTCCTCTATTTCTTCATGTTATGATATATAAGTTATTAAGTTCATTTATGTTTACAAATATATGGAAGGAAGTTCAAATACTTGAGATAATTCAACTACTTCAGGAAGATTTGATGATCCAAATTAGACTCATGCTAGATTGGTTCATATAATAAAGGATCATACCATTTTTCACATTGTAACAAGTATTTAAAAGGTAAGGGATCGCAAGATTAAAGAGACATTTAACTAGGATAACATTTGATGTCGAGCCTTTTAAGAAAGTGATCCATGACTTGAAATGGTAAATGAAGACTTTTTTTTAAGATTATCAACATAAGAAAAATAGGAGTGAAAAACTGAACTACAAAATTGATAATGGAAGTTCCTTTTGTGATGGTCAAGATGATAGTGAAGATTTTGAAGTTGGTATTATTGCTACCTAATAAAAAAGGAACGTTGCACCTGATGTTAGGAAAAGAAGAAGGGAAATGTCTAATTTTTTGCACCACCAATAACTCATAGAGCTTTGTTTTGTTTTTGAAACAAATAGTTATTTAGATGAAAAAATAATGACTTGCACTACTTATAGGTTTCAATCATATGTGATGGTTGAACAAATAAAAAATAGAATCATATTATTAATTTTTTAGTTTATTCTAAAAAGGGGAAAAAAATTTAAAGTCTATTGATACATCTAGTCTTATTACAAATTTTAATACTCTATTTCAGATATTTGATGAAGTTGTGAATTAAGTTAGGTTAGCAAATATTGTTCAATTCATCACTAACAATGATTATGCTTACAAAGTAGCTAGAAGAAGATTGCAAAGTAGGTATGATTTTTTTATTGGACTCTATATGTTGTATATTACATTGATCTAATGTTGGAAAATACAGGAGATGCAAGATATTTTCCTATCATTGATGAGATTATATAAAAAGCAAAAAAAGTAACCAAGTTCTTCTACAATTATGCATGAGTCCTGAATTTAATAAGAAATGATTTTACTAATGGTAAGAATTTATATTGTCTTAATATTATAAGATTTGAATAATTTCTTATCACTTTAGTGCTAGGTATAAAATTGGATTGGAGATTTCTAGAATTATACTTAAAGATCATGAATTTTAGTCTCAATGTCAATTTGTCATCCGAGTTTGTAAGCCTTTTATGAGAGAACTTTGTCTGGCTGATAGTGATGAGAAGGCAATAACATTTTTTTATGATGTCATGAAGAAGGCGAAGGAAGCAATCAAGGTCAATATGAGAAATAGACCTTCTTTATACATACCTTATTAGTCATTAATAAGAGATGATAAAGGCAATTTTAGTCTATGCTATTTATAGCTAGGACATTTTTGAATCCTAATATCTATTTTAGACCAAAATTTACAAAGAAAGCTGAAGTGAATAAGAGAATACTATTAACTGTTACAACAATCGTTGCTTATGAGACGATATAATATCTCTTAAGCTTACAAATGAAGATTTATAAGGATGATTTTGGTGATTTTGGGATGCTCATTGTTATTCATCAAAGAGATAAACTTAATCTAGGTATATATTTTTTTACTTTTATTTCTTATTGGAAATTAATCATCACTTTATTTGTTTATAATGTTACTTTTATTATCTTACGGTTACTTGGTGAGACCAATTAGGAAGTGGTATTCCACAACTACAAAGGTTTGCAATTTGAACTCTGAATCAATGTGTGAATGCAACAGGGTGTGAAAGAAATTAGAATACATTTAAATTCATCCATTCCAAGAAAAAAAAGATTGCAATATAAAATATTGAATGACTTTATCTTTATTTGATACAATTTAAAGTTTTGAAAAAAAGGTATGTTATTATCATTTATCATTATGAAGTTGAATATAATATCTAGTAATTTCTTAATAAATTAATTTATTTTTTATTAGGAATCTTAATAGAACAAGTAGTTCTGCAGATCAAATTTGTCTTGATCGTATCGATCTTTTAATGAATTGGATTTTTTAATAACCAATTTTGATAGATGAAAATGACTTAGAAGATAATCTTAGATGGGAAAATATTGACAAGATGCAATGAATTTGAATGATGGTGATTATGAGACTCCTCTCAATGATGCAGAATTTGTACCAAATGAAAATTAAGGCTAATATGATTTGAGTAGATATTCAATTGAATGAAGTTTCAGGATTTCATTAATTCTCTTCTTTTAAATTCACTTATATTTAATGCATATATTAAATTATATATATGCAATATAAATATAAAAATTTTAATTATAAACTTTAATATTCAGTCTATTTGATGTATTGATATAATTATTTTTTAATATATGATAAAATTGTAACATTTTAAGTACTTTGTATTATCCTTAGTTTTACATTTGTATAATAATCAAAAAATATTTTTATATCAATTGTAGTTATTGTTTATGTGAAAAATATTAAAAATAAATAGATTGTTATTATTTTAAAATTTTATTATTATAATTTTGGAGACTTGGTTAATATAAAATTAAAAATTATATAACACAATACATTGATGAACTATTAGTAATTTTTAAAAAATACTATTTTATAGTTTTAAAAAATTACCCAAAATGATATTTAGTATTGGTTAGTATTAATACAATACTGTATTAGAATCAAATCTAATATCAATACTAATACAATATTCATAATATTATTTCGAATTGAAATGAATAAGGAGTTCGCTGGATTACTCGTGATGCTAATGGTCGATTTATATCGTTAGAAAGTTCCCAATTTGGCTAAAGGGAAAAGGATGAAGTAATATTTGTGTAACATCCCACCCCTTACGGAAAGAGTAGAATAGTAATTTATCATAAGATGAGAGTGACTGAGATTAATCAGGATTGTTCATGCATACTGGTATTTGTGAACAGTGAAATCTGTGCACATGAAAATAACTGTACATGCATTCATGACATTCCCGGTATTTGTGTCTAAATGAAATTTTTGTTGTGAAATATGTGATATTTGTGTTTGAAAAATTGAATTGAAGTTCTCTAGGTGTGTTTTACATTTTTAGGGATTTGTGAGAATTTTTCTTGAATTTTTCGGGGTATTTGCTCGAACCGGAAAATTTTCAACTGGCTGACTGAGTGGGTTTCCCATACTGAAAAATACTGCCTAAAGGCACTGAAATATTGACTAAATGATTTTGGGACTGTTATAGAGTCATTAGCATTAGAGGGATTAAAGATTTAGTTGTATTAATGTTCTTTGATTTAAATGGTCTTAATTAAGGTTTTTGTCC
>JANTNU010000235.1:8611104-8627285 GCA_024752395.1 Erythroxylum havanense | reverse complement strand
ATCACAGTAGCATCAAGATGGCACCATATGAGGCCCTGTATGGACGACAGTGTCGATCGCCGTTGTATTGGGATGAAAAGGGTGTCAGAATGGTTGAGGGTCCATAGCTGATTCAAGATACAGTAGATAAGGTGAAACTGATTCGGAGCCGAATTAAAGCGGCTCAAGACAGACAGAAGAGTTATGTGGATCAGCACAGAAGGGAGATGGAGTATAATGTGAGAGATAGGGTATTCTTACGGGTGTCCCCGTGGCGTGGTGTACTGAGATTTGGTAAAAAGGGAAAGTTAAGCCCTAGGTACATTGGTCCCTATGAGATTACTGAGAGGATAGGACCTTTGGCCTACAGGTTGGCTTTACCGACTGAGAAGTCTCAGTTGCATGATGTCTTCCATGTGAATATGCTCCGCAGATATCGGTTAGATCTGACACATGTGATACCGGCTCAGGAGATTGAGGTTGTTAGTAATCTGAGTTATGTTGAGGAGCCAATCCAGATTATCGGGTCATGGGTTAAACAGTTGAGGAATAAGACGATTCCATTGGTGAAAGTTATCTGGAGAAATCACTCAACTGAGGAAGCCACTTGAGAGACCGAGGAGCATATGAGAAGACAGTATCCTCATTTATTCGATCAATCGGACAAAATTTTTATTAGGAGGGAGGAATTGTAACATCCCACCCCCTACGGGAAGGGTAGAATAGTAATTTGTCATAGGATGAGAGTGACTGGGATTAATTAGGATTGTTCATGCATACTGGTATTTGTGAACAGTAAAATTTGTGCACATGAAAATAACTGTACATGCATTCATAACATTCCCGGTATACATTAGGTGGTAAATGTAGAGCCCGACCTCTACCGCCACACTCCAGGTATTGTCCTCTTTGGTCAAGGATGAGTCTACGACTCGAACCCAAGACCTCAAGGTTTTGTTGCACTTTAAGTGCACGCCTCTTACCATTGAGCCAATATTGGTGTTAAAAGATTCAGTGCCTGTTTGGATGAGCTTATATCAATAAAGTTTTTGTCAGAAGAGCTTTTCTAAGAAATCAGTTGACTGTTTGACTGTCAATTAAAAAAATAACTTTTTAAAAAGAACTTTATACAGTAAACTGTTTGATACCATAAAATTAAAAAACACTTTTATTAATTTTAACTATATTTTATTTTGTAATAAAAATTATTTATACATATAAATATTATAAAGTATATTAAATAATATGCAAAGTACAATATATTACTTATTATATAATTTTAAACCATGTGAAACATAAATGAAAATATATTTAACCAAATCTTTTATATGGATTATAACATAAGTAAAATTAATATCAAAAATAAATATTAAAAAAATATAATATTATATAAATCTTAAAATAAACATGAAGATGAGTTTATAGATATTATAGAAATTATGTGTAAACCATAAGGGCAAAAGGGACTAAAAAATAAGCTTATTAATTAATAAAAAAATATGCCTGAAAAAGTACTTTTTAAAAAATTCTCAAATTTGAGCTTCTTAAAAAGCTGTATTTTGGCTACCAAAAAAGTTATATCTATTAAAAAGGTGATTTTTTTTTATTTTGCAGTCAAATACTCATTTTTTAAAGAAAACTTTTATGATAAAACCAAAAAAGTTATATCTATTAAAAAGATGATTTTTTATTTTACAATCCAATACTCATTTAAAAAAAACTTTTATAATAAAAAAGTATATATTTATCTTCCAAAACTCAACCAAAAAGGCACTCGGTGTCTAACCATTCTATTTTTATTTATAATTGCCGTACGAGGAAGAACGATACGAGGCAAATCGAGTTTTCCTTTTCTTTTATTTTTGCAAATCAAGGTGGCTATGTGTTTGTTAGGCAATCTCTTGTCATGTCATCGTCCCGAGGCAAAACTCACATGAGGGTACCTACTTCCATTGCCCCCATACAAAGGATCGCAAAAAGCGGATCCAAAACAAGGGCCAGTTGTAGTATTAAACGCGCGCACGTGGCGGTACACTGGAAAGGATCTTAGACTTCCTGATGCCACGTGGCGTTACTAGTGTTTCTATTTTCATCGCGATCGCTTCTCTATTCAGCAGACACTTTACAGGAGCGAGAGAGATGGAGAAGAGAAGAGTAGCGACAATGCTGTTGTTGTCGGCGGTTTTATGGTCGGTGGAGGAGTGCTGGTGTTGGAGTAGCAGCGCCGGTGAGAATGTGGCAGCGGAGAAAGTGAGAGCCAAGGCAGCAGAAACAATGGAAAACGCCAAAGACAAGGCCGGGTCTTTGTATGATTGGAGCCGTCGGAAGTACTCCGAGTAATTAATCACATACCTTCCCTCTCCTTCTTAAATATTTTGGGTTTATAAAGAAAAAATTATGATCGTGTTGGACCAAGATATTTTTGTCTAACTATCAGATGGTTTACTTTCTGCGGAAGTCAAATTTTGTTAATGGAGTCTGGTGGGGATATTTAATTTGATAAGTAATTAGTTGAAGATTATGGTAACCTGTACGAACCAGGCAGTTAGTTAATTTTTAAAGGTTGCATCACGTTTCTTAATTGTTACTTTTTAAAAGAGTGGTCGAGAAGAGGGTGACAGTTGATGAGATTTGGTCGAGGATGTTTAATGGATAGAACAAGGAACAGGGTTAGCAACTGACAAGGTTATGTTAATGATAATCAGTAACGATGAAGCTGATAGACATAATGTTTTGAGCTATACGGGGCATGTTTGTTAGTATTGCATGATCATATAAGTCCTAAATGTTAAAGAGGCAATTCATATGCTTGCTTATGGAGCTCTTAACAACGTTATATTGGTGCCACTAGTGGACCTGGATTTGGACAAGAGAGGGCCGAAAAGGCAGCTCAAACTCTGATGGATAGAGCTGGAGACACTGCTTCGAAAACTGCAAGTATGATGGATTCTACTGCATCAGGTGATTATTTTGCCTTTGCTTCTGCACTGGCAACTAAGTTAGTCTTATTTCTTATATACACTTCAAATTGGAGCTACTCTTCTGAATAGTTTTATCTGTCCAGAATCATCAAGGTAGCTTCTGAAAAAACGAGAGTGGCAGCCAACATAGCACACCGAAAGATAGGTGATATGAAGGATTATGCTTCAGGGAAGGCAGACAAAGCTACGAAAAAGGCCGCTGATAGAGCTAATGATGTGAAAGAAACAATGGCTGATGCAATGGAATATGGAGAAGTTAAAGTGGCAGATGCCTTTGATGGAGCTAAACAAAGGCTGAAGATGGTGACAGACGTTGCTTCAGATTCGGCTGATGAGGTCAAAGACCGAATGGACGGAGTAATGAGTTACGAGAAAGAGAAAGCGACTGATATGTATGATGAAGCTAAAAACAAGCTGAACATTGCTAGAGACGTGGCTTCAGATAGAGCTACCGATGTTAGAGACACAATGGCTGGAGCAGTGGGATATGGGAATAATAAAGTGGCTGATGCTTACGGTGAAGCTAAAGAGAACTTGAATATTGCTATGGACATGGCATCAGATAAAGTAGCAGATGTCAAAGACAGAGCATCTGGATATGGGAAAGATAAAGCCGCTGATGCCTATGGTGAAGCTAAAGAGAAGCTGAATACTGCTGTGGGCATGGCTT
Source organism: Erythroxylum havanense (assembly GCA_024752395.1). Taxonomy (NCBI): domain Eukaryota; kingdom Viridiplantae; phylum Streptophyta; class Magnoliopsida; order Malpighiales; family Erythroxylaceae; genus Erythroxylum; species Erythroxylum havanense. The sequence continues at coordinate 8,623,655 of JANTNU010000235.1, read as the reverse complement.
CAGATAGAGTAAAAGATGCCAAAGACAGAATTGCTGAGACAACTGGATATGGAAAAAATAATGCGGCTGATGTTGTTGGGGAAGTCAAGCAAAAAATGATGAATACTGCCTCAGATATGGCCAATGAGGCTAAGAATTGGATGGAAGGAGCAATGGAATACGGAAAAGATAGAGCAAGGAATGTCTATAACATGGCCTCAGAGACAGCAGATGATGCTCAAGGGGCAATGACAGGATCAATGAATTATGACAAGGAGCAAGCCTTTCATGGCTATGATGAAGCTAAGCAGAAAACTAACATGGCAGTGAACATTTTCTCAGAAAAAGCTGAAGATACCAAAGATAAAATGTTTAGGGAAGCTGGTTGTCGAGGAGATGATGCAGTGGAAGCTTTTGATCGAGCTATGCACAATGTTGGGGAGGCTTACATATCAACGAAAGAAAGTGTGACTCGTCAGGCCAGGGCTAGCTATAAAGCTGCCAAGGAGAGGATGTCACAGACAACTGGTGATCTTGGAGATGCAATGAGAAAGGCGAAGGCTACAACAGAGCTTGATAACTTCTAATAAGCGTAACTCCTTTTAGCTCTTCTTCAATTTTTGGCTCTTCCAAGTCTAATTAAAAATTGACGTTACAAATCTAAGAGCAGTTTATCAGTTTCTCAATTTTCATGCATTCTTCGAGATCTATGTCTACATGCAAGCTATTGGAAAAGGAATTTCATCCTCACATTAGAAAAAAAAATGTTGGCGCCGTGGATTTGCGTGTTTTGCTAAGACGTAAATTGTTGGTAGAATTTCAACAAGTAATCTAGAAATTGCTGAAATCTAAATTTGTGTCTGTATGTAGCCACTTAGAGAACAATCATCTTGCAGAAAAAGCTTAAATTGTCATGGAGTTGAGCTAGTGATTGAACTAGTTCTCTAATTTAACGATAATTGTGCCTAACTATTACACTAACCTGGCATACTCACTCTCCCATGCGATGATTCCTTCATTATAGGACTCCATTTGTGTAACAAAGCCATTTCTGGTTTCCAGAAATGCAAAGTTTCGTCCAAGGTCTTCGCCAGACATTTGTAGATAAGAAGTTATTGTTTCTTTTTCAGAATCATTCATTCGTTTCTGGTTCAGTCTTTTTTCAAGCAGGTTCTCGCCCAGTTCTCTTACAAATTTGATCCCTTATTTTTATCCTAGTCGGCAATTTCAACTTCTCTTTTGTCCTCCTTTTCCCGTGGTTGAAATTAAAAGGAAAGGATATCATATATCTAATCATAAACCTGAATAGGTTGCATTGCATGGCACTGCTTGTTATGTGATGCATGCTGGTTTGGGACGGACCCAACTCAAAATAGTATTGTCTCCTTTGGTAGCCTAGGTCGTCTATCTTCTTATCCTCTCTTGGCGTCTTGGGGAGTCGAACCTGGGACCTCAGGGTTTTGTTGCACTAGCTCAGTGGTGAGAGGCGTGCACTTAAGTGCAATAAAACCTTGAGGTTCTAGGTTCGACTCCCCAAGACCCCAAGAGAGGATAGAAAGGTAGACGACCTAGGCGATCAAAGGGGACAATACTAATTTGAGTTGGGTTCGTCCCAAACCACATGCAAATCTTCACATTAAATTCTTCCCCCTGAGTTCTCACCTTCTACCATATTTGTATGCTTGTGCGATCCTCTTGACCTGTAGTCACATTTTGTCAACTTCAGCCCAATGAAAAGTGTTCTAAGAGTGCTCGGAGGTGATCAAAAAATGGTTAGGCTCAGGAGTCAGGATCATCCACCTTCACTCCCACCTGGATTCTTAATGGGATTAATAATAACCCATAACTAAGGCAATTTGCAAAATATGGATCGTTGTTTTCTCTTATTCAGTTCGCAAAATAAAATTGAGGATGAAACGAAAAATTGGTATCTTACAGTGATGGTGAAATCAAGAAAGGCTAGACTGCATTTGCTATTTAATTTGATTTCAGAGGCTATTCCGAACCTTGAATGAGCTTCGATGTTTTGAAGTCAAATTAATCTTTACAAGAAGCCACAGTGTTATGCCATGTGAATTTTGGTAAAGAGCATATAGTCTCCACCTTCATGTGCAACAGTTAAATTAATACATACCGAACAAACTATCATTTGTCACCATCAAAAGTACGACCCACAAGAAGAAACAGTGAATGTATCCCAGAAAATAGTAAGCTCATATAACCCTTCCAACGCACTCAGTGGGAAAGGGCATATGAGAAATGGAAGGCGCCTGCTATTTCACTATCATGGCCTATATCATCCCGTTTGCTTCGGCTTTGTTTAGTTAGATCTAAAATGACGACTTTATGGTTACGTTCAAGGAATCCAGAAGGCTGTCATTGTTCCAGAGGGCCATATTTTGGTAAGTGTGAAAGATCTTTCAGATATGAATCGAAATAATAGAAAACAACAGACATAAATAGGGAGTTAAAGGATTGTTATCTTTTCAGTGGAGAAAAGGAAACAATCTCTCTATAAATTCTCTACTTTGTCTTCTTCTTTCCACGAAGAGTAGAATGGAATAGAGAGTAATATCAACCATACTTGACTTAAAATAATGACAAGTTCATCGAATTGTGATGGCTGTGTATGATTTATGCTGTATTTAGGTTATTAAACATTAGAAGAATTCGGCAGCAATTAGTGATGAGCAAGAAATTCCTACACTCTAATTGTTTACGGACATCTTAATCTGATTCGGGACTAAGTCTATGTTAACCCCATGAATAGTGCCTTCAAGGGTTGAGTTTCTTACATTTGCTTCTTCTTCGTTGCCTGTTTGTTGTTGTGCATCCAGACCTTGAAAACTTTTCTCTTTATCCCCATTTGAGAACAAAACTGTTGCACCTCTTGTTCATTTTGTTTCTGGATCTTCCACTCCAACTTTTCAGCGAATTCCATCATTTTGTCTTTCTGCTCTTGACTGAATTTTGTTCTGAACCTCTTCTTCGACGATGAAGATGGATTGACCGATGCTTGCGCTTGCAAATTTGAGTGGATTATATTCAGATCTTCGCTTGATGATTCTGCCGTTCCGCCAAAAGTCATCATTATCGGTGCAATCGGAGCTGTTCCAATATGTTGTCTGAGATGCTGGTGAAAAGAAGCGTGCTGTGGAGGAAGGGAAGTAGTGAGTTGTTGATGAGGCAGTGTAGTATAACTAGTATTTCTTTGGCTATTGTTTTGATAGTGATAATTAGCTAAAAAGTTTGGCTCTCCATCAGTCTCCCTCCTGTGAAAATTTCTATGGCATTCACAAGCTGCACATCTCAAAGATTCAGGTGTGCCCTCCTCACCACTTGCCATGAATTCTCCACAACCATCCAGGACATGCCCTCCCATATTTGCTGCATGATTCCTTAAACATTCTCGGTATCTAATCGAGGATGCTGTTGATGTTGGTGGTGGAGATCTTGAAATTAATCTACTAGGACTTGGTGCTTTGTTAACAACTGTAGCTGACACTGGAATTGGAGCTGGATCTGATGCAGTTTGATCGTCTCTTCTTCTTTCTGCTGAATCTGGAATTATAGATATAGAAGGGAGTTTGGAGGAGGAATCTCTATCCACTGTGTTGTACACTGAAGAGCTTGGCATACCTCCTTTATCTTGGCCTCTCAATTCCATGATACTGGTTTTGAAGAAATGTCAGTACTGATTCTTCAAGTTTTGAATTTGTCAAACCCTTCTTTCTTCTTAGTTCTTACTGCATCATTGGCATCGTTTCCTTGATTTCAAGACAAACTAAAAGGTTGCTCCTGTGATTTTCTTAACCCTACTACAGCCTATTCGATCAAGTAACAAACTTGATCAGCGAGCTGATCACGAGGTAACTCCAAAGATCACTCCCCTCTCTCTCTGATTTTGACCTTTATGGGTGCAAAATCCGCCAACCCATTTCACTATTTGAACCCTATTCCTGAAGAGGTAAGCAAGCGATTGAGCAGTAAATAGACAGACGACTTGATGACCAAGTACAGATTAACACCAGGACGAGCTCAAGCCTTTATTCAAGGAAAAATGACGAAATGAGAGAAATGATCTTAAAATCCCAAAGTAAAACTGAATACTTCATGGGCCCCTATCAGATTTAACTAGCTAGCCTGTCCTATGACTTACTTGATCAATTAAAACTGTAGATTTGAAGTGAAGAGCTGCGAGTGCACACTCCCAGAAGTGGCCGTGAGATTCATACCTGTGGTTGTGAAATATAGAAATTAGGGTAGAGATCTTTAAGCCTTAATCACGCAGAAATGTGGGTTGGAGGTTTGCTTCCTACATCCCATCCAATCCCATAAAATACATCCATCAAAGGAACAGGTGTGTTTGGTTTTGTGGGCTTTGTACTAAGAAACAGTGGATAGTTGCAAAGTCACTGATGACATTCCTAAAGGAGGTACTCTTCCCAGAACAACCGACAAAGGTCGTGTTAGTTCCCTCCCGACACGAAAGATGGCTCTGATTCCACTGAGCCTCCAAGAAAATTGCCCCTTGGATATATTGGTGTCACCTCCTCCATCTCTGTGTCCGGTTCCTTAATCAACTGCTTAAGAACATGTGTTTAGTGAAGAGAAGACCAGCTAGCTAGCAGAGAAAGAGTTAAATTTGGGGGGGTCCTAATGATTAGATGTCTTCTTTGCTTGGAATCTTAATAGAACCTCAAATTCATAGAGACTAATCTCAACAAGCTCACGTTTGATATAAGGATGTTAGAACCCAGTAAGACAAGCCCTAAGTAGGGTTTTAGGTTTTTAAAGGAAGGTAAATCCACTAATGAGCGAGTGGAGAGAAGAATGGTGGCTTCTTTCTTTTGTGGGGGTGGAGAAAATCAAAAAGTGTGAGAGAATGCTCGCTGGTCCACCGCACAGTTCTTGTCCTTTTAAACATGTCAGATTCTCTATCTATCTTAAATCTCTTTACCCGAGGCCTTTTTGTGTTTGTGCGCCTGCTCATGCAATTTCTCCGCGGCTCCACTCTTTATCCTATGCAGTGAGTTTGGTTTCCCGTCTTTTTCATTACAACAATTGATGCCTGTATGTTTCCCAGTTCCCACTGTCGGCATCTACTCACACACTGTTTTTGTTCTTAATTTGGTTGCTTTTGTCCACTAATGACTCTCTCTTAGTACCGTTGAAAGACTCTCGTTCCAAGTTTTACTGTATTATTTGACTCTTTCCTCTTTTTCCCTTTTGGTATTCTGTCTTCTACTGGGGGCCATTTCTGTTACTGTAACAGTGCAGCTCCCCTTTTCTTTATTTATAGGTCTCAATTTGCTAGTTAGGAATTACATTATACCGCAGCTATGTTGTTTTTATAAAGCTGAAGCATAATAAGTAAAAGAAGAGGAGAGAAAGCAAATGTTTTATCGTAGAAGACGATATAACATCATATTTTTATTGAAGAGAAATTTGTTAATTTATGCTATTTTTCTCTAACTCAAATTTAAAAATAAAATAACATCTAATCTAAATCAGCATATAATAAAATCTAATTTATTTGATGGCTATCACAATAGTATCTCTAAACTAATTCCTAAAATCAAATTCTAAATATCATAATCAAATTTATCTAAGAACTAATTTTTGATTACTTATTTCGTAGGAATCTGCAAGTCTAAGGGATTTTTCAACAAACTCCTCCTTGCCTTAGGAGTTGCAGAGCTTTAATGTCAAAATAATTCATCCTATTGATATACTGCTTTTGCCTCTTCATTTTGTAACTTGCAAATTTTCTCCATATTTCAAATTTGTCCACATTTTCTGTATTTGATATCAGGCCTCCACCAACATTTTCTTTGTGAGTGATCTGTTTTTTTTTTTTTTTTGCAATGTGGGTATGGTAGATATGAATCATTATTGTTTATGTTGTTGTCGTCGATCTGGTTTAAACTCTTGTTTTTGTCTCCTCCTGAACTTTTTCGTTTTGCTAGCAAAGCACCTTCAACGATTCCTTTTTCTCTCATCATCCTCCTTTGTTCTTGTGCCTGTAGTGCATTTACTAATTCTACCAAAGACATGCTTGATACATCCTTAGCTTCTTCCAATGCAGAAATTTTAGATTCATATTTTTCAGGTAAGGTTACAAGAACTTTTTGCACTATTCTTTCATCGGAAAAATCCTTACCTAATAACCTCACCTTGTTTACTATGCCGAGCAATTTGTCGAAATATTCTTTAATAGTTTCTGACTCTTTCATCCTCAGTATTTCAAATTCTCTGATCAAATTGAGCACTTGCATATTCTTTGTTCTTTCATTGTCTTCGTATTCCTTTTTGAGATAATCTCAGATATCCTTTGCCGACTCTAGATTCATAGTTCTTGTGAATATAATGTTTGAAACAGCAGAAAACAAACAGGCTTTGGCTTTCGATTTCGATTTCTTGTTTTTCCTTTCTTTGTGCATCTTGATTTGAGTCATTGTAGGATTTGTTGACAATGGAGGCACTTCATAGTCTTCCTCCACAGCTTCCCAAACATCCATAGCATCAAGATGAACTTTCATTCGAATAGCCCAAACTTGATAATTTTCACCATAAAAAATTGGTGGTGCACCTTGAGACAATTGTGATCTCCATTACTTGAAGATGGTTGTAATTCTTGTTGTAATTCTAGGTCGTAAATCAGGTTTATGTTTTTGTTTCACTCATCTCACAGGTCCCTCAAGACAATTGCTTTGATACCATGTTGTTTTTATAGAGCTGAAGCATAATAAGTGAAAGAAGATAATAGAAAGCAAAGGTTTTATCGTAGAATATCATATAACACCATATTTTTAATGAATAGAAACTTGTCAATTTATGCAGTTTTTCTTTAACTCAAATTTAAAAATAAGATAACATCTAATCTAAATCAGCATAGAATAAAATCTAATTTATTTGATGGCTATCACAATAATATCTCTAAACTGATTCTTAAAATCAAACTCTAAATATTATAATCAAATTTATCTAAGACCTAATCTTTGATTAATTATTTCGTAGGAATCTACAAGTCTAAGGGATTTTCCAACAAGTCGCATAATATTGTGAAAATTGCATATACAACTGTATTCCACAATTTAAAACTTCAAATTTTTATATTGAAAATGTGAAACCTTTTCAATGTCTTCTTGAAATTGAAAGCCTACGACTATAGCAGTTTTTGGCTACTTTCTCAACAAAGTTGACGCAATAATGTTTTCGACAGCTTCCACATGTTAATATTGGAAGGTCAGGTCCCACGTTTAACTGCTCTAATAATGGGAATTTACTTCTTTTTAGGATTTTTGGTTTGTTCATGCTTAAGAGGTGAACATCTAATAACAGTACTGATGTATTCTGCGTTATCTTAACTATCAGGTAGTATACGACACTCGTAGAGTTTGCTCAAGAGCTCTTTTCAACCACAGCACAAGCTTATGTAGCTTGTAGAAACAAGGAAGTCCCTCTATTTATTCTCCTAATAATGACTTGTTTTACTGAAACAAAGTGTAACTGAGAAACGGGATTATTCACTTAAAATGGATGAGATGAAATTAATACTAAAATCTAAACACAAAGCTTTATCTTAACTATCAGGTAGTATACGACACTCGTAGAGTTTGCTCAAGAGCTCTTTTCAACCACAGCACAAGCTTATGTAGCTTGTAGAAACAAGGAAGTCCCTCTATTTATTCTCCTAATAATGACTTGTTTTACTGAAACAAAGTGTAACTGAGAAACGGGATTATTCACTTAAAATGGATGAGATGAAATTAATACTAAAATCTAAACACAAAGCTTAGTTTGTGAATGAAAAAGAGTCTTTTTCATGGCGTCTAAACCTAAATGCTGAATGAATTTACGTGAACTCCTGCTTTATTTCCTGACACGAATTGAAGGCTAATTCTGTATGCCAAATATAGAAATGGATGCTTCACATATGCCATCTCTCTTGTCATTTCCCTTCTCTTTTATGACACTCAAACCTCATTGGTTATTAATTAATATATTACCTCATGAGCTGCTCAACACCTAATAGGCTAATACTCTAGATTATCTTGCTCAGATGCATCGAACGGTCCTTGTGGGAACAATTCCCGAGTAGTTAGTTGATTTGTAGAAACAAATTAAATTATCACACTAATTTGAAATAATCCGTGGCAAAAGCCCTACCAACCAATGAGCTCTGTCCCTGCTAGACCTTAGTATATATTTTATGCTTCTTGAATGATTAAAAATTTAATTTCACAAGTGGACAAAGAACTCAGCCAGAGTAAAGTATCTCAAAATCTGCTGCGACTGACATGGTTGAAAAGCTCGAGACTGATTCAGTCTCAATTAATTGTGCCTGCGTCAATGATCAAGTGCCAATAATTAGAACGAAGGTGAATGACCTCTCCAAAGACATTTTGTTCATCTTTTTTTTTAGATAATTACGATGTAATCTAAAATATAGTCAAAGGTAATTAACAAAAACAAAAAAAGTAAGCATAAACTGTAGATGTCAACGTAAGTTATATATATATTTTATATATGTGTGATTAAATTACGTTTTGTCTTATACTTAACGAACAGCAGGATCAAAAGAATAAAGTCCAACTACTCTTTACATGCAAAGTAGTCAAATTGAAAGTTATAATTAACAAAAGGAAAAGGTATCCTAGAATAATTTCATTGTTAAAAGGCCTCCGTAAATCAAATATAAAACACTAAGGCTGAGAAATCCAAAAAAGTAACAAAAGAGTGATATCATGAAGATTTTACAGAACGGAACATCGCATCAGATGGAGAGGAGTTTGGCGTTTTCTTAGTAAAACGTGGTTCAGTTCCTTCATAAGTCACATCACACACTGCATGCTTGTAGATACCCCACGCCGCGCGATAGATTTTGTCGAATCCAGCCTACACTGTTTTGATAGATCTTCGAAGATTTAAAGACTAGCTCCAGTGTAAAAGAATATATCATGAGATAAAAACAAGTTGTGATGAAAAGGTTTACGATATATATAACGTTTTCTATAATGAACTGAAGTGTTCATTTTGGTCTCTTTTGTGGTCTTAAAAGTAACTATTCCTAACCCTTTTCTTTTTCTCTTTCAATTCGTGCACAATCAAAGACTTTTGTTTAAGCCAAAGTTACCTTCTACTGTATAAATCAGATACCAAGTCCAAGGTTTGCGGTCTCGATCACAGGACAAGGGAAGAACTTGTAATGTACATTATGTCACTCCACTGTATTTGCTTTAATTGCAAATAGTTCTGTATGGCACATGCGTGCAACTGAAACAACTCGCTTATTACCGTGTTACTGATATGTATCTATAGCTATACTCTGCACCTCAATAAATTCATTTTTAGCAGTTAGGTAGATTTTGTTTATTTTTAAATTTTGTACACAATTGTATTTTTTTAACTTGTAAATTTGTTGAGAAAAAAATTTAGGATGAAAAATACATGAAACAAAAACATAGAATTTATGTGATTTAATCAATGTGATTTACGTCTAATCACGACAAAATAATGTTTTTCTTATTATTGTAAGAAAATGGTGCAAAGTCAAGAGTATAATATAGAATATCTATATAAAATCCTAATCAAGGTTAGAGATGACTATAAAGCTCAGACTCAACCCGATTCAGCTCGGTCCGACTTGAAATTAATAAATCCGGCCCAGTTTAATTAAGCTTTGGGAAAATTCAAAATTTTTAAAAAAATTGGGAGCTCAAAATACAAAAATTATAAGAAAACCATGTCGTTTTGAGTAAAACAATATTATTTTCTATTTTCAACTAAAAAACCATCAACTCGGGCCATATGCTTCAGGCTTGATCAAGCTTTTTGTTAGGCTTGAACCCAGGCAAAAATTTTCAAACCCAACTTGAGCCTGGGCAAACTCAACCGACTCGACCCATTCATATCTCTAGTCAAGGTAGTTATAGTCTAAGGTTACATATAAGATGTTAAAGATTGGTATAATTATATTTTTGCAACTATCAAATTTCGTATTACTAGTAGTTTGATACCTGAAACACGTTTAACACTGACGTCAATATCGTTTTGATTTTTCAATCGTCTTTGACCCTTATGATTTCGTTACTAAGGTCAGGCCATTATGAAATTCAAGGTATATCTCATAATTTATACCTTCAGCTTGACTTGAATTCTATAACATCAAACCAAGAATCATTCTATACCATTCATGTCCTTAAGATCTTCTAGTTGCACAAAAGTTCGTCAAGTTCAAACATTGCTAAAATTTTTGTATAGGTAATGTCTTTGTCTAACATATATGTTAGGTTATTAATTATGGCTATCTAATATATGGAGAATACCTTATCCTCAATAATATCTTGAATAAAGTTTAACCTGATATCAATATGCTTTAACTGCTTATGATAGGTAGGATTTTTAGTCAAACACAATGCACTCTTGATATCAAAGTAAATGATGTAATGTTGTAAATTCATAACTACTAGCTAAACCAAGTGACCATATACATTTTTTAAGCCCTTCAAATAATAGCATGTATTCTGTTTTTATTATAGACAAAACTATTATAAATTGAAGTTTTGCTTTCTAAGTGATCGCTCATCAAAAGACGGTAAAGATATAACATAACAAGGATCTTCTTCTTAAAAAATCTTCACCACAATTAAAATAAGTATAACCAATAATACCACTAACTAAATTACCATACCTACAAACTAAGCAAATATCACTCGTACCTTTCAAGTATTGTATAATCCACTTAACAACTTATGAGTGAGCTTTCCCAAGTTTACTCGTAAAACCTGCTTACCATAGTAATAGCATTTGATAATTCTAGTCTTACATATATCATAACATACATCAAACCCTTAATTGCATATGTCTAAGGAACGTGCTTCATATAATCTTTCTTTATGTCTCAACTAAGTAATGCACTAACATCAAGTTTAAAATGTGTTGTTAAAGAAGTGTAAATTGACTTTGACTAATTCATTTACAAAGACTGAGCACCTTTTCAACATAGTTTTATTGCTATAAGCACAATAGGCCTGCTCTTCTAACCCTCTAAATCTCCATACCTTAAATTTTCTTAGTTGCTAGTAAATCCTTCATCTTAAACTTACTTCTTAACAAGATCTTCAAATTATTTGTTTCAACCTTCTTCAATATATAGTGACATTTCTCTCCTTGTTCTCTTTACTATTATATTTTGTGGTTATTCCTCTTGCATATCCATAGATCAATTTTTAATTATCACGTTTGAAATTTAATTTAAAGCTCCATTTTCTTGTAAACACCCTGATCGTTTTTATTTGCAAGATTATCAAGCTCCTCTTTTTGGGCAAACATAGCAAATTCATCATAAGTAATAGATCTCTGCTAATGATAAATTTTGGAGTTGTATCCTTTTCAATACACCATATTCTATATCCTTTAACTCCAAGAATATACCATAGAAACATGCCCCTTATTGTCTTAGACTCTTTTATACCATTATTAACATAAGCATAAGTAAGACAACTAAATAGATGCATATCACAATGATCAGAGGGAGTGTTGTACCATATATCTCGAGGAGTCTTAAGGTTTATTGCATTTGATGGAGATCTATTCACAATGTTACTGCCTCAGTCCAGAATTATTTTGAAAGTCTAGCATTTAATTACATGCATTGAGCATGTTATATAAGTATTTAGTTCATCCGTTTAACAACTATATTTTATTATGGCATATGATGTAAAATGTGGTCTCTCACAATACCTTCCTTCTTATAAAAACCATCAAATAGTTTAATATAGAATTCTAACTCATTATCTATTCAGAATGCCTTAATTTATTTTTCGGTTCTTTCTTCAACCATAACCTTTCATTCTTTGAACTTTTTAAACATTTCTTTATTTGATTTCCAAAAATACTACTAAACTTCTATAATAAAGTAATTTCATCTTCTATGAAATTAAATTAGAGCAAGATCCCTAAATCTAAATGAATATAACAAGAATGTTTGTGAAAATAGACTCATTGAAACCAAATTTGACCTTGCACTACTTGCCAAGAACATAACACTCAAAGAATTTCATTTTCTCAATTTTAGCTCTATTTAAATTGTAACATCCCGTTACCGGAATGACGGGTAGATTGGTAATTTGGATCGGGTTAGGATTTGGTACAGGCAAAGTGTTGTATTGCACATGTATTACAGTTTTGATTGTCATTGATAAATGATTATTGACTGCATAAGTATATATATATATATATATGTCCATACATGTATGACAATTCCCGACGAAATTGTGAAATTGGAAATTGGTTAAAATCGTTCAGATGAGAAATTGTGAAAAGTGGAAATTTAGTCGGCGTATTAATTAGGTTTTGAAGATGAAATTAGAGTGAAATGGAAATTTAGAGGAATGAGAATTGGCATATGAGTATAGGAATAAGAACTTCCTGATTTTGTGAATTTATGGGAATTTTCCCAGAATTTTCAGAGTAATGGATCCGGACTGAAAAATTGGCCTAGGGACTGATTAATGTGATTCTGGGTCCGAGATTGGTTGGCAAATAATATGAAATAATTTGAATTA
>JANTNU010000235.1:8596665-8608385 GCA_024752395.1 Erythroxylum havanense | reverse complement strand
TTGTATTCACTAGTTGAGAGAGTTAGAAAACTTTGAGAAGAAAAATACAGAGAGTGCTAGAGTACCATTTTCGGGTATTGGTGAGCCTGAGGGATTCTTGCTGCAGGTGTTCCATAGAACACTCCAATCTCTGTACTGGTTCTTCATTTTTCTTTTTCACTTAGTGAAATCTCTTACACCACTGTCAAGTGGGAACCTTGGACGTAGATAGTGTATCATTATCGAACCAAGTAAATCAATCTCCTTAATTTTCTGCAATCTTGCCATATCTGCAAAATAACAAATCTTTGTCAAGTTTCTGTTTAAAGAACATTTGAACAGCAGTAGAAATCCCAACATTTTCAATATCAAATTTGTAGAAAGACATCTTGACAATAAACTATAGATTAACAAAGAAATCCCAAACTTTGATACCAATTGTCACCTAAACAAAAGGCGTAAAAGAAAATTTTAAAAAAAAAGCAAAGACACAGAATTTAAGTAGTTCCGTTAATGTGAGCTACATCCACTGGTAAATTTCTTACTGCTATGAGAAAACGGTACAAAGTCAAGAGTATGACAAAACGCATCTGAATATGATCTTAACAAAATTATTTATAGTCTAGAGTTACATATAAGATGTATCAATATGTTGGAATTATATTTTGCATATCCTTAAATATTTCATGTTGCGAGTCTGACGCTTGACACAACCTTGGCATCGACACCAGTGTCGTTACGACTTCTCAATTTTTTCTGACCCTTACGAGTTTATTGCTGGTCCCATCTCTTATACCGACATTGATTCTTCTCTTGTTCCTTAGTGACATCTCATTCAGGTTGTAGCACCTAAGACTTTTAAAGGGTCACAAGCCAAGTTGTATTATTATGAAATTCAGGACTTATCTCATAAAATTAACCAGGGAGCAGAATTCACGTTCAAATTAAATATAAAACAAAATCAACCAGCAGTTTACGACATTAATTGTCTTCATATGCAAAAGCTTATCAGACTCTGAATTCTGAGAGTTGACAGAAAGGATTGGCATTTTAGCAGTCCCTAATACGTACATACATACACCCTGAGTTTTCAAATAGGACAGTTTCGTGACTCTTATTCATATTCTTCAACAATAACTCAACACACCATGAGTTTTCCTTTTTCATATCTATATTTTAACTTCTTAATTCATAGCAATTTTCTGTATTCCTTGATGCTGAAATCCGGATTCGATTTACTCCTTTGAAAAGGAGTTAGATTAATAGGGAATATTGCAATTTCAATTTTAATTATTATGGAGTTTAAATTATAATTTCTATCCACATAATTGTAAAATATACTCAGTAACTTAACAATATTAAGTTGTCCTAAATTGAAAATTGTGTATTCATATTATACGAGTTATAATTTTGTTAGAAATAGTAGGTTTGAATATTTTTTAATTTTGTCAAACTTGAAATAAATAAATTTCAGAAATAGAAATAATTTTCTTAATTAATTTTAATTTTAAACTTCAATTTTTGGACTGTCAAATACAACATTAACTCAATATTTATAGATAATTAGAAGTTGTATCAGGAATAGAAAAATAGCAAATCAGTTCATCTTTATCTAGATCAAGACGAATAGAAATAAATGTGACTACAAGTTGTAGTAGTTTGTTTCGAGTCATGCAAAGTTAAATATATTCTCAGGCGCCGAAAGTGAAAAAGAAGCAAGTTCTTTCAGGATAACTAAGGCGGGCTGATGGATGTAACAGAAGCTTTTCAAGCATCCATATGCTTCTTAGCCTACTCTTAACCTTAATCACCCTTTCGGTTTCCTCATCTCTATGGATCTTTGTTTGAAGATAAAAGGTTGAAGGCAACTTTTGCAAGTTGGTAGTTATACTCTGCTATCCAAATCTCTTCCCCAACTTGAGTTGTTCGTGTACTAGCAAACAGAATCCACACAATCGTTAAATATCACGGTATGACTATCAGCTTGCTCCAAGCATATACTAGTGTATGGATAATTAGCCCGCACAGTAGCTCAACTGGTTATTAGCAAGGAAGTTGAGTACAAGGGTCTCAGGTTTGAGTTTCGGCAGCGATAGTATGGGAGTTCATCCAATGTGGTGACTTCTTATGCGCACCGAAAAAAACGACCGCTTTGTTAATAACTTAAGTGAGATTAAACTGTGATTTACCACCTTCATAACTCTGTCAGGTCGGAATGTGGGGGCGCTTAGGGTGGACGATTTCATCTTTTGAGTGCAAAAGTGTACGGATAATTATCATCATATACCATTTACTCTTAATGAAAGCGAAACCTTAATTGTTTGGGCATTTGGGCCGTGCAAAGTGCAGATTCTATGTGATCAACAGAAACGGGCCTGAATTATGGCTTTCGTAACCTGTTGTTCATTAGAGAACATCAGTGAAACTTTACAGAAGCCGATAACCAGATGCTCTTTTGTTTTAGTTTTTCTGCAAGAGATTTGTGAACATGTTGATTTCTTTTTTCTTTTTCTGGTTTACATGATTCCCAAACCAGTACCTAAGGACTCATATTGTCTAAACAGATCTCTCTAGAGATCCTGAACGCTTGGCTGGCTCACTTTGTCTTGCATCCAAAAAAAAGTTGGACGCACATGGGCTTGAGATTAGAATTTGTTGAATTAGACTGAATTTTCTTTTCTGATGAAATGAACCGAATTGGGTTCAACTTTGCATCCAATTTGGGCTTTGAACTGGTCATCTTGTCGTTGCAAAGAAGTCCGTGCCTTCCAAGAACCGAGGACAGGACTTTACTGCGGCAATACTGGTCAGACAAAAGCCGTTTATACCAAGATTCAATCAAATAAGAGCTAAACTTCAAAATTTCGTCTTAATTCTTCATTGGGCGATCTACATGGCAGCCAGAATCAAGCTTTATGTTTCCTTTCGTTTTGGCTTATGGGTGAGAATAACTAACTAATTTGATGAATCAGCGCACTCTTGGAGAAACTGTGTTATTATTGCAAAAGCTAGAACTCTACAGCAAGAAGACAGCAAGCAGTGCTTGGAAGTATGCTGACTGCGACAACAACAGAATAAGCAGTGATGGTTAAAGTAGAAGGTTTGGTTAAATAAAGACCATGGGATGAGATGTCCAATAAACATCAGTGGGATAGTGTAAAAATTGTGAAACTTTATTACATAACTGGTCTAGTGAGCCAAAGGTAATGAAGTACTCCGTCAGTATTACAGGATTAAAAAGGTGGTCATGATTTCTGGAAAGTGGTGGAGAGGACTAATAGGTGTGGAGACAAATTTAGAAGAGTCACAGTGTGCGCGGTGAAGAAGGTCACAGAGTATATTTAGATTGTGTGAGAAGAATGCCAGTGAGTGTAAAAGTTGCTTTAATGCCCAGAGTGAAGAGGACCTAGATCTTTTAAGGTCAGAGCAGCGTGAAGAGCATCAACGAATGAAATGTCGTGAAGAACAGGTAAACAAGTAGAAAAGCGATCTAAGTGGAGGTGGAGTGAATAAAGAGAGAGGTAGGGCTTGATTAACACTATAAAGTGGTTTGTATAGATGACAGATTTAATAAAAATGATGAGGACCAGCAAAAAAAGGTGGTATCAGAGCCTATCTGAGCTAATAATGCGTATTGCTTTACAATCCTCCAATGTATTTAGACATAGTTTGAGATAGATGAAGTAATTTCACTTTCATGTAATCTAAGCTACATGATTTAAATCAAGATCATCAGATAATGTATAATACTTATCTAAACGTAGATGATATTACAATATAGTAAGATGAGCTGTTATCACGAATTAGCAACATGATATATTCAGCGTTTCTCTCTGGCTAGACCGAACTGTAATGAAGATAAACCAATTAGCCAAATATATGACAATTTAAGAGAGAAGATCAAATAGCTAAATGATTGACAAGGTCACCAAGCTAAACGAACTACAGTAGTTTCAGGGACAAGAAACATCTGAATGTTCCAAGCACATGAACTTACATTTGGCAAACTTAAACTAATAGCAGAATTAGGAAAAGAACAGAACTTTAAGAATCGATCAAGAGCTTGTTTTGGAAGGAATTCTGAAATAATCGACGAAGAAATCTGTCAATCAAGACAGAATTAACACTTGCCAGTTCATATCATAAACCACATAAATGTAATAGCAGAATGGAGTTGGTTCAAACATTCATTAGTAATTTAGTACCTACAACTACCCACACACTGCTATGATTTTGCTTCTTTATTACCTGCTTTAGCATCCATTAACCTCCACATATACCAAGACCCAACAGACCTATAAGGTCTCCATTTCTCACAAATCTCCTCCATTTGCAAAGCCTGAGGCAGATCCTTAAGCCCATACAAAGTTTGCACTCCTTTTCTCACCCCCAAATCACCCACCGGTAACACATCTGGTCTATGTAGCGAAGACATCATAAACATGTGAACAGACCAAACGCCTATTCCCTTCACCGCCGTCAAGCTACTTAAAAGCTCATCATCACTCATTTCAAGTATCGACAGATCCGACAACAACCCACTTTTGAACTTCTCAGCTAGATCATGCAAGTAGCTGGCTTTCCGACCCGAGACACCGATTTCTCGGAGCTGTTGTGCAGAGAGCGAGAGGACATTAGCTGGGTTGACTTGTGACTCGCCGCCACAGAGTGCGATAAATCTAGAGTAGATCGATGTCGCGGCTTTGGTGGCGAGTTGCTGGTAAATAATACTTTTTGCTAAGGATAGAAATGGTGGGTCTTGAGAATCGTAGGTGGGTGGTTTATGGGTGTCGAGAAGAGTAGCGAGGAGAGGGTCGTTGTTCCGGAGATGATCAAGAGCGAGGTCGATCTCGCCTTTGACTGACAAGGTTTTAGTGACGGATAGAATGGAAGAGACGGTGACAGTAGAGGGTTTAGTGCAGGAGATTTTAGTGGGAGGTTTCCTGATTTTGCGTGATGGGAATGGGATTTTGGGGGCGGATTGTGAAGGAGAAGATGGGTTGTTAATAAGATGGGTGATGGATCGGGTAACAGGTTTTACCATTTTGAGATGTGGAGGGTGAGGTTTCGCCGGGAAGTCGTTGGGCTAAACGGAGAGTGATAGCACGAGAAGGAGAAGACGACTAGAGATTGAGGGAGAGGGACAGAACAGTGATTATAACCGCAACATTTGATGATCCGTTATAAAGGTTACCTAACATCTGTGTGGGCTTTAACTAACAATACAATCCTCATAACTATTGCTGCTGACTTTGCCTGATGGTTATAAGCCTAAGCCCAAAACTCTTCCGTATTGTATCGCTCCTTGTGCTTAGCACATGAGCTTTGAACAAACCCTCGTTTTCAAAATAAAAGGATATAATTTAATTTTCTTAAGTTTTATACAGGTCGTTGTTGGTAGGAAAATCAAAATTTAGGATCTGTGATACTTATCCAAATTGATCAATTCTATCAATTGCAATAGGAAGTCAAAGCCTTTCAGCTTATTGTCTTCTTTCTTTTCTCATTCTGCTACCATCTCGGAGGATAGATCAGTTTTGTTATTTTAAAGAAAATAATTTAAAAGGAAAATTTTACAATTTCACATGTTAAAACAAGTTCTAGTGTGACGCAACATAAAACGTTCGATTTTTCAAAGATTATACAAAACTCTTTGAAGGACTAAAGAAAATTCAATAGAAATCTAGTAATGTTTTCAAACTGACAAAAGTTGTCATCAAGTTACTACAAACGATAATATAAACTCTAAAAGATAAAAACCTAATAATAAAACAATATTTTATTAATAAAACAATTAAAATTATTAAAACATTACTAGAACTTCGTATCAGTCTTCTCCACTTAAAAAGGACTCATCCTTGAGTATACAAAGTCCTTCAAGTATAATGGATCATCGGAATTATGGAACTTGGACAAATTTGCTATGTTAAAAATGTTGGAGATCCCAATATTATCTGGAAGGTCTATGATAGCATTGTCGTTAATCTTTTTTAATATCTTATATGATCCATATTTCTTTGGTTGTGGTTTACTGTATGTTCCTACAGGAAACCTCTCCTTGCATAGGAATACCATGACTTGATCTCCCATATCGAATGTCTCTAGTCACCTATCTTTATTAGCTGCTTGTTTGTACCATTTGTTTACCGTTTCCAATTTTTGTTTTATTTCTTTATGTATTGCTACCATTTGTTTAGTCATATGCTTAGCGAAAATATTGGTTCTCTCACTTTTAAGTACCTTGAGCAAGTTTAACATGTAATGAGGTACCTTGGTATAGATAATAGAGAATGGTGTTTTACTTGTCGCACTATGGATGACATTATTATATGAGAACTCTGCTTGAGGTAGTGCCAAGTCCCATTGTTTTGGTTTGTCCCCACAAGCACTGCGAATTAAGTTTCCTAGTGTTCGATTGACAACCTCAATTTGCCCAACAGTTTGTAGATGGGTTGTGCTACTAAAATTTAAAGAAGAATCGAATAACTTCCATAAGATACGCCAAAAGTAACTGAGGAACTTACTATCATAATCTAAATTAATGGTCTTAGGTAATCCATGTAGGCGAATCACTTCTTTAAAAAATAATCAGGCAATGTCGACTACATCGGAGGTCTTCTTATAAGGGAGAAAGTGAGTCATTTTAGAAAATCCGTCAATCAAAATAAATGCTGAATCAACCCCTCCTATAGTACGAGGTAGTCCCAACACAAAATCCATAGATAAGTCTTCCTATATATTCTTTGATATGGGTAGCGGCATATACAATCCAGTATTTTTGTCTAGCATATATAACATCTTTCTACAAATTTGGACACATCCCTTCTTAACTGAGGCTAATAAAAGGGCTCCTTCACTTCCACCAATGTTGTATCACGTCCTAAGTGCCTGCTAGTCCCCTTGTATGCAAGTCTCAAATTACCTTCTCTCTTAAAGATGTTCTAGGCAAATACAATTGGTTGTCATACATCAAGTACCCATTGTTGATATGAAATCCGTCTATAAGCACACCAAGAGAAACCTTGCCCTAAACCTCTACGAAGTCCTCATCTTGCTCATAATTATCTCACAGTTGCTCAAAACCCATAATTTCATTACTGAGAGTAAGTAATAAGGATGCCCTCATACTTAAAGCATTTGTGACTTTGTTTTGTACTCCTAACTTTTGCCTTAAATTGAACGAAAATTTTTGTAAAAATTGACACCATCGCGCATGCATATCACTACTAATCCACTTTTGGTTATTCAAATACTTTAAGGCCTCGTGATTTGAATATAACACAAACTCCTTAGCAATTAAATAATGCTCCCTATTTTTTAGTGTTCACACCACCAAATACAATTCTTTGTCGTAGGTACTCCATTTTTTTTGGGCATCACTAAGTTTTTCGCTAAAGAATGTCGTTGTCCTTTTTTTGTGAGAATGCAGCTCCTATTCCCACCCCACTAGCATCGTAGCCAACCTCAAATAGATTGTTAAAATCTAGGAAAGCTAGTACTAGCGCTATACATAACTTTTCTTTAAGCAATTTAAAGCTCTTATCTGCCTCTTCTCCCTATTGAAAGTTGTCTTTCTTTAGGCACTTTGTCATAAGCGCTGCAATGGTGCTAAAATTCTTTTATAAACCTTCAGTAAAAGTTCACCAAACTATGAAAACTCCTTAGTTCCCCCACATTGTTCGATGTTGGCCAATCTTTGATTGCCTTAACCTTTGTTTCATCCACCTTTATCCCATCCCTAGACACTATATACCCCAGGAATACTAACGTATCTGTCATGAAATTACACTTCTTAAGGTTGAGGTATAATTGGTTGTCTTTTAAAGCGTTTAACACATGTTGTAAGTGTAATAAGTGTTCCTCCTCTGAATCACTATAAATCAAGATATCATTGAAATAGATCACAACAAATTTACCAATCAAAGGCTTGAGTACCTGATTCATCAACCTCATAAAAGTGCTTAGTGCATTGGACAACCCAAATGGCATCACCAACCATTCACATAGGCCTGCTTTTATTTTGAAGGTCGTTTTCCATTCGTCACCGGGCTTTATGCGAATCTGACGATAACCCATTCTTTATATCAATCTTCGAAAATATCGTCGCACCATGTAAGTGATCCAACATGTCATCTAACCACGATATAGAAAATTTATATCCCACTATAATCCGGTTAATGGCTCTACTGTCAATACACATATGTCAAATTTCATCCTTCTTTGGAGTCAATAATGTCGGAACTACGCAAGGACTCATACTTTCTAATATAAGCCTCTTTCATAATAGCTCTTCAACACCTCCTTTAAAATCTCACTTTCCTTCAGATTCATTCGGTAATGCGGCAAATTCGGTAAACTAGATCTGGGAATGAGGTTTATATTGTGTTGGATATCCCTTATAGGGGGTAACCTATCTGGGATATCATCTAGCATTAACTCCTTAAACTCTTGTAGTATGGGTCGCATTATCTCTAGGTACTCCTCCACTTGAAACTCTACTTTACTCGTCAACACCTGTTTGACCACTAACACATGTACTTGTCGTGTTCCTTGATCTCCACTTCGAACCTCTTGACCATAAACAAGAAAGTATTACCCTTAAAGGTTGAAGTCTTGGTTTTAAGCAGTAGAAGCATGTACTTGACCCCATCCTCTCCAATTGGTATTGGATACTCCTTCCCGAATGCTAAGCATCTACATCAAACTGTCACTGCCTCCCAAACAACAATTGACAAACATCCATGTCAACAACATCACAATATACTTCATCTTTATACCTGCCAATGGAGAATAGAGTTCTACACCTCTTTATGACTTCTATATTGTCTACTGCAGTTTTAATCCACCCTATGGTATAAGGATTAGGATGTTTTCCACTAGTAATCCTAATTTGTTTCATTGCTCCCTTTCTAATAATGTTTTCGTAACTTCCACTATCAATGATAACTCCAAATACCCGGTCACGAATCATGCATCTTGTGTGGAATAGTTGATTCCTTTGGGTTCGGTCTTCCTACTTAGGTGCTAACATCAGTTTCCTCACCATATACGTTGAACCCTCATCAACTTCATACTCATCATCCTCACATCCATCTGCTTAGCAAGCAATTCCCTCGCCATCTTCATCCCTCTCTATAAAGTTAACTGTCTTCCTCAAAGGACACTCATTAGATCTGTGTCCAGGGTGACCACATTTGAAGCACTTCCCTACAACTGGTTTAGCATAGGGATTCTCAAATCTCTTAATCTCCTTATCTCGTGCCTCAACCGTATGCCTTTTTTTCATAACTTTATCCTCTACACTCCGCATTTTATAACTACGGGGAGTATGCTCCTACACAACTTTGTATTTATTAGTAGATTCTAGAGTCTTATAGTCTCTACATTCCTTCTGCTATGCTCCCGCTACATTATCTCCACGTTTAAGGCCATGTTCTTTGCTTCTGACAGTGTGCAAATAACCTGTACTCGAATTCTGTCCCAAAGTGCTAGTCTCAACCCTTCCAAGTATCCAACAACCTGCTGTCCTTCATATTCTAGAAGGTTGTTTCTCTCCACTCTCATGCACTGTCCGTCCTCCTTAACTGCATCGTTGATATTGTTGGAATAGAATCTGCTCGTAATCCGGTGGTAAGGATTCCGGCTTCAACAGGAACTTCATTCTATACTATGTACGCAACAATCCCTTCCCTTCGTGCTCCCTCCGTGATTGAATTCTTTCCTAACATGCCGAAGCTCCCCCTTCGGTCTACAAGCCACAATCCGAATTCTTTTCTCTAGTGCAATCTCTAGATATTTGAAGAATATATCAATTTTTACAAGTCAATCTAAAAAATCTTCAATACCCAGGCTACCATTAAAAAAAGGGATATCTACCTTCAGTCTATAATCTCCCGCATCTCTATCTTCAAATTTACTATAGGCGTCTTTCCTCCTACGCCCATCGTGTTTTTGAAAATGCCCAAGTCTATTGGACTTACAGTAATCTTCTTCCTCCGAATCCTCCTCACAGATTGGTTGTCTCCTTGTAGGCACAATTATCCCTGGTCTTCTAGGGTTATCTTGTCTCCTAAGTGTATCAATTCATAGAGCATCTAGACGTTTCACAATCTTTTCAAGACGCTCCTCGAAACGTTGAAATTTGTGTTCTATCTGCTGCTCTAAACGTTGTTTTAAATGTTGCAATGCTTCGTCTCCTAAAAAAGGAGTCCTAGCCTCCTAAACACCATCATGAAGACCATTGCTATCGCTCCCAATCGACATCCTTGCTCTGATACCACCGACACAGGGTATAACATTCGATTTTTCAAAGTTTGTACGAAACCCTTTGAAAAACCAAAGAAAATTCAATAAAATCTAAAATAATGTTTTCAAACTGATAAAACTTATCACTAAGTGACTACAAAAGATAATATAAACTCTAAAAGATGAAAACCTAAGGATAAAACAGTCTTTTACTAGAAAAACAATTAAAACTACTAAAACTCGTATAAGAATGTCATGTAAGAAGAAGAAGTTTGCAAAAATTGGGGAGGTGGTGGCGGTGGTTTTGATGGCCAGAAGGGGAAGATGAGTTTTCATGGTTGTTAGTAAAAGAGTTGTTTTAGATGAGGCTGCTAGAGGGTTTGCCTTTGTGTAGGTGAGTGATTTTTGTTAAGGAAAAAGGATTAATCTCAGGTGGAGAGTTATGGGAAGCTATGAGGGCTTGGATTTGTTGGTGTTGGGATTCTTGAGTGATACGTATAGATTAGAGTTTGGTCAAGATAGTTTGCAGGGTATTATTATTCTGGTCAATACTAGACCCATGTCAGCCAAAAACCGCGCTCATCTCATTGTGAAATTTCACATTGTCTGGTTTCAAGTATTTATTTGAGCTAACCTGACTCTTATACCAAAAATGATAAGAATTTTGTGTAAAAAGAAGAAGGTTGCAGAAGAAGGAAATAGAATAAGTAGTTGACAATCTTTCTTTTCCCCTGTTTTTTCATTAATCATAGCTTAAATAGGGAAACAACGACGAAATAACCACCTACTTACAAAGAAAAATGAAACTAACTGATTGTGGATATTTCTACTAAATTATTGAATGAAAAATTCAAGCAACTAACTTTCCACCACTAACTGTGTTTAACAGCTTTAAGGACTATCTACAATAGATCCTCCTCACGTCCACTGCATATATTTGTATGTGTCAAACTTTGTGTCCCAGTGCCTTATATTTTTAAAATTATATAAAAAAGTCAATGAATACTAATCTACAAGCTTTCCTGTAACTTTATTTTTACATTTTTTAAAAAGTCTATTTTTCGTGATGCCAACATTTAACCTTTTTTTATGAAAAAAAAGTAACCTTCCTTACCCAAATGTTACATTTAAATTAAAACATAGGCTTTTTTAGTAACTAGTATCCAAAACTACCGGTATTCATGTCAAATAATGACGTCGTTTGGTTAGCTACCAATCAGCTATTTTTTCAGCTGATTGATATGCTTCAACTGTTTGACTATTCAAACAGCTATAAAAGCTGTTTGGAGAGCAGCTGATCCCATAGCTGTTTGTCTTCAAACAGCAAAAAATGAAAACGCTCCTATAGAGGAGCGTTTTCATCAAACAACTAAATTAATTTTTTCCAATGCCGATTTTGGAGGAGCGTTTTCATCAAACAGCTAAATTAATTTTTTCCAATGCCGATTTTGTCCTCTTTGTTACAGTCTCATTCCATTCATTTTCTCTAGATTCTT
>JANTNU010000235.1:8570545-8581776 GCA_024752395.1 Erythroxylum havanense | reverse complement strand
CTAAAATGAAATGGAAAGCATTATGCATTCAGTATATGATTGTGCTATGAGTTTGCAATTAGAAAGAGGTAAATGTGCGATAATTGTTGAGTAATGTATGATTGTGATTCTAAATGTGATACTGTGTTGTTTTGTACGCAACTTTGCGTAATGCATGAATTGAGTAAACCATCGATGATGGTTACTCATTGAGTTCGCAAACTCATCCAAAATTGCATCTATTTTTCAGGACAACGATAGTGTGACTCCTAGCTCCAGATTTTGAGACTTTTCTTGTTGTGTGAGTGCCGGCGAGAGGAGCATGGCTCACAGGTCGGTCAGCTGGGATCTTTTGGGGATATTTTGTGGATGACTTATCTAGGAGTTGTGTCAGTTCTTTTGGATTCGTACAGTTGTAATTATGACTGAAGTATGTACTTATAGTTTTCAGAAAAAGAAATGAGAATATCTTTTAGTTCTAAAATTTAGTGAATGTAATCTTATAGAACTGCTTATTATTGTGATGCCATGAGAGTTATAGAATTGATTGTATCGTAGTGCACCCTCATCGTAGGGTATGTATCAGTATGACCTACGGGAGTCCCGGTGTATACTCTACGATAAGGGGGCGCTACACAAAGTCTGGGAGTCGGCTATCAACCGCACTATCATAGTCCTTATCACTAAGACTCCATCCCTTTCCTTGATCTCGTAGTTTCGACCTATAGCTCTCTGCACTATTCTGTACATGGTCCTCACCAAGATTATTGTCAATCGGCTCAAGCCCTATCTCGAAGATCTAGTCGCCCCAACTTAGTGTAGTTTTACCCTGGGGTGCCTTATTACCGACAACATCATCATCGCCCAAGAGGTAATACATTCCATGAAGAGGAAAATTGGGTGCACGGGACTTATGGCCATTAAACTTGACCTGGAGAAAGCATACAACCGCTTGGCTTGAGACTTCATTCAAGACACACTGATAGATGTTGGCCTTCCGGATTCTTTGGTTAGTCTCATCATGAAGTGCATAACCTCGGTATCCTTTCAAGTTATCTGGAGCGGAGATCTAGGCGATGCTTTAACTCCCTCCTGAGGTATTCGCTAGGGGGACCCTCTCTCCCCCTACCTCTTTGTTTTATACATAAAACGATTTGGTCATGCGATTACTTAAGCAGTGTCAAGAGGCAATTTGCACCCGATCAAATTAAGCAAGAATGACCCGCCCCTTTCCCATCTATTCTTTGCTGACGATCTGATTCTTTTCTCAGAAGCTTCCATCGATCAAGTGATAGTCATTCGTGATATTTTAGCTGCTTTTTGTGCGACGTCTAGCCAACCGGTTAGCATGAATAAATTAAGATGTTATTTCTCCAAAAATATTCCCCCCGGTATGAGCCATTTTTTAAGCAACGAGTTAGGCTTCTAACAGGAGAATGACCTTGGTTGTTATCTCAGCATCTCTTTTCTACACCAAAGGGTCACCAAACGGACGTATCAATACATTCTAGATCGCGTCCACCAACATTTAGCAGGCTGGTCAGCCAAACTTCTGTCGTTCGCTAGCAGAATCACTCTAACTCAAGCGGTTTTAGCGACTATCCTGAGCTACACCATGTACACAATTCGGTTGCCACACAGTCTGTGTGATGCACTGGAAAAAGTCATGAGGCAATTTTTATGGGGTTCGAATCACAAACAAAAGAAAATCCACTTAGTCAGCTGGACGGATGTTTGTAAACCTAAGGAGTTGAGATGACTTGGCATTCGACGTATTCGTGAAACTAATGATGCCTTCCTCGCAAAACTCGGTTGGTCCTTGATAGCAAAACCTAATCCTTTATGGGTCCAAGTGTTATCAGGTAAATATAATTTTGACGCCAATCATATCCCTATCTCACTTGCCACCACTGGGGGTTCAATGGTTTGGCGAAGCATCAAGGCTACCTGACACATCGTTACCCAAGGCATGAAATGGATGATTGGATATGGCTCCAAGACACGTTTCTGGCTGGAGCCTTGGCTTGCGGGAGTGAGACCGCTCATTTTCACACCACTCACTCAATCCCCAAGTCAACCATTAACCTTAGTGTGCACAACTTTGTGGAGGCTTCTGATAACTGGAACTGGGAAGCTTTCCAATCCTCGCTCCCAATGCTGTTGTGTCGACTTATCACTGGAACATTCCCTCCTAAGCACTTCCTAGAGCCAAATAAGGTGGTTTGAGGAACTTTAGACTAAGGTCTATTCACCATAGTTTCAACCTATTCCACGCTTATGAGCCATGATGACGAGCCAACTCATGGAGTTCGGAAGGCTATATGACAATGACCAGGACCGCATCGAATCCGATCGTTTCTATGGCTTATAGCGCATGTCCGGTTACTCACAAACCAACAATGCGTCCGCAAATAACTCACCACTGACAATACCTGTCAGCAATTTACCCTTGAGGAGTCAGCTTTTCACGATGTTAGAGACAGCACCAAGGCTCACCAAGTGTGGGTCTCTTTATCGCCACTCCTAACCGATTCAGACTTCTCCTCTCTGCCTTTGTGAGATTGGCTCCTTAAAAATCTCCAACAACACCGACACGCTCTGGGCCATGCCTGGGCTGTTATTTTTGGAACGACCTGCTGGTCACTCTAGACGTGACGCAATCTGTCAATCTTTGATGCACATTTCCATTGGCCATCTTCACCTAATTTTCTTATTTTGTCTTATGCAGATCAAATCTGCAAGTCTACCGTGTGGTGAAGCAGAACTAACCCCGGATTCTGCCCCTGACAGAAGCAACTTGTAACATCCCATCAACGATGGGAAGAGTAATTTGGTCATTTGGGACTGGTTAGGCGAGTGTAAATATATCTCGGCATGAACATGCATCATATAGCCTCTATATTTATATGAATGGTAATTTTTGCACATGCATATGATTGTACATGCATTCATGACATTTTCCGGCATATGGGTCTAAATGTAATTTTGTGTGATTGATGTGATAATTGTGTTTGAAAAATTAAATTGGAGTGATTTATGTGTGTTTTACATTTTTAGGGAATTTCAGGAATTTTTTTGAAAATTTTCGGGGAGAATTTTCAGACCGAAAAAATCGCCAAGTGACGGACTGATTGGTTTCCGGTACCAAAAATTTCTGCCCAATGGCATTGGAATATTGGATAATTGATTTTTGGAGTTGTTATAGAGCCTTTAACATTACATGAATTAAAGATTAATTCTAATAGGGTTCTTTTATTACAAATTCATTAAATTGATTCTTGTATTTTTGTTATTAATGCCAAATGTCATGACATGTGTCATGACACTCTTGGACTCATTTATTGCTTGGTGCATAACTTACATTCACGACACTCTTCCTTTAAAAGTCATAAATCACTTTTAAAAGCAAAATTTTCCTCCATCCGTGGATGTTTCTTCCTCTCCTCCTTCGTTGGTGTACTTCATCCATACTTAGAATTTCTCTTGTTTTCTTGCTTGCTCCTCCTTTCTCCACTTACCTAGACCTTCATACCCTATGTGCTCTCTCTTCTTTTATGCACAAAAATCTCAATCCTTACCTTAAAGAGTGATAACTGTAGGTGTGAAGAGAGGTTGAGAAGTTTGAGTGAAGCTTGGAAGATTGAAGAGTTGAAGCTTGTTTAGAGGCACAGTTGGAACGTCATCCCACGGACGTTGCTGAGACTTCTCGACATTAGCTCGAAAGCTATTTGGTGAGTAACCTAGATGGTTCCTCATTATTAATTGTTTATAATTTCGCACTTATAACACTGTGGAGAATAATGGTGGGCCTTGCATTTGTTTATGCCTGAATTCCGGACTGAAGGTGTCCGATGTATTAGGAAATACTGACATAGGATTGCCCTACTTGATATATGTGATTTGAATGTGATTGATTGTGAACCATTTGTGTGAATGTGTTAATTTGGGATTAACTATGATGTTGGCTTTGTTTTATTTTGACATATGCATTCCATGCATAAATGTATGATCAGTAACTGACAGTTGTGACCGGAGCAGCCACCGAGAGCTTAAAGCTCAACGTATTTGGGCCTCGAGCCTACAGTGACACAGAGCCTCAGGCTCACCTATTAATGCGCCCTTATTGGGACAGTTTAGGAGCTCGGTCACAATAACGTAATAAATTGGAAAAAGGGTCACATACGCATTACATATGCATTTGATTGAATGTCTTTAATTGGGTGAAAAGTAAATTGTTTTGTGCCCATGTGAATAATCATGTGGCACTTCTGAATGGATTATTATGGTATAAATGTGATCTATTTGTGTATGCATGAATTGGGTGAACCATCGATGATGGTTCCTCACTGAGTTCGCAAACTCACCCAAAATTGCAAATTATTTTTCAGGACCGAGAGAGTAGACGCCTAGCTCCAAAGAGACTTTTCCTGCCGTGTAGATCGTGTTGGTAAGAGAAGTCATTACTCACAGGTCGGTCAGCTGACATTTTTGAGGGATGACCTACTTAGGCTTTTTGTAGTAGATTTCTTTTGGAGTAATGCACAGAAAATGAAAAACTGACAGTTATGTAAATTACAACTTCTGATGATATGAAATGAGAAAATTTTATGGCTTCAAAAATTAGTGATTTTCAGTATTGATGCTTTTTAATTTGATGTCATGTGAGGTGAAGTGTTAGTGATTGCTCATAGTTCACCCTTATCGTAGGATATGTATCGGGATGACCTACGGGCGTCCCGGTGTATACCCTATAGTAAAGGGGTGCTACACAACTCATCGGTTGGAGCAAATTGGCCCTAGATGGGTCAAGTTAAACACGGATGAAGCAAGCAATCGCTCTCAATTCTCGGCTACAGCAAAGGGCCTTATACGGTATAGCGATGGCAGTTGACTTGGAGGATTCACCCAGAACTTAGGTTGGTGCACTCCATTGACTGTCGAACTTTGAGACGTTTTTACAGGACTCTCGCTCGCTTGACGCTTGGGCTTCCGACAAATTGAACTACAAGTGAACTTTCTCGCGGTTCACAAGATCCTCTCTTCCTCGGACATCCGTTCCATGGTGCTCAACCCCATCATTTAGGGCATCCACAAATTTTTCACTCGGAACTGGACTGTTACTTATCGTCATGTCTACCGAAAGAGCAATAGATCTGCAAACTAGCTCGCCACTTAGATTGATCATTCCAACGTTGGTGTTACCTTTTTTGATACTGCACCTCTAGGATGCCAACATATCCTCTTCAGGGATATATCGAAATGCTGCGCCCCTGAACTTATTTTGTGATCTGTAGTGTATTTTGTTTCCCTATAATTAAAAAAAAAAGATTCTGAACTCGTAGTATCCCTAGGCCTTAATCAACGATGATCCTGTGGTATTGTTAGTGTCAGAGATTCTACTATCACACTGAATAAAAAACTGAAATCGATATGATGGAACGGGAAAACCAAAGAATCATTATGCTTAAACCACTGCATTGGTTTCTTGATTCAACGGTGCTTTTAACACTTTGTGACAACAATTCCTTCATCGGCAAATGTTCAAATCCAAGAACCGAGCACCGTAGTCCGGAGTACAGTGGTAAAACAATTCGAGCCTACTCGAAACATCCCGTAAGTTAACCCAAAAAAAAAAAGGGTTAAAATCCAAGCCTTCACTCACTTTCCTTAAAACTGTATGCTACGAGACAAGTATATCACATGACGAGTACTGTATCTATCTCATCGTTTTAAACAACTACGCGTTCTTCAAAACCTGTTAATAGAATCTAGTGGTCACAACAGATGCTTACTTCTTAATGAAGAAAAAAACAAAATAGCCAGTTCCACGTGGAGAGGACCTGCAGCTTCTGCACACAAACAGGTCAATCTGACGGTCAAACGAACACAGATAAGGCTATGGGACAAAAAACCATTTCCATGGTCTGAATCTTTGCAGTCGTGTAATTCACAAACTGATCCTCATCAATCAGTGATATAATTGGATAATCAGTTATTATCCCTTGCTTCTGAAACCCAGGACAACCATTCCAGAAGTAATAATCTCAGGCTTATCAGATCAAACTTCAGTTCAAATTGTAAAACAATAATAGGAACTGGGAAGCGTATGGATTTGCATCGTACATACTTCATTAGACCGACCAACTATCGCTTTCTTTCAGTTGGTATAACAGTGAAGGAAACCGAAGAAAGTGACCCAACAGGAAAAGTTTCTATAGAAACCATAAAAAGAAAAGTTAAAGAAACCTTAAAAAAAAAAAACCTAACTAAGAACATAGAATTATCCAGTTTTCACTCCATCTATGTAAGACCGGAGATGAGAAAAGAAAGGGAAATGAACCAAACCAAACTGCAAATTAGGAAGAAAAAAAGAATTTAACGATACTGGGCAATAACCATCACTGTCACCAGCATCTTCAACATCATCATCGTTTTATACGTTGCGTTCTCTGTATTTATGATCTTGACCGTTCTTGTCTTTTCTTTTTCCTCTTTTTTCGGCTTTTTTTGAAGTTTATTTTATCTCGTAAAGTCGTGCACAAGGCCTGGCCTGTCCGTAACGTTAAGCCTCCAAGAAAGGAAAGGAATGCCTGTATCAGAATCTCTGTCACTGTTTTCTGCGAACCTAAATTCATTTGCTGGCGAGAAGAATGGCATTTTCTGGGTCTGAACCCGTGAATTGTTCTGATAAGCATAGTAAGGATCAATTGCTCCTGATGCTGTTCCATTTGTACTGTTTGCATTTGCAGTTGTTGCTCTTCTCTCTTCCTTCCTGAAACGAATTCCACATGCATTGCAAAGTGACTGCAAGCAGAAGAAACTTAATCACAATTGCACAATATGCGTACACTAGTTAATCTATTACACACGAGCACAAAACAAATTGAGCAAGATAAAAGAAAGACCAAATCACAAGACATACATGTAACATATCATAAAAACATGGAACTTTGTCAAAATAGGTTGCTTAAATATAAGGGACTTGGAACTAATAATACCTTGGGGCCTCTTGGGCCGTTTCTCCAGAGAGGAGTAGAAGTAGTGTCGCAGTTGGCACAGCGGCGAGCGAGTAGGGGATCATTATTGGCGAGGAAGTTGATGCCTGTACCATCGTTTGCACGACTCGTCTTTTGGGACTGAGAAGTGTAAGGTGCGTGCTTGGTCTGCAATATATCCCAGCAAAAGTTGGACATGCAAGAACTAGGTCGGCGTTCATGTCGGATGCTTTTCTCGTCATCGTCGCTTAGACGTGTCGATGGGGTTCCTAGCGAGAGAGTGCAATCAACGGAGGACGGAGAAGAGGATGTGAAAGGGTAAACGTCTGCTTCTTCGAAAGATTTGTGGCACTGGTTCGTCATAGAAAACAGCATGGAGAAGGAGTTGTTTTGGCTATGGACCAGATCACAAGAACACGGACCCACTATGTTCCCCTGAGAGCTACTGCACCTATGCATCATCGATCGATAACCCAATTTCTTTACTCGGCTTTAGTAAACAATTCGCCTCTAAGCCACAAATGATCAAACGGTCGGTAACAGAAGATTGCAACGAATAATGAACCAAAGAGGAAAGGGGTTTGTTGCAGAGAGTACGAGCCAAATAGTAAGAACCCAGAACGAGTTGCAATAATATAAGAGAATTTAGAGATAAGAGCTGACAGTACAAGATGGAGTGAGAGGCAGTGAAGAGAAGTATTGTCAGGTAGCTTTATAAGCTAATAAAATGGCAAAATACCAGTCAGCACCCTGCAGTACAAGTTGTCTTGAAGAGAGATGGACATAATACGTATATAATAAAAAGAGATTTATAAAAATAAAAGATCTTCTATCTATATTTATTTATGTAGAATTCACATAAAATTTACATAAATAAATAATTAAAATTTAATATAACTAAGATTTATAAAATAAAATAAGATATTATAAAATTAGATAAAAATCCGTACTCCTCGTATTATACATATGCTCCTCACAAAAGGAGAGTTACTCTTGAGTCAAGTCAGCTTAGTCAGAAGGAGTCAGTCTTAGAACATAGGAAAATTAGATAACAGCAAGAGTTGGGGTGGGGCTGGTCTTTTTTGATTCGGTAGTCAAAGGAGGCCACGTGACCACAGGGAACAGTCTTCCATGGACATGTCCACTCCGATCACGAGAAGTACCTCCCACCCCCACCACAAGGTCCACAGCCCCAACGCCCTTTCCTTTTGCTATAACTCCCTTGCTGCCTTATTATTGTTTAGGCTAAAATACATTTGATATCCCTGTATTTTGTCCTTGGTATATTATGTTTTTATATTTTAAAAATAGATTTATTATCTCATCTGACAACGTTTAAAATTTAAAAATATTATTGTTACTTGACATCACCACAAGTTTACATGTTATACTTTTTTAGTCTTTTGTTGACTAAAATACATTGAACCTGTATATTTTTTTGCTTTATTCATTATGTCATTTATTTTAAAAATAAAATTTATTTTAAGTATGAATTATATTTTGACCGTTAATAAATAAAAATAATAATAAAATACTATTGTCTTTATAATTATATTTCATGATTGTTAATTTATGAAAAATTAAATAAATATGTTTATGAGACAAGGAAGGAAAATTTATTGATGATTTGAACAAGAAAAATAAATTCCACAACTGTTAGACTCCTAAGTTCAGACTGCGGGATCGTACGAGTGTTGGTGAGCCTTGACCAATGCTTGGCACATAAGGTGGCATAAGGAAGGCGTGTTGACGAGAAACAAGGCAAAGTCTTATGAGTTGGTGAGCAAAGGAACTTGCGAAGTAGACGAGAGATGAGGGAGGTATCGACGAAGATCTCGAGAGTAGGCGTGATTCGATACATGTGGGCATGCGTAGGCGCGCATTGGCGTACATCTCCGATGAGACTTAATATTCGGATGTGAGGCTACGCAGAGTTAAAAACTTAAGTCATGCGAGACCCGAGGGCGCGCGAGAAGACTCAAAGGAGTAGTATGAGGCCCGCGAGATGCACGAAAGCGCGAGGGTGATGAGACACCTAAACACTTAACTTCGGCGAGGTAGCTCGGAGGTATGTAAATGGGCGAGATTTTTATACTAACTCGGATTATGACTTGTGACTTAGTCATGAAGCGATGAGACTGCACCATGAGTGAGCTTGACATGGAGGATGGACTTGTCCATGGACATGCATTGATGGACTTATGTGCGAATAGGCTGTGTTGAAAACACTAAGGCAAATGTGGGCGAATGGGATCAAACTTAGTGCGAATTTTAGTAGAGCATCAGACCTTGTGAAGATTGACTCGACCTAGGCTAAGAATTGACGAACTAAGGACTTGGCTATGCTTGGATGGATGGACCACGACTAGCGGACTTGTTGTGGGAGCATTGGATCAAACCAGTGTGCTAGTGGGCTTTAACGAGATCACATTGCATCATCAGTGGATAGAGATCGCGGAGAGATCTTAGATGATGTGACGATGACGGTGAGTTAGAGTTGCAGTAAAACTCAACATCTGAAGATAGTGGAGATCTTTGCGGATAAGGATGTTAGTATTCTAGATAGTGTTTTAGATAAATGTAAACTCCATCTTATGTTATCTTGTTAGATTCTATCTTATCAGTTAGAGTCTTTTTTGGATGGGGATGTCATCTAATTGGTTCGTGTAATCTTATTTGATAGAGATAGATGTGATCTTAGGTAGAACATATTTAGTGAGAATCTGTGACTCCAGGTGAGGATGCCTATATATAGCTCATTTGAGCTTTGCTCTTCTTAGACATTCTGTCGGGAAATCAGAGAGAGCATTCTTTGTATTCTTTTGAGGGAAAGTAATATAAAGTTGGTCTTTTGACCTATCTCTGTGTGTTTTCTTGTTGCTTATATTCTTTATTGCTTCCGCGTTGTTTCTTCGAGTGTGTGCAAGGTAAACACTTTGAGGGTGGGGAAAAGTTGAGTCTTACTTTAACAGATCTAAGTGAGACTGCCGTACAAAGGGTGTGAGTGAGCAACTTCGGGTGAAAGTTCAAGTCTCTAAGGTGACCTTTGTAACAACTGGTATCAGATCCAAAGTTTGAAATGGCAGTAGGCAACTTGACAGAATGGATGTCTAGGGTGGAGACATTCCTTGGACCTATTCCTCAGGGAGAGGAAGAAGTCATTTCTCACAATACTCGTTTTGAGATGATGGAGGCGAGGATCCAACAGTTGCAGTAACAGATGGGAGATACGTTGAAGGCACTGGAGGATGCCTAGTTTGAGATTACTGTGTTGAGGCGTGCCGTTGCAACGCTTGATGTCGAGCAAGGTGAAGGATCAACATCGCAACTTTCTTCTGTGAAAGTAAGTGAACCGAGGGTGTTTGAAGGTGTGCGGGATGCCAAGGTGTTAGAGAACTTCTTGTGGGATATGGAGCAGTATTTTGCGGCTGCTAGGGTATCGGGCGCTGATAAGGTCAATGTGACGACCATGTACTTGGATGGGGATGCCAAGCTCTGGTGGAGGACAAGGACCTCTGCTGAGATCAGCGCGGGTAGAACTCCTGTAGATATATGGGAGCTCATGAAGAAGGAGTTGAAGGATCAATTTCTTCCTATGAATACTTCTTGGCTCTCGAGAAATGTCTTGAAGAAGCTAACGTAGGATGGATCGGTAAGGGATTATGTGAAATCTTTTAGTTCTCTCTTACTTGATATTGAAAACATGTCAGACGAGGACAAGTTCTTCAACTTTTTGTCCGGGTTACAAACGTGGGCACAAATAGAGTTGCGGAGGCAAAGGGTGAAGGATGTGGTTGGTGCAATCGCGGTCGCTGATGCCTTGGTGAACTTTCGAGCGATGAAGGAAACTAAAGTAAACTTCTCTAATTCTATGAAGGATAAAGGACATGCTCAGCAGGAGAATGCCGAGGGAAAAAAGAAGAAGGATTCCAAGAAGAGAGACTTCAAGTGAAAAAGCAAGCAAAATGGTGGGTCCAAGAGTGGGGAGACGTCCTCTAGAAAGGGAAAGATTGCTTGTTATTTGTGTGGTGGATCACATTATGCAAGAAAATGTCCAAGGAAAGAGAAGCTAAACACCCTAATAGCCGAAGAAGAGGGTGAATCTTCGGAGGAGGCGAGGCTAAATCCGATTGCGTTATTGAATGTGGTTAGTAAAGAACCTAATCCTTATGATGAACTGATGTATGTGAAAATACAGGTTAATGGGATAGACGTGACCGCGATGGTGGATACGGGTGCGTCACATTCTTTGGTAGC
>JANTNU010000235.1:8541753-8554574 GCA_024752395.1 Erythroxylum havanense | reverse complement strand
CAATTATTAACATAAACATTGCCTTCTGATAATACCAAATGCAATAAAGCATTTAACAACAATCTTAACACTCTAAAACTATTGATGAGAGTAAAACATATCTTGATGCAATAGGTGGTAAGAACCGTCGTAGAAGGATCTTCAACTTAAGTTCATTTGAGAACACATGCTATTTGTAATCCTCCATATCTAGGACAATTGCATCTAGTAGGGGGTCGGCATCTAATGAGAAGTCGTTTAGCTTGAAAGCAAAGTACATATGTTAACAACTCAGTTGCAACATTAGATATAGTACATAACCCAACTCCGTAATGAGATGGATGAGTTAAAGGGAGGGGCAACACCTCATCGCACTAATCAGATCATCCACCTTCACCAACTTCATATCTTAGTTTTGCTACTCTCAAGTCATTTTGTATGAATTACATATTTATTGTTGTAGATAATAATTTTTTATTATCAATTAAGATAATTTTTACTTTATATTATCATTCAACTTACTGTTTAGATAAATTAAATGTAGAAAAAATTCAATACATATACAATACCGACAAAATAAGAACATTATTTTAGTAAATAATTTACCGATGAAAAAACTTACCATCGCTAAATTTTTTTGACACATATACAATATTCATCATTAAATATTTGGACGAATTTTCAATACTTTATCTGTCGGTAATATTTAATGACGAAATAGAAATATTTCGTTGATAAAGTTATCAATAAACTATAGCGATGGAAAAAAATTGTTCGTCAGTAAATTACTATTAGAATATTTCTATTCCGTCACTAAAGATTACCAACAACTGTTTCTCCAACAACTCATGCGATTGGTAATTTTCGGTAACAAATTCACTTGTCGGCTAAAAATCTTCACATTGTGTCAGTAATTTTCATTGCTAAACACTCAATTTCTTGTAGTGTTTGTATAGTGCGATGATATTTTTATATATATTCATAGTGTAGAATGTATGGAGTCAATGTGTTTTTATATGTTGTTATGGTGTTCTTTATACCTAGTTATAATATTGAAAAATTAAAGTAAAGATAGTACTCATTTATCTATTATGATGATATTTTTTATATAGATTTGTAGTATAATTTTGATAGAGTCATAGTATTCTTTCTAAGTTATAATGGTATTCTTCGTACTCAATTGTTGTATTAATATATTAAAGTAAAGGTGGTACTTATTTATATAGTGCAATGGTGTTTTTTATAAAGTGTAATCTATCTCTATATAGAATGACTTTGTTAACTCCTTTGTGATTGAAATTATGTCTCCACAAGTGGTTAGATGTTTTGCTAATGTTTATAATTTTTGCCCTTTCCGTTTATCAATCTTCACCTTTACCTATAGCCTAATACAACCTTTAATAAAGCCATTTTGATTTGTGCATGTTTGTATTTCAAGTGGTGAAAGGTTGGTGAAAAAGTAAGCATACGGTAGAATATTTGCATTAGAAGAATTTTAATGAAATACTAAACCAATAAACACTTGAGTGTTTTGAGCGAAATTCGATTTGTGAGAGTTTGCTATAATTATGTTTTAGTTTTTGAAATATGATTGCCTTAAATTGACTCTGTTTATATTTACTTGAATGATTCACTCTAAGGTATTCATTGATTACAAAATTGTTTAACTCTTAAAGTGTGCACTATTTACTGTTGTGAGACTTGGAATAAAGAAAGTTGATTAGTTGGTCAATTAAGTGTAAATGTAGTTTGTCGAGGATGAGCAAAAGATTAGTGTTGGGGAATTTGATAAGTTATTATTTTTGTGCTAATTTTGGATATAAATCTCTTTAATGTATTGAAATTTTTATTTAAAATTAATGAAATTATTTCTTAATTGTTCTCAGATGATTTTCAACATATGAAAGATGAATTTGAATCTAAAAGATGCAAGAAAAGCAAAGGCAATTCGAATTTTCAGCTGGCAGAAAAGTTTTTGACTAAGTGTTGGCACATACAAAAGAAAAGTTTATCAGTTGAATCTGATTTGAAAACAGATTCGATAGACTTAGGATTCTAATTATTTTGATAATCAAGTTGTTTTTTTTTTGTGGGGATTTGCTGCCTTATTTTGTCAGGAGGTGTATCTAATAAAATAACTTTAAGAAGGGAGGACAAAAACCCTTCTAGACATCTTATCTTTGACGCTTTTGATTGGCTTTTAGAGAGTTTTTCATATTTTCTAGAAAAAGGGCAGAGATGGAGATCAGATGTTTTGCTAATTTTATGTCAACTTTCATCACTGTTATGAGTAGCTAAATCCTTCTTCTTGGTTAAAGGAAACCAACATTATCATATAGTATGTGTAAGATTTTATGAATATTAATTGACTAATATTAAGTGTCTTTTGTATTATTTTTCATTATTAAATTGATTTAATATTAAGTATCTTTTGTATTACTTTTCATTATTAAATTGATTTATCTCTAGGATATGCAACTAAGAATTGATTGATTTAATTTACAGCTAGATTACTAAGATTTGACGTTCAATTTTGTTAATCAAAAGTGACAAATAGGATTACCATCATCTACGTTAGAGATTAAAAATTCTAAGAAAGATATTTATCTATACTAAATACATATCGTTTATGTATTGTCATGCTGATTGATTCTTTTAATTCTTAAAGCTATTAACTAATCAAACTTAAAATCGTATCTAAGTTGTTGGTTAATAAGAGTGATTATAATATATGTTTCTATTCATTTAATCCAAAGAAAGAATACCATTCAATAAGTATTTGTTAATGGACTTAATTTTATATCGATGATCTATACTAGTTTGATAACATGGGTAACCTCAAACTAATATTCATTAATTTTTCAAATTTGATTATTTATGTTTATACTACTAGCCAGTAAAACAAAGAAAGTAGTCGAAGAAACATCATAAACAAGTATGAAGTCCCTATATTAATAATCATAGACAATGGAACCCAATTTGATAACGAGACTTTTAAGGACATTTGTGAAGAATTATGAATTAAACATCGATTCATATCAATTGTATACCTATAACCTAATAAATTATTAGAGGTTACAAATAACACAATATTACAAGGCATGAAAGCAAAAGTTAAGAATGCAAAAGGTACCTGGGATGAAGAGATATATAACATGCCATGAGCATATCGAACGGTTCTTAGAATGTCTACAAAAAAACACACCCTTGACTTGACATTCAATGTTAAAAGCTTAATTCCTATATAGTTGAAAGTTGAAACTATCAAGTTTAAGGACACAAGTACAAAACTCTCACATTTCAACCAAAAAAAAAAAGAGTACAAAACTCTCGATCCCGTTAAACCCTATTAAAACCCTATTGCCAACTGAGCAAAACCACTCCGCTCTGTTCTCCTTCCTGTACTTCACTCTCATACGGCGATGGAAAGCAGAATCCTAATTGAGCCAATGGACGCAAAGGTGCGAGAATTGCTGAAGGAGGTCCATCTCGATCACTCAGCTGCCTTCACCAACCTTGTCAACGACAGCGTTGCCGCTATCAGAGAATGCATATATAATATCCCCAACGACCTGCTAGTTCGTTTATTTCCATCTCAGTTCTCCTTTAGAATTTTGTTTGATGAAACAAAACTTGCTTTAAAATTTTTAATTGTTGTGGTGAAATTTGTTACAGTTTAATTGTTTGGTTTTTCTTATTTGGGGTCATTTATCAAGCAGGTGACTGCAGACGAGGCTCCTGGTTTTGTAAGAGATATCGGCGCCGATAAGGTCGAGTTTAAATTTAAGAAGCCTAGGTCCATAGAAGTTGGCGGCAGTTATTCGATAAAATGCATTGTGAAGCCTCGGATTAGTGTGGACCTATTCATTCAATTACCTAAGGTAATTCTTTTTTCTTGTTCCATCTCTTTTAACACAATGTTATGCTTGGTACGCTTACTGAATCAAAACATTTTGATTTTGTGAACAACTTTAAAATTGTTTTTGATTTGTGAAGTAACTGAAGTTTGGTTCTTGTGACAGGAGTGTTTCCACGAAAAAGATTATTTGAATTATCGCTATCATGCAAAGAGGTTTCTTTATCTTTGTGTGGTTAAGAAGTATTTGAAGTCTGTGTCGGCAATTGATAAGGTTGAATGGTCTGCCCTACAGAATGAGGCCCGTAAACCTGTGCTGCTCGTCTATCCAGGTTATTTTGGAATTGTAGAAGTGATGAGCTCTTAGATTGACTATTGTTAATCTGTGTTTTCTTTTCTAATAGACAAGAAGCTCGGTGAAATTCCTGGTTTATTTGTAAGGATAATTCCTACTGCAAAAGCCCTGTTTTCTGTATTGAAATTGAAATTGAAGCGAAACAACATCCGTGCTTTGAATCAAGGTAGTTTGTCTTTGGAGTTCATAGTTGTTTCTACTATTTAGTCTTGTTGCAGTGTGTTGATAGGTGTTCTTTTATGAACTTGAAAAGGGACTCTGCCTGTGCCCACACCCATATATAACACTAGCATCTTGGAAGACATGTTTATGGAGGATAATGGTGAATTCCTGAAGAAAACCTTTCTTGAGTGGGAGCAATTAGGAGAGGCTTTGGTTTTGTTGAAGGTATTACACATGTTCAAATTTATAAAATAGGATGGTTTTTTAAGGTGATATTGAGAAAGCAACCTAATTGGTGTAGGTCTGGCTTCAGCAAAGAAGTTCCATTTACACTCACGATTGCCTGAATGGATATCTGATGGCTATCATACTGTCATATCTTGCAACACATGAGAAGATCAACAGTTCCATGAGGCCTCTGCAGATATTTCGTGTTACATTAGACTTCATTGGTATGCTAGATGTTTCTTACATGCAAAACTATGAAGTTAGATTGTTGATATCTTTTCATCTCTTTTTTTTTGGATCCTTAATATGCATAATTTGTCCATACGCTAAAAGTTTACCATATTTAACAATTAGTAGTTACTATCATATTGGTGACCCAGTGTGATAATAGAATTGATAAATGTTTTCCTGGTGAGTGACATGAGTCATATTGATGTCAAGTTATAGTTCTTTTCCAAGCCAATTTTTTACTTCTCATTAACATCATATATCACCAGGAAAATGGTGATCATGGTATGAAATTGCCCAGTAAACATACTTTTGATACTATTTTCAGTAATATCTCCTACCTTAAGCAGAGTATTTGTTTTTACTTATAGCAATGTGATATACTTTGCAGCCACTTCAAAGTTGTGGAGCAGAGGACTTTATTTACAAGATGAGGCCAAAATTTCAAAGGAGGTAAGCTGTTTCCTTAAGCATTATTTTAGATTGGATTGCTCCATTCTTTCTTCCTGTGACCTCATTTGAGCGCATCGCAGGCAAGGATGTTGTATAAGGAAAATTTCCCAGTTGTGATATGTGATTCACAAACTCAGTTGAATTTGACTTGCAGAATTAAAAGTAGTGGTTTCACTGAGGTACTTTTACTAGCTTGTATGTTAGATTTTTTGTGCCGCCTCTAACTCAGCTTTCCTGGTCCTTTTAATGACATCGGGTTTTAAATGGTTTTTCTCCTTTCTCTTGAGTTCAGCTACAAAATGAGGCTTCTCTGACACTTAAATGCTTTGAAAAATCTGGAGATAGTGCATTTGAGGATATCTTTATGGCCAAGGTTGATTTTCCTGCTAAATATGATTATTATTTGAGGTATGGATTTTGATTTTACATGTGTAGATTGATAAATGTTTTTGCTTGTTCTGCTTGGCCTCCATCAAACTAGCTTGAAAGGTTGAATAGGTTCATTCAATAGCTTCTATTAATGGTGCCTTAAAATAGATCAAGAAGAAATAATTCTATGTTCACACACACACACACACACGCATACACATGAACACTGACACATACATACACACTCAACATGCACGCACGCAGAATGCGCACACACACACAGAGTGAGACAGACATAAAGGAAATTCTCATTAGAAAATTTCCACAATGGAATTTAATATTCTGACTTGTACTTCAGTATAAAAGATTAATTTGTTTTTTCTTTCTGTGTCAACATGGAAGTTGGTAAAGTTCACAAACTTTCCTACTTTAAGCTCTGCTTGAAACCTCTGTTATATAAATTGTTGTCCTTAATTATTATCCTTCTTCTCGTAGATTGAATTTCAAGGGAAATAGCCAGGTCAATGCTTCAGGATATTGCCAGGATGATGAATATTGGAGATTGATTGAGCAGAAGGTACAGAATCTTCTGAATCAAGGACTGAGTGACAGAGCCAAATTTGTGCGAGTTATATGGGGAAATATTCCAGCAGAATGTGATATAGAAAAAGTATGCGGTTCTTATAAAGCTTCGAGTTGCAAAGTTTGTGCTTTAATGTTTTCAGTCGTTGTAACCATTTTGCCTTTCAGGGTTTCTCAGAACTTGATAAAGAGCCAATGCTTGTTGGAATTTCAGTGAGCTCTCTGGATAAAGCATTTAGAGTTGTTGATATTGGCCCAGATGCTGAAAATAAAGAGGAGGTATTTTGAGTCATAAAGGAACCACAACCTGCTTTCCATTGTTTTACAAGTTCCAACTAAGGACTTGTTTTTCGACAGGCACTCAAATTTCGAAGGTTTTGGGGGGAGAAGGCAGAGCTTCGGAGATTTAAAGATGGTAAAATTGCGGAAAGCACAGGTGAATCTTTATCTTAGTTAATATTAATATTCTGAAGTGCATACTCATATCAGGGTAACTTGACTTTATTTCCTTTTTACATAGTCTGGGAAAGTGAGCAGTGGACAAAACATCTCATAATGAAAAGAATAATTGAATATGTACTTTCCCGTCACGTTTCTTTATCAAACCCAAATGCTGTGGTGATTGCGCATCAACTTGATTTCTCTGTTCTTCATGGTACTAAAGGTAAGATGATTAATAACAGTGGCTAATTTCTATCGTTATCACTTGTTATTTTTTGTTTTTCACGTACTTAGTACTTTTAATATCTCTTACAAAATAATAGTTTTTTCCTCAGATCCCCTGACATTTTCTGCAAGTTTGCTTGGGGCATTTGAAGTTTTATCCAAGCGCTTGCGTGGCATTGAAGACATTCCGTTAAAGGTGCATAGTGTTCAGCCTTTAGACTCAGGTATAGTTTGGTTCATCATGTACTTGCATGTTAAAGTGAGATGTAGAAATGACATTGTATAGGAGCTCATAATTTCACTTTTACCTATTTAAGCACGTATGTAAGCACATTGGTCGGACAGAGTGCATCTCAACTGTTCTACTTTTGGTGTATAATTATCTTTCATGTTTTATGATGAATAATCTTTATCTTTTATGGACTGTTTTATGGGAAGGGGTTAGCTGTAATTTTCAGCTTAGCACATAGTTGGTTTTGTTGTAATTCTTCCCTCAACCTTGTTAACTTATGATGTTTATGCTTATCATTCTTCAATTAGTTGCTGAGAGAGATTCTCTGTTCTTATCTTGTTTCTAGCCTTTAGGTTCACATCTGTCTTCCCTCCTGAACCACATCCATTGGCAACTGAAAGGGTTGACATGAAAAAATTGCCTAAAATTACTCCATCCTGTATTGAGCCACTGGAAGTAATTATTCAGGTATGGTCCTTGTTGACGGTCATTTTGCCCTGATAGT
Source organism: Erythroxylum havanense (assembly GCA_024752395.1). NCBI lineage: Eukaryota > Viridiplantae > Streptophyta > Magnoliopsida > Malpighiales > Erythroxylaceae > Erythroxylum > Erythroxylum havanense. The sequence continues at coordinate 8,546,959 of JANTNU010000235.1, read as the reverse complement.
CTGTGATGCTTTTTTTTTTTATAATTCCAGTTGGAAGGTTCTGGAAACTGGCCAATGGATGACGTAGCGATTGAGAAAACAAAATCTGCTTTCCTTCTTAAAATTGGGGAGAGGTGGGCATGGCTGGTTCTTTTTCTGAAATCTTAAATGCCTTTTCTTGATTATATTGTATTTGACAATACTATTATAACAGTCTCCAGAACAATTGGGGTATGACATGCCATGCTACTGAAGACAATGTGGATATTTTCCTTTCTGGATTTGCATTTCGTCTTAAAATTTTGCATGAGAGGGGCTTGAGCCTGGTGAGAAGGGAAAGTAAGAGATTCTGGACATATTATCTGCCTTTTTTCTTTCCCTTTTTTTTGGCGAGATATTGTGATGAGTGACTAAACCAATTTAGTTTGCAGATGGAAGCGGCCAAATGAAGCAGGTTTCTTCAGTGGATAGAAAACTTTTTCTTCGCAGTCAGCATTCTAGCATGATCAATGGGTTACAGGGTCTTTTTCCAATATATGGATCAGTAGTTAGGTGTGTAGTGACTCATTTTCTATCTTTTCTGCACTATATATATGCTTGACAAGGAAGAAAACAATTTTAGTTTTTGAGGCACCTTTTCTGACTTTTTATGAAGGCTTGCAAAAAGATGGGTTGCTTCACATATGTTTTCAGCCTGCTTGGTAGAGGAGGCGGTTGAATTATTGGTTGCTCATCTATTTGTGAAGCCTTTACCATATACTACTCCTTGCTCACGCATTACTGGATTTTTAAGGTTAAATTCTTTCCTTCTTATGAGCTGCATGATGATTAGCTTGCAACTGTGTTCTAAGTGAAATAACTTTGCAAAATATGAATGTGATTTAATAATCGACAGGGGTTCCTGCTAGAGATGTAATGGGCCGGGCCGGGCCTGGGCTGCCATTGACCCAATGCCGGGCTATGGTGGCCCGGCAGGCCGGGACGGGCCTACCATTTTTTAAAAAGAAAAACTTCCAAAACGTCGTTTTGGAAGTAACAGTCGGCCCGTGGCCTGATCAACCAGGGCCGGGCTAGGCCCTTTTTGACATCTCTAGTTCCTGCAGTATGATTTACAAATGTGCATCTTTTTTCTGTATTCAACTTGTGCTTTCTACAAGCTCCGTATAAGCTTTTGTCTTTTGATGTTTGCGTGGCATATGCCTCTTCTGTGCCTTTGGAGGTGAACTTCTGTTTTGCCAATTTTTCTTTGAAAGCCTTCTTTTTTGAACAGGTTTTTGCGACTTCTAGCAGAATATGATTGGACCTTTTCTGCTTTGGTGGTTGACATAAATAATGATTTGACCTTCAACAATAAAAAAGAGATTTATGTAAGTTATGGATTTGAATCAATGATCTTATATTTGTAGGTTACTTGACGTAGAAATGTGATTTTAGTGGCTAATAATTTTATATCTTTTGTTTCAGGATAATTTTATGTTGACTCGAAAAGATTATGAAGGAAATAAACAAAATATGAGCCCTGCTATGTTCTTATCTACATCCTATGATAAGGCATCAGAAGCTTGGACTCGATGCTCCCCCAACACATTGGTTAGTGGGTCTTATTGAATTTGGCTATATTTTGTTATTCTTTACCCAACTTTGACTAGCCTATTGTTTCATTCTTTGATAATTCAACAGACATATTTTGGACCTTATCCAAGGAATTCTTTCTGCTAATTGCATTAATATTAGATGATTATGCTTGTAATAGAGGCATTATATCACTCACAACGAGTGCACATTTCATATACTTGTTGAAGTAACTTTTTCCTGCCATTGTATCCCACATCCAACTATGACCGTTTGTGAACAAACGTCCAGAACTGATGTTTAAGATGCTTTTAATAGTACTTCTGTTCTTTATTGCACATGGATTTGTTGCCAAATAGGAGCTTAAAAGGTTGGTGGCTTATGCTCGTAGCAGTGCTGATCTGCTGACAAGACTCATCTTGAAGGATCAGACTGATTCTTATAGATGGGAGGTGAGTGCATTCCTCGGGTACTTCTGCTTCCTGTATATATACAGTTGAGGATCATCACACCTGTAACTTAACTTGCAGTGCCTTTTTCGTACGCCTCTGAACAAATACGATGCTGTTGTTCTTCTTCATGGGGAGAAATTAGCTCATCCTCAACATCTTCTTTTCCCATCGAAGTTAGACCAAGGTATGGCTGTAATGGTTCACATGGCTAAATTGTGATTCCTGTGCGGTTGATCTTAAATAATCCCATACTGAGTGTTTTAATGTTGCATTCTTCTGACAGGGAGGCTTGTGGCACGTGGAAATGCTAGTAAAGCCTTTCAATCCTTCTTGTTATCAAGAGATATTAGCGGAAGCTTGGAGGAAGTGAAAAATAAGCTGATGGTGGACTTTAATCCACTGAAATACTATATAGAAGATCTGAAGGCAAGCATTATCGTAGGCTTTTATGTTGATGTTGGTCATGTTGCTCATATTTTGCTAACCAGCACTTAACTAGTTGTTAACTAGTTGCAGAAAGAATTCTACACGTTGAAGCCCTGGTACGATTCTTTGGGCGGCGATGCTATTGGACTAACATGGGACAGATCATGTTCTAAGGTATATTTAAGAGAGCAACTATTTACGGAAGTACCTTGTCCATATTCCTCTCATCTTAGATTAGAATATTTTCTTTTATAATACTAGAAACGAGAACGTGATGAAGCTCCCGAGGAAGGAGATCCGATTGATGCGTTGAAGGCTATTGGTGAAGTTGGGAAAGGGTTTGTAAAAAGTTTACATCTTCTCAAGGCCCCAAGATTCTTAAACTAAATCTTGTAGTTTGGACAACTCCAGTCCAGCTCCCCATATTGTAAGCATGCAGCTCCAATTCTGCCAGTAGCTATATCATAGCGACACTTCTTCCCTGCAGAGGCACCTCCACAATTTTGAATGTGTTCTAAAACCATAGTCATGTGTAACAGTGTAAATCATATTCTTTGTCAGATGCTATTAAGTTGCAAGAATGTTCATCTTTGGGTTCGATCAACATGGGAGAGAGGCAATTTTTGGTTTCTTCGAGCTCGTCTTATCCCAAATTATAACTCAAGATGAAAGATACCGATGATGTAGCACATTCCTGTACTTCAATCATGATCAATCATGAATGGTGAATCAATTGGATAGCAGCAGTCATCAAAATCAATGTTGCTACGTTATTAGAGTAATTTATGAAATATTCACTTTAATGGCCCTGAAAAATACTAAAAAGACAACTCCCCAAACTTTTTCCATATCAAACAATGCTTCAAGGAAAGCTCCGGCATTTAATTATGTTACTCAAAAATTCCAATCTCTTTCAAAATACAATATTTATGTGATTGGGATCGGATACTAAACACTGTTCTACACGATAAAAGGTTTGTAGTTCTAACCATGAAGCAAAAAATCGGATGTTGCAGTTCCAGGTATGAAGCAAGATATCATCAGGTGTAGCAGTTCACTAGCTATGCAGCAAAACATCAGACAATATAGCAGCTTGCCTTTGCCTTTTTCCAAAATCATTTTGACTTCTTTCCTTGCTTTTTCTTGATCACTTCATCAACGTACATTATGCCCTTGCCTTTGTACACCTCAGGTGGCTTGCAACTACGAACTGCAGAGGCAAACTGGTGTACCCTTTGCTTGTCAATGCCGGTGCAGCAAATTACGTTGTTTTTGAAGCAGAAAACTCGAACTGCAGGAGGAACAGTAAGTTCAACTTCATGGCTGTAACCCAATTTCAGAAGCAAAAGGCGTCCCTCTGCTTCAGCTCTTGCTTTGTACCCAACACCCACAATCTTGAGAAAACGGAAAAATCTCGCCTCCATATTGATCTGGCTAATTGATTCCTGATTTTTGATGAGGTAACATATAACATTAATTCAAAAGATGACAGAAGTAAAAATATCGAAAACCTGTAGGTTACAAGGCATTTTAATGATTAGGTGCTACGCAGTATGAAATATATCCCTAACTGAATCGGTTTCCTCATGAACTAAGCCATGCCGCAAATGAAATGAAAATTGGCTCATGGGCCAAACTACTACTACACAATCACATAATTCAGAAGAGAAAAACTAATTACAAGATCCCACTACAGAGATTATCTGTAGAAGCAACTTGAAAGCAACAATATATCTCAATTATGCAATTAATGAGCAGACAAAGGAAAACACCCAACAGTTGAGTAATGGAACGCCAAATCCATTCCAAAGCATCAAGAAATAACACCTACCAAGAACAGAAACTTCAAGAAACAACGAGATATCACAAAATTGAAACTTTTCCCTTTTCCCCATTTCAGCTATCGCAAACTGCAGAGTAAAGCATTTCATCGAACACCTACCGTGCAAGAAAGCTCTAGTTCGTAAATTGAAACACCATTATCAAACTAACCCCTTCATACTGACTTAGATAGTTAAATTAAAGCACATGCCAGCCTTATAAATCCAAACTTCCAATAAAATCCGTCACAAAACTCCAAATACCCAATACCAAAAATAATCGATTTAAAGAGACCAAAGACATGTAAACTGTAAAGGAAAAACCAACAGATTCGTCATTTAAGGCAGTACAAGAAGGGAAAAGGCAGAGAAGATCCGCGAAAAAACCGATGAAGCACTCACGTGCAGATACCTGGATTCCACAGCAAGCTAGCCCAGTCGATTCTCGCTCCTGTACAACAAATCAAATAAACATCTATCAAAAATGGCTCAAACCCACATTTTCGTTCGCAAAAGAACATACATTTCTCAATCTCTCAATCAACACGTCGGTTCTTCTATGTTTTCAAGTGTATCGCATTATGAAAACGTTGGGCGAGTGCTAGTGTTAAACGCTCGACGAGAGAAGGAGGGAGTAAAATAAACGCAAACACATGTACATTAATCGGATGAGAAGATAAGGAAAAATCGCTCAGCGGACTGATCGTCGATGGAAATGAAGAAAAAATACCTTTGAAATCCGCCGGTGAGTTGCTCAGAGAATCACAACTAGAACAAAGAACGGACAGTGACTGAGAAAAGCGTGAGAGCGGAGACGAGACCAGAAAGTGGGGAGAAAGAAACGAGAGCGTGAAGAGGGAGAGAGAGCCACTGGGTGTGAGTGAGAGTTTCTGGTTGAGGGATTATGAGAGACGATTTTTCTGGTGGGAGGAGAGGGACGATCTTGTCAGTAATACA
>JANTNU010000235.1:8420777-8437245 GCA_024752395.1 Erythroxylum havanense | reverse complement strand
AATTTTATATTTTTATTACACATATTAAAAGAAATTAATTAATATGATAATCAATCTTAATGCATTTAAACTTTTTTATTCTATTTTTCATATTTAGACAATATATATATGTATTCATATTAATCTTAAAATGAATTAATCACTTTATTAATACTAATGTATCAATTAAAATAAATAAATAGAGTTATAAAAACAAATATGTATAGTATATTATATTGAAAATAGCTATTATTTTATTAAAACTAGAATATATTTTATAATACTTTTGATATGATTTTATAAAATTTTATTTTTATTACTTACGAAAATAGTTTTTTAAACCTTTTCTAAAATCATTATATTGTAATTAATCTAAATTTATATTCATATTTTTTCTCCTTTCTAAATTCTAATATTAGAAGATTCATTCCTAAGTCACTCTAATTAAAAGTTTGTTAAGAATAATTCATTACTCAAAACCTTAATATAAGTTTTACTTTAAATCCTTCTCATCCTTAGAGTGTTATAAGCATACCATATTTTATAAAATTTTCACCTTTTTTACTTTTTAATATATATATAACAACATATAATTATGATACAATAAAGTTATTAATTTATCAAATATTAAATTACAAAATATTTATATCTTTTTATTTAAACCACTTAATATTTTATTTGAATAAAACTATAAGTCATTAAATGAAAGCATAACTTCACTACTTAATGTTTTAATTAATATTTTAGGTACAATGAGCTAAATATTAACACAATTTGTGTTAAAAGTCATTAAATCAGATTTAGATTGAAGGGTGCTATATACATTTGCATATCGTTAATGAGAAAATATATTTTAAAATTAAAATCTTGAGATGTATTTATTAGTATGATTAATTAGGGAATTTAATTCAATTAATTATAAATTTGTATGAAAAATCATTAAGTTAATAGTTATAGTTAAGAATTTCAATTCAATTAATTACGAATTTTAAATTTACTTAAATAATTTTTTAACTATCATAAGAGAGAATTGATAAAACCAAATCCATTAGCTATAGAAAAAGTTTGTTCTACACAAATGATTATCTAAATCTTTTTATAAAAAATTATACAATTTACAAAATTAAGAAAATATCATACTGGATAGACTGGGGAGTGGAGACTGAGAGAACATGATCTAATTGACTAATTTTATTTGTTGGTAAGATCGTCAAAAGTTTGGATCTAATCACCTATATGTACAAATATTATATTTAGTAATTTGATATTAAACTAAAAAGAATATTTAGTAATGTAATATTATATAAAAAATTTAAAAATACCTTCTGGTTCAGCCGGATTCTGGCCGAACGGTGCGTTGCCGTTTGGATCCACGAGCTGGCAACTTTCGGTGATGTCTACAACGTGAATATACCTGCAAAACAAGGAAGGCTCGTCGGTGGTGGTGTCCCGATTAGCCCCTTCGACGCTCAAGTAAGTTTTCTGGTGAAGGTAGGATCGATGAATGCAGAGATAAAACTAGGTTATGATTGCGTACCTCTATTATGAGAGAATAATACCTTATATATGGTTTTCGGCTAGGTTTCAGCTCTTTACGTACTTGCATGGGGGGCTTCCTTCTACTAATGGGCCATGAATATGTGGATCAGGCCCGGATTAAACGATGGGTATGAGATTGACCGATCGGCCTGTGAGATTGGACTTGGACCCAATATAGCCAACCCGACCATAAGCCCCCCTACTCATCGAGTTTGAGCGAAGAGAAGGGTCGAAAGAGTATGTTGAGATGTTGTAGCTCGTCTGTTGCTTCATAGCTCGTAAGCAGGACAGCTCGTAATGTAGCCGATCGGCCAGACTTTGGCCTTGTAGCTCGGTCATGGGACAGCTCGGGCAGCTTCAATCGGTCGAATGCCGACCAGTTATGCCTGACTACTCGTATTGGGATTGGTTGGCTGAGGGCCCCCCGACTGATCGGTCTCGGCATTTATTGCGTGACAGCTTGTGCTATAGCAGGTCGGATAGTCATCATTGGCAGACGCTTGGACTTGCTTGAAACATTTATTGTTTGACGGCGCGTGCTCTCTGACAACTGTTCAGAATCTGAGCGTATCGTCCTTGTAACCGTTGTACAGTTATTCCCGTACGTCCCTTCAACTGTCGCGCCTTTCCGGATTTTGAACAACCCTAATTCCCATGGCTCGGATCATGCCGCGTGTCGGGGCATAGCTCGGAACTTCTCCACGTGTCGTAGCTTGATAGGATCACTCTCGAGTGTTCCTTCTGCCAACCCTCTATAAATATTCATAGTCGACGAGCCTCAATCAGCCTAATCTTTTGCTATATTTTTTAAAATTTTATATATTTATTTTAAGGCAATTTGAAAAAGATGTAGTTATATTTTTTCAAATTCATAAATTATAAATCATAGCATAACTATTTATAGTAAATTTAAAGATAAAATTACCTATAAATTTTACAAAAATATTTATATAAAATAAAAGATATAAAATACAAACCAATATATATATATATATATATATATATTAAAAATATGTAGCAATGATTAATGTTGTCATAATTATTCCCTACAAACAAGTGATTTAATTTTAATTATGTAATTTTATTATAACAATTAATTATAATGTAAATATAAAAAATTTATTATCTAAGTACAATGAATTTATTTCAAATATTATTTTTACGTGTTTAATAAATTATTATATTTCTTTTAATACAATTTTAAAAAATACGTTTATTAAGTTTATAACATAATATTTTCAAACCTTTAATGTTTTTATAAATTATGTACAAAACTCTTAATTGATGTAGTTGTTGTACTTTTATTTATTGTTGATTTTTTTACTTGTATAGTTGTACAAATATTATTGTCTTTTCATATTATATCTATTATTAAATAATCATTGTAAAATTTTATATTTTTATTACACATATTAAAAGAAATTAATTAATATGATAATCAATCTTAATGCATTTAAACTTTTTTGTTCTATTTTTCATATTTAGACAATATATATGTATTTATATTAATCTTAAAATGAATTAATCACTTTATTAATACTAATGTATCAATTAAAATAAATACATAATTGAGTTATAAAAACAAATATGTATAGTATATTATATTGAAAATAGCTATTATTTTATTAAAACCAGAATACATTTTATAATACTTTTGATATGATTTTATAAATTTTTATTTTTATTACTTTCGAAAATAATTTTTTTAACGTTTTCTAAAATCATTATATTGTAATTAATCTATATTTATATTCATATTTTTTCTGCTTTTTAAATTCTAATATTAGAAGATTCATTCCTAAATCACTCTAATTAAAAGTTTGTTAAGAATAATTCATTACTCGAAACCTTAATATAAGTTTTACTTTAAATCCTTCTCATCCTTAGAGTGTTATAAGCATACCATATTTCATAAAATTTATAAAATTTAATCTAGACCGATAAGTGGTTGGTTGTCCATGTGTCAGAACTAATTAGGCATAAAATAAAAATATATGAAAATTCGTGTCCAAACTTAAAAGTCCTACTTATGCAATACAAATTTCATAATAAAAATAATTATGATAAGTTTTCAAATACACAAATATAGTGTTATACAAATAGATATTAAAATTTTTACGAAATTAATTTTTTTTGCTGGTATACAATTCAATTTACCTTTTCATAATGCATATATGTTAAAAAAAATACTTATTACAAGTACATATTCTTAAACAATATAATATATTAAAAATACTTTTAGAACACATGTTATTTTATAATAAATTAAATCTGCTTCCACCATGATGTACCATACATGCATTTTTTAAATAATAATAATATGTATAGATATACATGGATTTATTTTCATATATACATATATGCATATATATTAATTTCACACTATCTTGTTTAAGTATTTAAAATATATAAATTTAATATTATATAAATTTAATGTGTACATATTTAAAAAATAAAACATTGTAAGAATTAAATATTTTGATATATGTGAAGTGAATTTGTAATTATAATAGTGTGGATATTTAAAGCGCACATATTTTGAAATGATTAAAATTTTATTAATGATGAAACATTTTCACTGATAATTTGATATGTGATAAATTATGATGAATATAGATTGATTGATTATTTGTTTGGGCTGGGCCTATTCATATTACTAATAGACTATCGCATCATTTACAATGTGGAATGCGGCCATGAAATGTTTCTTGGGCCTACATTCCAATTTGATGTCAAATTTTAAAGCGACATCGCCTGCATTCCGTTAGCTTCAGTTTTATTTAATACTTTACCTTTTTTTTTATATATTTCAAACGGTACGTCAAGCCATATGCTTCCTCGTGACTGCACTGACTATACAGCACAATCTTTCTAAAATGAGTAATTAAACCAAAAAGACTGTTTTTGGGAGAGGGGAAATTTGTAAAATAAGAAAATTCGCATTCCTTACCTTTAAATAAAGGCCTCTTCTTATATGTTTATGATAAAGATAATTCCTCCTTTTCCACGTTTTTGATAAGTTAGAATGCATATAGATATTCATGTAGCTATATATACTAATATACATGTCCTAGTCTCTTCTTGAAAGGGGAAGATTAAGAGTTGCAATTAAGAAAATAAATATATCTGCTTCTTGGAGCAAAAGGTTAAATTCCCAACTCAAAGGGCCCCCAATATCCCGGCCCGATGAAGTAACTGGAAGGATGTAAATTAAGCACTCAGCGGCCCACTAAGGAGAGGTGAACAACCCACGGTCTACAAGGAGCCCACCCTCAAAGCTCACAAGGGGCTCAAAGATGTTGCTCCCACACTGCAGACCATAGGATTCGAACCTTACACCTTAAAATAAATTTGCTCCTTCGGAATCAACTGAGCTACGCCCTACGGGCAAATGTATCTGCTTCTTAAAATCACGTAGAGAGAATTTTGGCTTATTTTTTTATTCCCCTCATTTTCTGTCCGTTCAACGGTGCTAGGAGTAATAAATGTACAGAATTTGAGACACGGTAAGCAAGAGAGATCAGTTTTAAATTCATGTCCTGCAGTAGTCGGTAGGACCAACCGACCGTTGCAGCTGCCAACAGACGTCAGCATGCACGTTCATGGAAAAGAGATCTGAAAGACTGACACAACCGCCCACCACGTGCATAGCTACATTTTCGCAAATAAGAGAACCTAAGACACTAATAAGGAAAAACCAAAAAGAAAAAAAAGAGAAGAAAATCTCAACTCCTGGTAATTGAATTCTTTATAAATTTGTAATTCTCCTTCTCGGTTCAGTGATTCTATCTGAGCGAGCAGGTTCATGACTTGCTTTGGATGGCGTCACGACAACTGCTTATAGATTATGGTGGGAGGGGGACCGCAAGGTGGGCCGCGTAGTAAGTTGCAGAGCGCGGAACTAGGAGTCGTATACTGATGCTTGTCGGTTACTTTGGAAACCTATAATTTGGGTGAAAATGATCTTTGAATGGTCAGACTGACACAAAAATAGCTAACGTGTGGTGCACTAGTTTTCAAAGTTTTAAGTACTTATGTATACATATTACAAACAATAAGGAAGGAAGCCCTTTTCTCTTCTACTTGAGTTCCCTTTTCCATGGTTTATACAATTTGCACTAAAAAGGTTTCAAATCTATAAAAACAACCTAAAACAAAGTGAAGGGGAATTCCATGCATACATCGAGTGATCAAATTGAACAATTAACAACTACGTGACTTGGACTATAAGAGTTTGGTAAATTCACGGGTTCAGATCAAAGTATAACTAAACAAAGACCGGTCTTCTGTCTGATCAACCCGACACTTGAAGAATCCATCAATGACGTAGTTAAATTGTTTCACACCACAGTACAAAAATACTAGGTGGAAACTTAGTCAGAAACCAAGATCCATCGTCAACGCCATGACGAAACAGTAAGCAGAGGCACCTCAGTCCATGCCAGGGTCATAAACCCAGCTTGCGAATCGATCAGAGAATACAAGGGACTGTAGTTGTAGCTCCACAGGAGTATCTTAGCTTGACTCCTCGCGTAATGACTTAGCGGAATTGATTCAAAACCCGAATTTTCCATTAAAACCCGCCACTGTTCTTTATCCTCCATACGCTCCCTTCTGCTTTCTGTGTCCTCTGGACCAATAACACTGGCAATTCTGCGACCAAGCAACAATCTCTCAACCTGGAGTCTATCTGGTGAATCTCTGCTCAGATTTGGCTCAAGAGTTTCGAAGACTGCAGAGTAATATCTCAGAGCATTTTTAAACCGTTGCAAGTATCCAACCCGGTTCAAGCTCACTTCATACTCACCTAAAGTAACAATCTTCGGATTAAGCGATTTTACCAGTCTTAAAACTGTCTCTACAGCAACGGGAGTCTCATCCAACAGATTATACAATTGAAGAATGAAATTCACTGCCAAAACCTCGTCTTGATCCACACGAAAGCACGATTCATTCAACTCTTGTATAGGGGTCAAAATGGGTTCGAACTCAAAGTTCAAATCAAGAAGTCTTGCAAAATCTCGAAGCCTATTACCAGTAGAAAACAGAGAAGCCGCTGGACACTCACCGAGTGCAGGAGCCGGTATGCCGGAGATCCGGATTCTGTTGGGTTTTCCGGCGGCGCGAGTAGCTAAAGCTTGTAAAAGAGCAGGCCATTGAACACCTTGAACAATCCCAAAATCAACTATGTGAATCTTGCTACCTCCCTCTGTAGCTTCAAGAATTGCTTGATTCGCCGTTAAATGAGCGAACTTCGAAAATGGGCAAGCGTCGTTTAGCGCTTTATATGAGAGAATAAAGTCCTCACTTGTAGACTCGAATACGGTCAAGGTTTTCTCTGCTTGTAGAGACAGTCTACTGTTTAAAGCTTCGGTGAAGTAAAACGCAACCCTCTCTATTGGATCTCCGTTTTCAGATACGGAGTCTCTAAGTTCAACCAGCGATTTCGCAGCTCTGTCGGGCTCTGATTCAAAGAGTTCAGCGCAGCCGATTAACGCTTTTAAAAGCGGCGACACTGGTTCAGTTTCCAGCGAAATCGAAGAGAAACCGGCGTCATCGATTTCAAGGGTCGTCCGCGATAGAAGATTTGGCAACGTTGTGTCTTTCACCGCCGTCTGCGGCGGTAATGGAGCCCAAGGTGCTACCTGGAGCGAATTTGGGGCCTTGTGCGTTTCAGGGAAGAAAAGTCGATTGAGATCCGACGGTGGAGAGCAACCGACGCTGAGTCGACTCGGGCAACTGACAAACGGATCAGGACCGTAAATCCCAAAATCATCATTGTTTTGCCACGCTTCGCATATGGATGGCAGATTCGAACTATCAGTTGAGTCTCCACCACCAATCAAGCTATCCATCCACTCATCAGAATCAAAGTCACCACCAACAGCACAGCCATCAAACCCGGAGTATCTAAACCCACCGAAGTGTTGCTCCATATGCGGAAACTGGAACCCAGGCTCGTCGGTGTCGCCTTCGCCGTTGACCTGAAAAGGGTCGTATAAGCCAGCTCCGGCGACGCCACCGTAACCCAGGCTGGAGTTCCTAGGCATTGTAGTAAGCCAAGGATTTAAAGGCAATGAAGTAAGGGCCAAAGGCTGTTGTTGTTGGTGATGCTGTTGCTGCTGCTCTTGCTGCTGCTTTTGCTTTATGACCTGTTGGGCTATTGCCATCAGATTCCCACTGTCCGCGCACATATATGCCATCCAGACCTCTCCGGAAAATTTAACCGAGACTCACTTGAACCCAACAGAACATCGTCAGTACAACAAGCTTCCTACAGTCTCTACCACGCTCAAAATGGTGAAAACTCAGAATTTTAGAGTGAAACACTGAATAGAAAGAGAGAGAGTACGTACACCGCTGGAAACAAAGAAACGCCGGCCTCCCAAGTCGCAGCTTGGCTGCCCATAGACCCAGGGTAGTAGCTAGAGAGAAGAAGTTGAATGGAGTGAGGCTTGGACTGGGTGTACGCCTTATATATAGTTACAACGAAAACCTAAACTCCAGAAGGAGGAGGACTGATGATGATTAAAGTCCATCCAAAATGAAACAGGGGGCCCACTTACGCCACTTGTAAGACATGTAAAAACCCAACGAGACGAAGTTTAAGAAAATGAAATCTTCTGTTTCCCTCTCTCATTCAAATGACAAAGGGTTGGTCTTGACTAGAGGGAACAAAAGAATTGGTCTCAGAAAAAAGGAAAAGATATTGGTAGCCATAGAGTTGATCTTGGATAGAAGGAACAGAGGAAATGGTCATAAAGGATATGAAAAGACGACGTCATCATCGTCCACGTGTACCCCTTAATTTTCTTTGTTTCCCCTATGTTCAGGAACCTTTCGTTAGGACACCGAGGCCGCTATCTAATCTCTTGTAAGTTTTTTGATCTTAATGTTCGAATATTAAACAAGTAATCATACCTAATTTATGAATGTCTGATCTTTAATATAATAGTAATTATATAAATAAAGCAAATACATTATTTATTTTGAGTAAAATTTGTTATGATATAAAGAGAACGCTTTCAATGACCACAATATAATTTCTCTCTTTTAATCCTTTTTTGTACGATAACTTGATGAATAGCTCAATATATGAAATACCTTCATTTTGTATTTATTTTCGTATGTATTTAATTAAAGTAGATAGATGACTAGTTTATATACATTTCTCTGTTAATAATATATCTTATGCGTCCATCAAATACTAGATTAACGGTCAAGATTTAACATACTATTAAATTCAGAAAACCTAATTCAAGTTTAATCCGGACTTACAAAAAATATGGACCATAACATCAGGCTATATTTCTTACATTCTCTCACTTGATTGGATGTTTCATCATTATATTTAATAATATAACATAAGATTAGCAAAATTAAATATGATAAACCGTTAACATCATAAGCACCTCAACACAACAAATCACATAATGTGGATTATAGATGTCATACACAGTATAGTTATATACTCCCTTCTATCTACCACTACATTATTAACTTATTATGTTTAGGTTCACAAATTGTATATAAACAACATATAGTTCACATAATTGTTGTGAAAATGCATACAAATTTCTTATTTAATAATCATGTATACATAAACATAATAAATAAGAGATATAAAATTTAAAAACATATTATTATTGAGCTCAAAAGTGCTAAAACATTATTATCAAACATTATTATCAATCATTGATACAACTAAGACCCATCCTAAGCACATATTTTTTGAATGTCTTCGGTTGTAAACCCTTAAGCACATATTTTTTGAATGTCTTCGGCTGTAAACCCTTAGTTAGATGATTTGCAACCATGAAATCCGTCTTGATATATTTTATATGCACTCTTTGTTTTTGAATATCCTCTTTAACAACAAAATACTTTAATTCCATGTGTTTTATGCCTATGGAGTATTTGTCATTTTTAGAGAAGAAGACTGCTGCACAATTATCACAATAAATTTTCAGTGACTTGCTTACTATGTCGACAACCCTAAGCCCTGAAATAAAGTTCTTCAGCTATATTGGATGAATTGTAGCCTTATAACAAGCTACAAATTTTGGTTCATTAGTGGATGAAGGAATGAAAAACTATTTGACACTTTTCTATAAGATTGCTTCTTTAGCTAATAGGAATAGATAGCCAAACATTGACTTTCTACTATCAACACGCCTAACAAAATCTAAATCTAAATATACAATAACTTCTAAATGATCAGAAGTCTTATAAGTGAGCATGTAATCCTTTGTTCCTTAAAAATATCTCAACACTTTCTTTGCAGTCTTCTAATGATCAATATCAGGATTACTTCGATATCTACCCATCATCTCTACTGAAAAACTAATGTCGAGTCTAGTACAAGTTTATAGGCACATTAAACTGCCCACAACAAAAGCATATGGAATTGTTTCCATTTCCTTACGTTCCACATTATTCTTTGGACATTGCATAAGACTAAACTTATCTCCCTTTTGAATAGGGGTTATACCTATTGAGCACTTGCCCTTGTTAAATTTCTCAAGAATTTTTTCAATATAGGCTTTTTGAGACAATCGTAATAAATCTTCTGATCTCTTACAAAATATTGAAATTTCAATCACATAGGATGCCTCTTTTGTATCTTTCATTTCAAAATTTTTAGAAAGAAATTTTTAGTCTTATACAATAAACCCAAATCATTAGTACCCCAAGAAAAATGTCATTAACATAAGGAGCTAGAAATATAAACTCAATTCCACTAATCTTTTGTTAAATACACCGATCAACAGTGATTTCCTTAAATCCGAAAGAAGTAATGATATTATTAAACTTAATATCACAATTCCTGGAAGCTTGTTTAAGTCCACATATTGGCTTCTTTAAGTTACACATCATACTTTCTTTACCGTCAATGAAAAAACCTTCAGGTTGATCCATGTCAACTTCCTCCTCAAGATCCCCATTTAGAAAGGCTATTTTCACATCCATATGATGTAACTTTATATTAAATTGAGCCACTAATGCTAAAATTACTCTCAATGAATCTTTCTTTGAGACAAGCAAAAAAGTCTCCTTATAATCAATGTTATCTTTCTAAGTATAACTTTTGGCAACAAGTCTAGCTTTATATCTTTCAACATTGCCATTCGAGTTGCATTTATTCTTAAAGACCCAATTAAAGTTAACTTGTTTAAAACCTTCTGGCAAGTTTACAAGATCCCAGACATTGTTTTGGGTCATTGATTTAAACTTTTGTTTCATAGCATCAATCCATCTTTTACGCTTATCATTACCTATGGATTGTGAAAACAAAATAGGATAATTTTTAATGCCACGATCATAATCTGACTCTTGCAAATAAACCACATAATCATTAGAAATAGTCGACGTTCTAACCCTTACATGTTTATTTAAAGCTATACCAACTTGTTCATTTGAGTTAGTGGTAAGTTAGGTTCTTCATGTAATGCTTCTTCATTATCCAAATGTTGTTTTTGATTATTTTGATCTTCCAAAGCAAGAACAACATTTGTTGTAGTTGTGGGTTTAAGAACATTTATGGTTAATGGAACATCAACCCTTATTTCATTAATATCCACAACTTGATTTTTAGCACTCTCACTAACTTTACCAATCTCTAAAAATTTGGCGTTGTCTATTTCAATAATTCTAGAACTATGGTTTGGACAGTAAAACCTGTACCCCTTTAGATTTGTTTGGGTAACCAATAAAGTAACAACTAATTATTCGAGAATCTAATTTTCTTTCATGTGGGTTATAGATACGTGCTTCTGCTAGACAACCCCAAACATACAGATATCTTAAACTAGGTTTCCTTCTAGTTCATAACTCAAAAGGAGTTTTAGGAACCGCTTTACTAGGAACCTTGTTTAACAAATACAAGCAGTTTTAAGTGCATACATCCACAAACTTTTAGGTAATAAGGAATTACTCATCCTACTCCTGACCTTATCCATTAATGTTTTATTTCATCTTTCTGCCACTTTGTTTTGTTGCGATGTGCCTGGCATAATGTACTGTGCACATATGCCATAACTTTCTAGGAACTTAGCAAATAAATTAGGACATTATCCAGATTCATTACCCTTTCTATAATACTCACCAGTTCTATCAAATCTTATAATTTTCACTTTTCTGTCTAATTTTCTCTCAACCTCTTTTACAAACACCTCTAGGGTATTTAAAACTTGAGATTTTTCATGCAGCAAATATATATATCCATACTGTGAAAATCATCTATAAAGGTGAAGAATTATTTTTCTCCATTAAAGGATGGAGTGTCAAAAAGTTCACAAATGTCAGTGTGTATTATTTTAAGAAGTTGGCTACTTTTTGTGGCTTCTGTCTTGCTATGCTTGGTTTGCTTGCCCTTAATGCATTCCACACATAAGCCAAGATTAGTAAGATCTAAATTTGGTAGAATCTCATTCTTTACTAATATTTTTAACCTTTCTTTGGATATATATCCCAGATGTTTATGCCACAAGTAAGCAGAATGTTCATTCTCCAAACTACATTTCATTTCAATATTATGATTATTAATAAATAGGGATTCAGGAAAAAAAAACATCATCAAGTTTTAATTTGTATAAATCATCCATAAAAAATCCATAACTAATAAAGGAATTATTCTTATACAAATTGAAACAACCATATCTACCGTTAAAGGTATATTCACTAACATCAAGTTTAGAAACATAAATTAAATTTCTAGAAATTGACGGTACATAGAGAGTGTTTGTTAAATCCAATTGAAACCAAGTATCTAATGTCACCCGGTAAGTCTTTACACCTTCAACTGGGGCCATCATTGGATTCCCCTCAAACAGAGATTTGTTAGTTGGACTTATGGTTTGGATTGTAAGGGATCCCTACGTAATATTGGAAACATAAGTATGATAAGTTTGTATGAGGCCGCCTCTCATTATTGCCAACCTTCTGATTGTTTATTACCACTAAAACACAATTTTAATTTAAACTTTCTCTCTTTACCATTGCCTATTACTAGTTTAGTGTGAGTTTCATATTTACACTTCTGCTCATAGAAATTTAGCCTCTCTCACGTGGCGCTCTGTCTCTTTCTAGGGTTTGGTTTCAGTTAATTTAAAAAGATACGAAAGAATAGAGGAGAAAAGAGGCATTGCAGTGCGAGGATTTTTTATAGAAAAATTAATCTTTATACAAAACCCTAAAATCATAAATTTTATAAACATCATTGAATCAATCCTCAAATCAATAATCTAAGGATTATTATCTATTCAAAATCCTTGGCTCTGATACCATATGTAAGTTTTTCATTCTTAATATTCAAACATTAAAGACATAATCATACGTAAATCATTCATGCCCATTTAGACCTTGAACATAATAATAATCATATAGATAAAGAGAATAAATCACTTACCTTGAGTAGAATTTGTCATGATGTAGAAAGAAAGCTTTCAATGATTACAAACTAGTTTCTCTCTCTTAACCCTCTTTTTGTATGATAGTTTGATTGATAACCCAATACACAAAATACCTTCACTTTGTATTTGTTTTCGTTTATACTTAAGTAGGATAGAGAGAGGACTAGTTTATATATACTTTGCTGTTAACATTAAATCTTATACATCCATCAAGTGCTAAACAATGATCAAGATTTAACATACTATTAAATTAAAAAAACCCTAAATCAAGTTTAATATGAGCTTATAGAAAATATGGGTCATAACATCAGGCCATATTTCTTACAGTCATGTCCATCGTCTACTTGATGTCAGGGTTTCGAATTTCCTTATTACGTGTAAGCCGAATCCTCATCACCCAAACTAGAGAATCGGAAGTTGATGCTTCACTAATAAGGAAAATGACATTTTCTAATACTAATACACAAATCAGAAGTTAGTTGAACTCCTGAATAGATGTAATTAAAAAAGGTGAATTCTATGTATAATACATCATCTCGAGAACTTGGGATAACATATTATTTCGATAATAATGTTGGTTTAAATTAGTTAATAAAACAAAATATTGATAAACATTACAAATTGAATTGTATAAGCAAACATAATAAATTAGTTTATAGTTGAATTATGTGATTACATAAAATAGGTTATAAACTTATAGATGTGAATTATGGTTAAAGATGAATAGGTTATAGTTGTAATTGTATGTCTTTAGTTTATGGTTGAATGATGTAATCATACAAATGAGTTATATAAGATTTATATTTGTATTATATAATTGTATATATTGAATACTTGGATTGTTGATTTTGAGCTTATTGGTGAATTATGTTAGATGAAATTGAATTGGGTAATGTATATTAATTCTTGATTATAGAGTTAACTTGAGTAAGAAACTAAGAATGATTATTAAAATTGGTGAATGGAAGATTGTTAAATTAAAGTTGCGAATTACGATTAGTAACAATGTTGATTAAAATTATATAAGAACTAAAAATTGAATTGTATAAGTAAACAAAATATATTAGTTTATAGTTGAATTATGTGATTACATAAAATAGGTAGTAAACTTATATTTGTGAGTTATGCATGAAGTTAAATAGGATATAGTTGTGAGTGTATGTCTTTGGTTTAAAGTTGAATGATATAATCATATGATCCAATTTTCTTAGGAACCACCTGTACTAGACTTAACCATTTACTATATGAAATTGGATAGATTATGTCGAGGAACTTCAAGATCTCCTTCTTGACTACCTCCATCATTGGTGGGTTCAATCTTCATTGGATCTTATTTCCTTATCTCTATCTTCCAATAGAATTCAGTGCATACAAATTGATGGGCTAATCCATTTCAAATCAGCCACAGTCCATTCAAAAACATCTTTGTAATTTTTCAACATACTCAATAATTATGTTTCCTGCAAAGTTGTTAGTTTGCTCAAAATAATAGCAAGAAGAGTTTCATGCTCACTTAAATACACATATTTCAAGTTACTTGGAAAAGCCTTCAACTCCAATTTTGGTGGCTATATAAGAGATGGCAATAAATTTTGAATTATTTCTAGTTAGCTCCAGAAAACATACCTGTTCCTCCAAGTATTTGCTTCGCTCTAAAATCTAAATAGTGGTATATAGCTCCTTATGAATGGAAAGATAATCGACTAGTATTTTTCTTTCCTGAATATCTAACCTATTTTCCAATACAATCCATAATTAATCTAGTCCATCTTACCAAAATGTTTTTCGACTAAAGTATCAAGAAAACTAACAAAAACAAAAGATTGATCATCATTAGGAAATTTCATGGCATTGTAAATATGGAACTTAATCACATCACCATCAAACTCTATAGTTAAAGACCCATCATAGACATCAATTTTTGTTCTAGAGGTTTTCAAAAATGGTCTTCCCAATAAAATTAGGATTGAAGTGGATGAATCTTCATTACCCATCTATAAGACATAAAATCAGCAAGAAAAATCATGTTATCAACATAAACTAAGACATCCTCAAAAACACCCTTAGGATAAACATTAGATCGATCAACAAGTTAGATTATGACATTAGTTTCTTTCAGAGGCCCCATATTTAAAGATTCATAAGCCATAACATTAATCAACACATCTTAATCCAACAATGCTTTCTCAATTTTCAGATTACCTATTTTACAAGGGATTGCAAACATATCTGGATCTTGAAACTTATGAGGTAACTTCTTTTGAAGCACAACATAAACATTCTCACTCGATCGCACCTTTTCATTGCCGCTTAACTTTCTCTTTGAGGTATAGAGTTCCTTAAGAAATTTAGCATAACAAGGAATTTGTTTAATATCATCAAGTAAAGGAATATTGACTTGTACCTTGCGAAAAGTTTCCAAAATTTCTTTCTCTTGCTCCTCCTTATTTTGCTTGGCAAAACAACTAGGAAAAGGAGAATGTACATTGAACTTAGGTGTGACAATGCAAGAATAACCCTTCCTTTTCTCTTGTGATTGCTTTGGAACTTCTTTCTTTACTTCTTCTTCAACCTCTCGCTTAAAACCTTTGGGGTAGGTTCCTTTAACTCTTTACCACTTATCACAGTTTGAAGAAGTCAAATTATTTAATCTTCTCTCCAACGACGAAACTCCCATCTCATTAACATGTCTTGAACCATAACCATTCTAGCTCTAAATTTTTAAGAGTTAGAAGCCATAATTGAGATCAAATCCCATGTAGCTACTAGTGTTTTAAACACAAAAGTGAAGATGACAAGATGCATCACTCAGTGGATTCTGTAATGTGGAACTTGGTTAATGAAAAATGGCCCGTTTTTTCAGATGAACCTAGAAATCTTAGACTTGGCCTGGCAGCTGATGGGTTCAATCCCTTTTCAAATATGAGCACAGCTTACAGTTGTTGGCCCGTGATGCTTGTTATATATAATTTGCCGCCTCGGTTATGCATGAAAAAAGAAAATATTATGTTGACTTTATTAATCCTAGGACCTAAGCAACCTGGTAACGACATTGATGTTTACTTTCAACCTCTGGTAGAAGATCTACAAGAATTATGGAATAATGGTGTAAATGTTTATTGTAGCGCCCCCTTACCGTAGGGTACGCACCGGGATGCCCGTGGGTCATCCCGATACATATCCTACAATAAGGGTACATTACGAACGATCACTACTATAATCTACATGGCATCAATGAAATAAAGTCGTAATATTAAAAATCACTAAATTTTGAAACCATAAAATACTTCCTCATTTCATAACATCAACAGAAATATAGACAAGTCTATCAATTCCCTACATTCTAAATACATTACTCCAAAAAGGAAACTGATACAAAAGTCTATACTAAGTCATCCCAAAAATCAATCCCAGCTGACCGACCTGTGTGCCATCACTTCTCTTGCCAACGCGCTCACACGACAAGAAAAGTCTATCTCTGGAGCTAGGAGTCTAAATCTATCGATCCTGAAAAATAGATGCAATTTTGGGTGAGTTTG
>JANTNU010000235.1:8377863-8402193 GCA_024752395.1 Erythroxylum havanense | reverse complement strand
TTGGATATAGTGAAAATCTCAGAAGAACATCTGAGGACTGGACGTAGCCCACGGTTTGGGGTGAACCAGGATAAACTGCTGTGTTTCTCTCTCTAACTCAAACTTTCTTAAATCATAGTTCTTTCATTATCAAAGTTTTTCAAACTCGTTAAGAACTGATTTTCAATAAAGTCTTCTGAAAGAACAAGAAATTGTTATTGAAGGGATTTACGAAAAGATTATCACAATTCAACCCCCCTTCTTGTGTATTCTGTTCACATTATTACTCAATATATTAACGTGTGATTTACTTCATAATTTATATTAATTTTTATTCTTTGTTCTTTCTTTAGTAATAATTGTTAATGTTTTATACTTTTTAAGGTTTTTAGGCTCTCTTATGATCTATGTGTGTAATAAAGCTCAACCTGAAGGGTTTATTATAGAGGCTTATATAGTAAGTGAATGCTCAACATTTTGTTCTGTGTACTTCAATGTCGTTGAGACAAGTTTTAATAGAGAAGAACGTAACTTTGATTTTGATCAAGATGGTGGTTCATCAATTTTTCCCAAAAATTAAGGCCACTTGGAACAAAAAAATATGTGAAGTTAACTAAAGACAAACCCAAAATTGTCCATTGGTATATTTGAACAATTTTGAGGAAGTCAATTTATATATGGAGTATATATATTACTTCTTATTCATTATTTCATATTTAAATTTAGCATTCATCCTGTCTTTTTTGACGTCTATTTACTTTTTAAAATAGAGAACAAAAAGATGAGATTATAAGCAAAGTGATTGTTAATGTTAAAGGAAGACATAAGATTAACTTCCCATTATGGTTTAGGACTTGATTAAGTTATCCATGGACTAGTAGGAACAGATGAAAAATATTGTCGGAGACATAAACTTCTAATTATAATTTTTCTACAGATGATACCATTACATGACCATAAATTGCCAAAGGTGACGACAACATTATATGCTTTGGCTTGTGGGCCTTATATATGTAGGAGAAAATATACATATTACATTGTTAATGGAGACAGATTTCATATAAAAGATTGTGACGGTCGAATTAGAAGCCAAAGTTCTGATGTTGATGCCAATATATTATAAGCAAATGAAGTACAAGCCAATCTTGTCATAAAAAGAGACGAAGACCATATTGAGGATTAATTGTATGACAGTGATGATACTTTTCCAAATAATAGCTAGTTGCATTGTTAATGGAGTTAGATTTCAAATAAAGGATCATGACAATCGACTTAGAAGCCAAAATTGTAGGGTTATTGTTAGGGGATAACATAACAATGAATTTATTGACTTTTACGGTGTCATCTAAGAAATAATAGAGTTGCATTATATCAAGGATAAAAATTTATTCTTTTTAAGTGCAAATGGATTAATCTTGGTGACAAAGGTATAAACATAAAAGTGAATGGCAATATTATTAGGATCAATGTTAGTAACACAAGGTATGATAATGAACTTGTTGTGTTTGCAAGTTAAGTGAAGCAAGTATTCTTCCTGAACGACACCTTACTGGGCAGCAATTGAAAAGTTGTTCAAAAGTTTCAACACCAAAATCTTTTTGATATTTGTGAAAGGGAAAATGATCCAATGGGTGAGAATGGTGATGAAGTATATCAACAGAATGAATTAGGGCTAAATAATGGATCCTTATAAGTAGAAGATGCAAATCTATCATCATTCCATAGGAGGAAGTTGATCTCAATATACGAGAAGTAAATGACGTAAAAGCCAATCTTGTTTTAGAAAGAGATGAAGACTATATTAAGGATGAATTATATGACAATGATGATACTTTGGCTGAATATATTAGCGATGAAGATTTGAATCATAATGCAATTAATGATGATGATTTTCAAGATCTTTATTATGGTAATTGAAGGTATCATGAAAGTGTCGTTTATATTATCTCAAATGTAATGCTAGTAACATTTATGCTAATGCGTATTGTTGATAATTAAATTATGATAATGCGTATTGTCAATGATTGACTTATGTTATTGCGTATTGTTGATGCTTAAGTTATGTTAATGCATATTGTTGATGCTTAACTTATGCTAATGCGTATTGTTAATGATTGACTTATGCTAATACATATTATTGGTGATTGACTTACGTTAATGCGTATTGTTGATGGTTAACTTATGCTAATATGTATTATTGATGATTGTTAATGATTGAATGTATGCTGATAATGATGATTGGATGTATTATAATGTTACTAAAATTTATGTTTTTTTAGATATCCAATATAATAATACCTGGTAGAAACAAAAGGAAAAAAGGTGATAGTTATAGAAATTATAAAACAAAGGAATCTGCAACTTCAGCCAGATCAATCTGTTGGTATCATCAATTCAATTCCTAGTCAACAATAACATTTTATCTCAGCCATTAATGAAATTAGTCATACACAACTTCATTCAGCCTCAAACAACAATGAATCAATTAGTTCAGGTTTGTAAATCTTTAACACCTACAAATAGACTTATGATTAAATATATACTTATATAGTCTAATATTTCCTTATCATTATTGATTTGTTGTCAGTTTTCAATGCTAGTATTGAAAAAATATATAGAGGTAAAACTAGAGGTTGTGAATTGCAATGAATTAATGTTGCAATAAATAATAAGTTGTCAATACAGATGATACTCAACAAAGTCAAACTGTAGACAAGATCCATTAATTGTTTCTCCCATTGAACCCTCTTTCTATATCAGATAGCTTGATGGATAGTCAAATATGCAAATACCTTTGTTCTATATTTTATTCGTACGTTATTAGGATAGAGAGATGATTAGTTTATATACACTTCTTTATTGACATTAAATCTTGTATGTCTATTAAGTACTAAATTAATGGTCAAGATTTAATATACTATTACTAAACCAAGTTTAATATGGGCTTATAGAAACTATAGGTCATAACATCATGTCATATTTCTTACATTCTCCCACTTTTCCGAATGTTTCATTATTAAACTTAATAGTATATTATAAGGCTAGCAAAATAAAAATCTTATAAATTGTTAACATCATAAGCACCTCAATATAACAAATCACATAATGTGGGTTATGGCAGTCATACATAGTATAGTTGTATACTCCCTTCCATATTCCACTACATTAAGAACTTATTATGCTTAGGCTCATAAGTTGTATATAAACAACATACAATCCATAGAATTCTTATAAAATACATACAAACTCATAACAATTATGTATGCATAAACATAATTAATAAGAAATATAATATTCAAAAACATACTATTATTGAGTTCAAGAGTGCTAAACCATCATTACCAAACACTATTATCAATTATCAATATAACCAAGACCATCCTAAGCACATGTTCTTTGAATGTCTTTGGTTGTAAGCCCTTCATTAGAGGATTTCCTACTATGAGATTCATCCTAATATGTTCTATATACACTCTTTGTTTCTAAATATTCTCTTTAACAACAAAATACTTTAATTCCATATGTCTTGTGTATCTAGGGTATTTGTCATTTTTAGAGAAGAAAACTATTATAGAATTATTACAATAAATTTTTAGCAGCTTACTTACTGTGTCGACAACCCCCAAGTCTTGAAATAAAGTTCTACAGCCATAATGCATAAATTGTAGCCTCATAACAAACTACAAATTCTGCTTTCATATTGGATAAAGCAATGACAAGTTGTTTGACACTTTTCCATGAGATTGCTCCTTCAACTAATAGGAACAAATAGCTAAACGTTGACTTTCTAGTATTAACACACCTAGCAAAATCTTAATCTGAATATTCAATCACTTCTAAATGATCAGATCTCTTATAAGCAAGCATGTAATCCTTTGTTCATTGAAGATATCTTAACACTTTCTTTGCAACCTTCCAATGATCAATACCAGGATGATTTTGATATATACCTAACATCCTTACTACAAAACTGATGTCGGGTCTAGTACAAGTTCGTAGGAACATTAAACTGCCCACAATAGAAGCATATTGTTTCCATTTCCTTACGTTCCACATCATTCTTTGGACACTTCATAAGACTAAACTTATCACCCTTTTAAACAAGGACGGCACCTATTAAGCACTTACTCGTGTTAAATTTCTCAAGAATTTTCTCAATATAGGCTTTCTCAGATAATCCTAGTAAACCTTCTTATCTCTTATAGAATATTGAAATTCCAATCACATAGGATGTCTCTCCCATATTTTTCATCTAAAAAATTCTTATAAAGAAATTATTTAGTCTTATTTAACAAACCCAAGTCATTAGTAACAAGCAAAATGTCATCAACATACAAAACTAGAAATATAAACTTACTCCTAATAATCTTCTGGAAGATACACCCATCAACAATGATTTCCTCAAAATCAAAAGAATTAATGTTATATTGAACTTAATATACCATTTCCTAGAAGCTTGTTTAAGTCCATATATAGACTTCTTCAATCTAAAAACCATACTTTCTTTACCTTTAATCAAAAAACCTTCAAGTTGATCTGTATAAACTTTTTCATTAAGATGCCCATTTACAAAGGTTATTTTGACGTCCATCTGATGTAGTTCTAAATCAAATTGAGCCATTAATGCTAAAATCATTTTTAAAAAAGCCTTCTTATAATCAATGTCATCTTTCTAAGTGTAACATTTGACAATAAGTTTAACTTTATATCTTTCAATATTGTCATTCGAGTCGCATTCGGTCTTAAAAACCACTTACAGTAACTTGTTTAGAACCTTTTGGCAAGTCTATAAGATCATAGAAATTATTTTGAGCCATTGATTTCAACTCTTCTTTTATAGCATTAACCCATCTTTTAGACTTATCACTACATATTGCTTGTGAAAACGAAATAGGAACATTATCAATGCCACAATCAAAATCTGACTCTTACAAATAAACCACATAATTATCAGAAATAGCCAACCTTCTAACCCTTACAGGTTTATTTAAATCTATACTAATTGGTTCATTTGTATAAGTTGGTGGTAAGTTGGGTTCTTCATGGAGTGCTTCTTCATTATCCAAATGTTGTTCTTGATTATTTTTATTTTATAAAGCAGGGAAAACATTTGTTGTGGTTATGGGTTTAAGAAAATTTATGGGTAATAGAACATCAAACCTATTTCAGTATATCCACAATTTGATTTTCAACACTCCCACTAACCTCACCATTCTCTAAAAGTTTTGCATTGACTGTTTCAACAATTCTAGAACTGTGGTTCGGATAATAAAACCTATACCATTTGGGTTTGTCTAGGTAACCTATAAAGTAACCACTAATTGTTCAAGAATCCAATTTTCTTTCATGTGGATTATAGAAATGACAACCCCAAACATGCAGGAGTCTTAAACTAGATTTCTTTCCAGTCCATAACTCGAAATGAGGTTTAGCAACTGCCTTACTGGGAACCCTATTTAACAAATACATAGCAGTTTTAAGTACATGCATCCACAAACTTTTGATTAATTAGGAACTATTCATCATACTTCTAACCATATCTATTAATATTCTATTTCACCTTTCTACTACACCATTTTGTTACGATGTGCCTAGTATAGTGTATTATGAACATCTATCATGACTTTCGAGGAGCATAGCAGATGGCCCAGGATACTGTCTAGATTCATCATACTTTCCATAATACTCACCACTTCAATCAAATCTTATTAGTTTAACTTTTTATCTAATTGCCTCTTAACCTCTTTTACAAACACCTTAAGGTTATTTACAACTTGAGGTTTTCATACAGCAAATAGATATATCCATACCGTGAAAATCTTTATAAAGATGAAGAAATATTTTTCTCCATTAAAGGACAGAGTGTCAAATTGTCCACAAATGTCAGTGTATATTATTTCAAGAAGTTGACTGCTTCTCGTGGCTCCTTTCTTGCTATGTTTGGTTTGCTTACTTTTAATGCATTCCACACATAAGCCAAGATCAGTAAAATATAGATTCGGTATAATTTGATTCTTTACTAATCTTTCTAACCTCTCTTTGGATATATGACCTAAATGTTTATGCCACAAGTAAGTAGAATGTTCATTTTCCAAACTACTTTCATTCCAACATTATGATTAACAATAAATAGGGATTCTGAAAAAATATCGTCAAGTTTTAATGACCATCCATAAGCATTCTATAACTAATAAAGGAATTATTCGTATACAAATTGAAACAACCATGTCCACCCTTAAAGATATATCCACTAACATCAAGTCTAGAAACAAAAATTAAATTTCTTGAAATTGAAGGTATATAAAGAACTTTCATTAGATCCAAGTGAAACCCAGTATCTAGTGTGAGCCTGTAAGTTCCTACAACTTCAATTGGGGGGCCTTCATTTGTTTCCCCATAAATAGAAAGTTGCTAGTTGGACTTATGGTTTGGATTATAAAGAATCCCTGGATAATATTGGAAACATGAGTAGTGACACCATAATCAAACCACCAAGTATTATAGGGAACTTTAGATAAGTTTGATTCAAAGCATACAAAAACATAATGTATACCTTTCTTTTCAAACTAAGCCTTATGTTTTAAGAAATCTTTCTAATAATGTCCTTTTTTCTTATAGAAGTGACATTTATCTAACTTTTGTTCCTTCCTTTCACCATCAGCAATCTGTTAAACTTTAGAAAATTCTTTCTTTTTAAAATTCTTAGCCTTTGGTTTGAGTTTCTTTCCATCTCTTTGACCCACTAGGTTAATAGAATGTACTCCTTGTTTCTTTAATCTCGCTTCCTTCTGAATAAACTTACTAGACAATTCATCAATATTCCATTTATCATTTAATATGTTAAACTTAATGTGGAACGGTTCAGTTTCAGTAGGAAGTAAGTTCATGATAAACATACCCAGTTTCTTAAGTCTTACCACGATATTAGTCATATCAAGGACATGTTGTTGTATACTCTTTGACCCATCAAACTTCATGGTTGTGAGTTTAGCCATAAGTGTCCCTGGAAGTGACTTATCAACAAAATGAAACTTATCTTCCACAAGCTTAAGAAAATTTTTATCATTATGATTTTTAGTGCTAGGAAGAGTAGACTTAACATTGCTAGCAATTTTCATTCACATAAAGTTCAAACATAACCTATTAGACCTTGCCCACACCTTATGGTGTGCCTTTTTAGCCTTTATATTAGAATCATTAAGATCAACAAACTTATCCTCTAATAGCGCCAAGTTAAGATCCAAAACATCTAAATAGAAAGTAACTTGTTTGCTCCATTTAGAGAAATTCATACCGGTGAACAAGGTAACAACAGAAGCTTAAGCGTGAAGGTTAAGAATTGCAAACATATAAATTCTCACTAATTAATAGGTTCAGATAAGAAGCACATATATTAAATATATTGTAGGTTTCCTTTGGGTAACATAACAATACACATTATCACTATCTAAACTTTATAAGAAAATTAAATAAACTTCATCAAATACATACAACATCTTTGGATAACTGTATATATGTGACAAGAGCATATCAATTTTCTTCTTTTTATTTATTAGTTATATAATATTGATTTACCATTTGGTAAAGTCCTTATTTTCTATCAACTAATAATTTTTTCATAATAGCATTTCATAAAATACATAAATTATATAACCACATATTCAAAATTCATTTAGCCACTTTAGTGACTAACAAATTAATTTTAACCATACTGCTATATCTATAAAATAATACATCTAATACTGAAGCATGATCAAAATCTTAAAATTAATGGTTATTCTGAAAAAAAATTGAAATAGAGAAAATTCAGGAAGAAGATGGTCGGCGACAACAATTGTAGGGACGATTAAAATAGAAGAGATTTTCTTAAGGCAAAGATTAAAAAAACAACCATAGAAAAAGGGGACAGATTGTTTGTTCCCCTATTCTGTTCCACTTTGTTAGAGTGAGAGTAGAATAAGTGGAATAGACGAGTTGCTCCCTAAAACAAGCAAAAACAATGTGGTAAGTGTGTGGGCCCCACTTTCATTATTACTAACCTTTTGTAACTCCTACATCACTCTCTATAAGGGCTTCAAATCTTCTGGTCCACTTTTTGTGTACCTACTCTGTGCCACTTCATCTGATCCATCCATTTATGCGGATCCCACATAAATGGATGGTCCAAATTTTGTGGACCAGAGTTGGTTCACGTTTTGTGGACCAGAGGATCTCGTCCCCTCTATAAGATGGTAACATTGATTTGCTTTAAAGGCTTTAGAAATCAAAAACTAATTGAAACCTTGATGAGAAACAGCATCAACAAACTTTTTGTTGTGTTTTCACAACAATAACATATAATCGTGAATCTTCCACATGGCTGCTCCACCGGTGAGAACTCACACTTGAGCAATTATTTCATAAAACTTCTCCTAATCGGAGATAGTGGTATATAAAGAAGCGTTAATGCAAAAATGAAAATCATAAAAAAATTTCATAAACATGGAACAATCATCGAATCAATAATCTAAGGATTATTACCTATTCAAAATTCGTGGCTCTGACACCAAGTGTAAGTTTTTTAATTCTTAATAATTAAACATTAAAGACATAAATTATACAGAAATCATTCATGCCTATTCAAATCTTGAATATAATAATAACTACATAGATGAAGAGAATAAATTATTTACCTTGAGCGGAATTCATCATGTTGTAGAGAGAATTTTCAACGATCACGATCTAGTTTCTCTCTTAACCCTCTTTCTGTATCAGATAACTTGAAAGATAACCCAATACGTAAATACCTTCGTTTGTTTTGTCCATACTTTATTAGGGGTAGAGAGCGGATTAGTTTATATACACTTTTTTGTTGACATTAAATCTTGTACGTCTATCAAGTACTAAATTAATGGTCAAGATTTAATAAACTATTAAACAAAGAAAAACCATAAACCAAGTTTAATATGGGCTATAGAAACCTCAGATCATATTTTTATAACAACATGACCTTTCATAGCCAAAACCCTAGCAAAACTTCGACAAGCCTGATGAAAACGAATTCCTCCAATCATTATTCTTCAATAGACCTAGAAGGACATCATTTGAACAAAAATGTTAAGTTGAATAAAATAAGAGCTAAATAAAGGTCATATTTGGCAAACAGCATATTCTACCAGCAGTTAGTTGATAGCTAATTATATCAGCTGATTTGACCAGGAGATAACGTCAGTTGTTTATTAAAGATGTTTAGTAAAATTAGTTGTTTAGCATTAACTGTTAATGTGTAAAAAGACTTAAAAAGATATAATTTTAAAAAAATTATAAGGGCATGAATATTATATTTCTTAGTATATTATTGAATATTCTTATAAGAATTTAGATTTAGATATTTAATTTTACAAAAATTAAGTTTATAACTTTAATATAAAAAACAACAACAACAACAACAATATAATAATTATAATAATTATAATAATTATAGTAATAATAATAATAATAATAACAATAATCCAACGTTAAATTCTCTATTAATATGAATGATGTTGTGAGCTACATCATATTAGTTTTTTCATATAATATGTATGAATTTTATTATTTAATAAATTAAAAATATATATAATTATAGTATAACACAAATATGATTTATAGTAGTTATATACTAAAAATATTAATTTGATGTGATTCTTTATGTTCAAAAACTTAATATTAAGGTATTTTTAAATGTAAACTAATATTATAAAATTAAAAAAATAAAAAGTTTAATTAACTCCTTTATTATATTCTTCCAAACTTCATGACATAATTGTACGATTAAAAAAAAAACCAACTTTGAAAACACAGAGCAAAAGTAGAGAGTAAAGTCGAGGGCAATATTATCATCAAACAAACAGCTAACTCCAAAAGCTCCTCTTATGGAACTTTTAGAAATCAACTTATTAGGATTAAATAAGTTGACTAATAAATCATTCACTAAACACATCAATAGTTTTTAAAGATGATCAAAAGAACTAACTTTTAGTCAATAAACTAAAAAACAACTGAAAAATTGTTTGCGAAATACCCCAAAACCATTCTAGTCTATATCATAAGTCCCTTGCTGAGCAGGATTCAGGAACTCAAGAAGCACCTGAAACTTTTCTGCAAAAGAGGGATTTAACGCAACAGCAAAATATCAGGCGCTTTGTATTGGAAAACAGTATATGGATATTTTACTAGCTCTTGTAGGAAAATGAAATCAGAAATTGCAAAGAAAAATTCAGAATTTCTATTTAAGCGTTAATTTTTCTGAGCCTGAAGCGTTTTTTTTTTTTTTTTTTTTTCTTGATAACGAGTCTGAAGCAATCATTAACTCAGTGCAAGAGACTGACTGTATGATACTATCAACTTTGAGAGACCATACATCTTTAATCTTATTACAATGTCTTTTAAGATGGCTTAAATGGTAGACTCATCATCGAATCTCCAACATTTGAAGTATTGGTTTTTTAATTTGGTTGTCTTGGATTAAACGCATGGTATGGCTTTGGATCAATTGTTTGTCTAATTATTGAGTAATTTATAAATAATTGTTAGTAACTTATATTAACATATATTCACGTAATCTTCATTCAGTCAACTATTCATTGTAATTATTCTTTATTTTCTTCTAAAATTATGTACATTAATACTGTGAATTATTTTGTTGATCTGTTACTTTAGTTAGAAACATTTAGATTGTATAAATAAATGGATGTATATCACATTATATGTACACAAAAAAGCAGAGAGTATTTCTACTTTTTTTTTCAATATCTATTTCTACAATTGTGTACGTTAAAATTTTAATAGTGATATATTTAAGAGATAATAATTGCAAGTTCTCACTTAAAAAAAAAAAAGCCAGATACGTGATAATTATGATGCCATCAAATATACAAGTAATCTTATTACTATGCTCTTCAAGGAAGGCAACGGTTGATTTCCTGTCGAACTTGTAATGAGGTGATGTTTGAATTCAAAATAGATATTGTTATAATAACATAATGGAAGCACTGCTTTTGTGGAACTGTTCGATCAAAAGTTGGCTTTTCCATATGTACCCAATCTTGGACTTCAGAGGGTGTTAAGATAGACGTTAGAATTTGGTGGGAGGCGGTCACTTTGACTAATCGAGTAGCCTACTCATCGCTTTTTCTGGAGAGTCCGTAGGTGGTTGTTAGCAAACAACAGACACAGTCCACTAGTCATCACAGACAATAATCCCAAGTACTAGACAATACACTAATGCCTGTAAATCCACGCCATCCAGTTGGTATGGGTGATTGGCTTCTTTTTCTTCCCATGAAAGTGATGTTTATATCCGTTTTATCTTTTTAGCTTTAGACTGAAGAAATCATAGCTTCAATCCCGCTGTATATGAGATCTGATCTTCAGTGCCAGCGTTGCTGGCCTTATTCTGTGTCATTCTATCTTAACCACTCATTTATGTGAAATCCATATAAATAGGTGGCTAAGATGAAGTGACACAGGATAGGGTCAGCATTGCTAGCACAGAAGATCAGAAGACCTGTATAAGTATTACTAACTCCATTTTCAACGTAAATGGGCGAAGACCCCTGGAATGCAAATGGTCAGTGAGTGTTCAAAAGCGCACCGAGCTACAGGAATCGTCTTTCATGTCACTATTTCTAGCATCCAGAGCCCAACGTACAAAAAAAGTGGATGACAGGGCAGATAATCAAAGGGCGTAGTTGGACTCTGTAGAGTAACTGCTTGTTTTGATTTTAAATTCAGTAAAAGAAATCCTTAATTGAACTTTTAAATTATATTTTTTGATTTTCCTTTCTTCTTCTTATTTTCGTAATTAATAAAATTATAAGAATTGACTTTTATTTTTGAAGTTATCAAGGAACACACGAAGTTTCGACTTACGAGCTCGATTATGGGACAATGTGTTGCTGTTAAATTATCGAGTTTTTTGGGAAGGACGATTGCTACCCTCAACCAGCGAATCATATATCATACTAATGGTATTGCTGACACAGAAACGAGAACGGCCACGAAAACAAACAACAAATGGTTATATATAAATACAAAATTCACAGTTTAACTGTAGAATCTTGGAATATTAACATTTCCCGATGCTACAAGATCGTCAAAACGTCTTGCATTGCACTGCATACAACCAATTTATTGCATCCGCTTGTTTCTTATTATCAGATAATCTGCAAATGCCAATACTTATAATTTAACGGCATTAATAGACACGGGCCTTAGGTGGGAATGTTTCAATCTCATCATCTAAGGTGTTCATGTGAACTGGCCTGTAATCAAGACGAACTTTCTCGTTCTCCCAGTATCTGCAAAATGCAAGTCAAAATACTGAATCCAAAATTTACCAATTGGCTAACAACAAACACAGCACATAACACTTTAGGGAACACCCACAAGAATCAATCACTAATATTTCATCCCAAAAAGACTTACCCTAATGTGTGTTTCATCCAGTTCTCGTCGTCTCTTTTCTGCGATAATTAACCATCTTATTTCGTAAATAAGATGA
Organism: Erythroxylum havanense; assembly: GCA_024752395.1. Classification (NCBI taxonomy): domain Eukaryota; kingdom Viridiplantae; phylum Streptophyta; class Magnoliopsida; order Malpighiales; family Erythroxylaceae; genus Erythroxylum; species Erythroxylum havanense. The sequence continues at coordinate 8,389,691 of JANTNU010000235.1, read as the reverse complement.
AAACAGTCAATAAAACAGAACAATCAACTGATAGCAGAACTAATACAAACCGTGAAGTCTTCACGAGCATGTGCTCCTCTGCTTTCTTTACGGGCTTCGGCAGAATGCATAGTGATACATGCATTTATCAAAAGGTTTTCCAGCTCAATTGTCTCGATCAAATCAGAGTTCCTACCATAATTCATCAAAATTTAAGCTTGAAGAAAATAATAATCCAATAATTTGATAACTTGACATTCTCACAAGTAGCACACCATATTAAACTTCGATCTTTCACTTTTACATCATGAAAGCTCTCCCATGCTTTGTCAATCAGCTGGCATCCTAAACAAGTAGCAAAGACAGTGACAAGGACAAGTATAAATTAGATACAATCAATACAAATTGTTCATCATAACAGTTTATTAGATTTAGTCCATCTGGAAACACAGCAAAGATAACAATTATTGCCTCCATGCTACTAAATACTTATTGGTCTGTAATAGAAAGGCAACCCCTTATTCAATACCCACCTGTCCCAATCTTCTGTCCAGTCAAAATAACCCAAAAAAAAAAAAAGAGAGAGAGAGAGAAATAAAGCAAAGGAGAATGGAGAAGAAAATTAGGCATACAATAATAATGAAAACCACATGGTTGTGATTTCGAGGAATATGAAGTATAAGTGGCTGTAAGTTAGGGTACCTTCTTCCAATGTTTCCTGTGTACGGAACACAGCAGCATTATTTTGCATCACTTTCTGCATTTTCAATCGGATTTGTGATGTAGGCAATGATCCATTTGAATTTCTTAGTTTATCAAGCCACGCAATTGTCTTCTCCCCAGCATCCTTTTCTAAAGGCTTCTGATTTTCTCCTGCAAGATAAGAAGCACTGGCCTTTTAATCATATTAAAGCAGTAAGGACTTTAACTCTCTATCAGTTAATATCATATAGATGTCTACAGCTGTTCTGATCAACTACGGATCAGGGCCTTCATTGCTCACACATAAATGGTAACTCTCAATTAGCCACAAGTAAACAATCAACTTGCCTGGTCTATGGATCTCTGCTACTCTATTAGCACAAGCTCGACCAAAAACTACAATGTCAAGAAGAGAATTTGCACCAAGGCGATTGGCACCGTGAACTGATGCACAGGCTGCCTCCCCAGCGGCCATAAGTCCAGGAACAACAGCATCTGGATCATTGCCTTTGACAGTAACTACCTGAACAATAATTTTCAATATGAAATCAGAAAGCAAGATTCCAAGATTGTGCAATGAGTCGCTTGTATGGCATGAGCACCATGAAATGAGAAGAAAACTGTACTGTATGATCACCCAAAAGTAACTGCCTTGTCTAGTTGCTGTTTATTTGTCAATTTCTCTGAAAAACAATCTTTTGAAAAAGCCGAATATTCAATCACACGTTCACCATAGTAACCGAATATTCAATCACACGTTCACCATAGTAACGTATTAAGTGACATTTTAGCTTCCTATACTTGTTTTATGACAGTTAATCATGATGAAAGAACCCAACATATGCAAAATCTTACCTCTCCATGATAATTTGTAGGAATTCCACCCATGTTGTAATGCACAGTAGGTAAGACAGGAATGGGTTCCTTTGTCACATCAACACCAGCAAAAATGGCAGCAGTTTCAGAGATACCAGGAAGCCTCTCCTTTAGTACTTCTGGTGGCAAGTGATTTAAGTGTAAATATATGTGATCCTTCTGAGGTCCTGCAAGATATTAATAACTCAATCAAATCATAAAACGGAAGTGTTGAATTAAAATTACAAGGTACTGTTAACTTTATGTATAGCTTTTCTGTATTTTGTATAGTTACATGTATTGTTTATTTTAGGTAAAGTGAGGTCGTTTTGTAAACAGACGTTAGCCTCTGCTTTTGTTTTCTAGTTGTTTGTATATAAGCAAAAACTGACTAAGTCCTTATTTAGCTTCTCTCTTCATTTACGGTGAAATCTTTCAGGTACAACCTCTTGAAATTTTGTGGATAGTGATAGCATTAGTAAGGACAAAATATATAGATAACTCTCATTACCTATCCTCATATACTAGCAAAACAAAATACTCTTCTGCATCATGCCAGAAACTATGTACAGTTCTGAGGAACTGCCGACACAATTTCTTCACAGGACCATTATTTAGCTCAAGGATTGGTGAATAAGTAAATACTCATCTTCTAATTACGTGAATTATCTAAATATGGGAACCAATCGTACCTACACCACGACCCTCCCGAATTTCCATAGTCATAGACCTGGAAACAACATCTCGTGAAGCAAGATCCTTAGCAGTAGGTGCATATCTTTCCATAAACCGTTCACCTTCACTATTCCTAAGAATACCACCTTCGCCACGAGATCCTACAAAAGCAGATAAAGATTTGGAATACAAATTTTTCTTATCACCTGAATCAAAATAACTTAAGTTCACCAGAAAAACAACTAAAGAGTTGCAACTCAGTATGGTCTAATCTGAAAAGGACACCAAATGATCATATGGTTTGATTAGCATATAAGCAAAGAAGAAAACAACTATCAACTTCAAAAAGCTCTTACCTTCAGTAATGAGACATCCAGCACCATATATGCCAGTAGGATGGAATTGAACAAACTCAAGATCCTGGAGAAGATATTGTGTCCATAAATGTTAATGTATTTTTGTGTAAACAAGAATACAATTCCCTATAAGCATTTCAGGATCAAGAAACAAAACCAACCTGGAGCGGAATCCCAGCCCTTGCAACCATAGCATTGCCATCTCCAGTGCATGTATGAGCAGAGGTTGCAGAAAAATATGTCCTGCCATAGCCCTGAAAGAAACAAACATGTAAAAGACAGATAGAAACACTAAAATGACACAATTTAATTCCAGTACTGCTTGAAATAAAACACATCCATTAACAAAAAAACAAACTATACCCCTGTGGCCAGAATTGTTGAAGCAGCACGTATTCGATGTAATGTTCCATCCTCCATATTCATTGCAATTACTCCTTGGCAACTACCTGAATATTGGATATCATGAATTTTTTCACATTCACAACTGTCTTCCAAAAACAGCATTTGTAATGTAGAAGTAGATAACTGAGTTAATTTAGATTAGCATAAGTGGCCAGTAACCACACCATGTCTTGGATATGACTAGCTTACCATGATGTGAACAATGCATACTGCAAGACAACTAGCTAGCAGACCCTAAAGTAAAGATCTGCATCTTACTAGAAGCTCACAACAAGTAGATAAATGCTTTTAATTTGGATTAGAATAAGTGCCAGTAACCACACCATCTCTTGGATACGACTGGCATAACATGACATGAACAATGAATACTGCTAGACAACTAACTAGTAGACCCTTAGAATGGAAAGATCTTCATCTCAGTAGAAACTCACAACTGATGCACTAGTGAGTATATACTTTTGGCACATGGTGAAGGTAAACTATGTGGAGCAATTTCACAGAAAAAAAGTCTGAAAGCTTAAGTAGCCGTACTGTCCAATAGGAAGGAGAAAATCCTCAAAACCTTTAAATTCTGCCTGCTAATATTTATATCTCTAGTGGGGCCAATGTATAACTTCATCAATTAAAGTACAAAAAAGATAACTGACAAAAACAATTATAAGCTTCATTTGGAACATACCATCATTGTTCATCAGTAGATCCAAGGCAAAATATTCAACAAAGAACTGTGTATTATGTTTCATAGCTTGGCCATAGAGAGTATGTAGAAGAGCATGCCCAGTTCTGTCAGCAGCACATGCACAACGATACGCTTGGCCACCTACGGCAATTGCAACCAAGAATCAAATACAGAAAATTACTGGTGGAAACCTATCATCTGATTATTTGATTTCCGAATTTAATGTATTAGTTCTTACCTTTTCCAAAATCTAGACTTTGACCACCAAATGCACGCTGATAAATTTTTCCGTCTTCTGTTCGAGAAAATGGTAACCCATAGTTCTCAAGTTCAATAACTGCTTTTGGTGCCTCCCTGCACATGTATTGTATAGCATCCTGATCACCTGTAGAAAAATCCTCAAGATTAATGCCCAAGCAATGAGTTGTGAGTTGTGACATTAAGAAAGAATAGTAACATGGTAAAATTGCGAACATGCAGCTGCATAATTTAAGTTGAGCTACATGGACAATCAAGTATTGCTCCAATGAAAGTAACACCTCCACTTTTATATCTCCACAACTACAGAAAGTTTAATGATTACAAACATCCGAGCAGTCATGTTGCTCTACTGCACAAGTTCAACAAGTGTAGAATGCAATAAACCCTCTGTTAGATAGTCTATATGCTTTAGAATAACATGTCTTCAAAACACTAGGTAATATAGACCAGATAAGGAGCACATAATCCAAGAGAAGAACAAGAAGCACACCTAACCAGTCACTTCCTTTAACAGTGTCATACATGTGCCACCTCCAATCATCTTCTGTCATATTTCCTAGAGCAGCATTAATACCACCCTGCCAGATACAGAATTGCATGTCAACAAAATTTCAATCCAAAGAAGATGGAAACTTGTAGGGTTCTCCTATCCGTTGAGCATTACACCAGTTATGTCTCCAATAACCACAAAAATTCAAAAGGCTGAATCCTTCACTACAGCGTCATACAGACACAATTATCATGCCCAGTTAATAATCATATTAAGCACAAAGGACAAACATGCTCCCAGGATTCCTATCAACAACACCCAATTGCTCCAAAATGAATTACTCCCGACCTAAATTTTTCTTGAAAGAGAAAGATGACTCTAGCACATCAAGAACATAAATGAATTTCTCAAAAGGATGTTTCTTTTACTTGTCATATTCATTCATTTCCCTTCTTTCAGGATCAAAATTCAATGCAAGTTTGGAAAATGTACATGCTATATTCATATGAAAAACAAATACTTGTAGCATCATTCGATCAAAATACTCCAATCTAACATGAAATATACCTGTGCTGCAACAGTATGAGAACGGGTTGGGAAAAGCTTGGTAATGCAAGCAGTTCTGAATCCATGTTCCGAGAGTCCAATGGCAGCCCTCAGTCCAGCACCACCAGCTCCTACCACAACTGCATCATATGTATGATCAACAATTGTATACGAGGATCTCCCACCAGTCTGCCACAAAATCATTGCAAACATCAATACCAAACACTGTTTGCAAAGGTAAAATATATTCTCAATTGGAAGTACAGGCAAAGTTATGCGCCCACAAATATATGCTAATGGATTGAACAGAACAAAGAAGAAATGGCCAAAAACAACAACTAAAATATAATTAAGAGAAGAGCACGATGTTCCAACCTTACAAATCTAGAAAACAGTGATAGGAAAAGTTTTCGCTGATACAAACTTCAACAATTTAGATACCATAGCAGTTTTAAGTTATTTTTGGAACTTCCTCATTAGTAGAGCCATTGACCTCAAACTGATACGTAGAACAAACCGTATCGACTTCGTTAAATTGAATATCTCCATTTTATACATTAAATCGAATCTAATTCGCTTTCTCACCCTCCAAAGAGATTTTTAGAAAATGAAAAACTGCATGTGGACACATAACGGCAACGCCGACCTGAGCAACTAGCAATAGAAATGGCCAAAAAAAAAAAAGCGCAGAAAAGCCACTGGTACCTGATAAGATCCTTTATTATAAAACAAAGAGAGAAATTAATTATCAAATAGCAACTGCTACTGCTACTTCAGAAAATTGGAAGAGAACACGAAATCTATTAAACCGATAACAATGTGAAAACGTGAACAGAAAATTGTAGAGTAACAAAAAAGAGGCTGACACTTACCGAATCGGTGGAGAAAAATCTGGAAATGTGAGATCTAACAGAGTCATTAGCGATCCATCTCTTGGAAGAAGAAGAAGGAACACGGAGGCCACGAGCCACGCACCGCCACATCACTCTCGTCAACTCTCTACCTCTAGGCTTAGATAGTGGATTGGTTAATAAAGCGCTTATTTCAGGGAGAGAGAATCAGTCGTACGAAAAGTCGAAAAGGAGACCCAAAAAAAGTGTAGAATGGGCGAAACTGGGAGGTTTTATTGAACCGAAAGCCACCACGTTCCTGGGTTGGCGACCTAGAAATCAAATATGCTGATGCACACAAAGTACTTAGAACTGCCTCGTGACAAACTACTAAAACGCCACTCTCTGTTTCTCTTTAAATAAAATCTCCATTAAAGTAGTTCTACCAACGCACAGGATTCAGGTCAAAGGAAGAGCACGAATACCCAATAACGTAGGGCATGTTTGATTAAAAATAAGGCTTTTTGAATTTTGAAACAAAATGAAATGAAATTGAAAATAATGGAATAATTTATAATAAAATATAATATAAATAAATCTAATATTAAAATAATATTATTTAAGAAGAATAAAAAAGTTTACAATATAATACAGTAAAGTATTATTTGAAAAAAAAAAGATTCATAATATAATATAGTGAAAAATTGTTTATTATTTTATATTTTATTATAAACTCTTTAAAAAATAACTTATTTTTACTGTTTAGAATAAAATAAGATCTAATGTTAAATCTTCCCTTTCTATCCTATTCTATTATATTATATTATAAACCCTCCTCTCAAATTATTAAATAATATTATAGTTCATTCCATCCTGTTAATAACCATCCTCTCAAATTATTAAATAACATTATATTTCATTTCATTATATTAATAATCATCCAACAAAACATATGCTTACGGTAAAAGATAAAAACATCCCTTGTAATTAGAGAAATTAAATAAAAAACTCTATGTAGTTTAAAATTCTCGAAAAAGATTCCTCTTGTTTCACATTCATCGGAAAATTTCTTACGGTTGACTTTCGTCAAAAGCATCATCAGAAATTGTGGCATATCAATGTTAAGCCACAAAGGCCAATCAAAACATGCTAATGTAGCAACATTAGGTCATGTATATCAATTATTTGACCTAAAAACCAAACCCACCTTAACTGACTCGACCTAACTCATTTAATTAATATTTCCAACCTACCGATTTGTTTCCTCCAAATTCCTAGATTAAATAGACGAACCACATTCAAACTCAGATGATTCCAGGCAGTGGCAAGGGATGTAAGTGGAAGTGGCAATGACACCAACAGTTGGGACGCAGGCGGTAACAAAGACGGCAAGCAGTAAGGACGCAAGTAATAGACATAGAGGTAATTCATGGTCCTTTTTCTTTTATGGTTCCTTTCATATGATAACTTCCAACTTCATCAACACCATATTCTCTTATATGGTATGCAAAAAAACTTGGTAAAATGATATCATCACAAGTTGTTGATTTAATTAGAATCCAAAATCAAGTGAACCAATAATAATTTGTTAATGTGATTAAAGCATTGGTGATTTCTACTTTCATTGTCAAAGTCCTGTAGTCTTCTCGCTTCTCTTACTATCTCTCCTTTAAGGCCTCTCTTTTTGACTAGATTGTGTCTTTTTCATGTTTGAAGGAGTTCTTTATCTATATGAATAATAGCAGTGAAGTGAAGGATGAATTGAATGCCAATAGTAAATATGTTTTGTTTTTAGTTAATGAGCTCGGTGTAGAATTGGAGTTGGAGAGTCTCTGTTTATTTGGGATTTGAGGGGATATTTTAGGATTCAGATGGTTATAGAGAAGCTGCAAAAATCTCAAGAAATTGAAATTATTATATTAATGTTAAGATCGTCTAGTGCTTTATTATGTTCTTATTTAGTATGGCCAAGTTAAACTGTGTTGGGCGCTGAAAGCTTTAGTCATCCGTCATGTCTTCTTAATGATACTTGGTCTAGTGAACATTTACACTCTTCTTTGTGGATGTTTTTGCATTCTAAATTTTTTTCTCCTATTTCTCTTAATAAGCTGAGTGGTTCCTAATTTGTGAAATTACATTTTGAATATTTTTATTTTTATTTGCATGTAATTTTTTAATTCTTATCTTATTTTCTTAATTGTTTCTTTTTATGTATATCATGAAATAGTTCCCCTTGATTTACAATTTTACCTCTCGTCAATGTAAATTTATGTTCGTCTTTCACTCTTATATACTATATCATGATTTGTGGGGTTATCTCCTATGACATACTATTATATATGCTTAACGAGTTGTATCTAGATTCTTAGATATGACTATATTCAACAAACGAGTTCTTTAATATTTTAAAAAGCATTAATGTTGTCTTTCAAAATGTCTTAAATGAGGCAGTTGAAAATTTTAAAGTCATTGTTACTCTACTATAAATTAGACCCTCATTTTTGCATGCCATGTTAAGAATGAAAAACTAAAAGCCAAAAGTTATATAAAAGAATTAAATGGGAAGAAGCAAGAGATTTGCATTTTAGATTTGCAACTATCAAATTTTGTCAGGTCTACCATATTAACCAAGTCCTTTAAATTATATTCTTTAACTAGTTTTAACATCATTCTTATAGGCAGGGTTCAATATAATTTGGTCCCAAGTATGAAATTTGTTTGTTAGCTCTTTCTTGGTAGGTTGATCATGTCCTGCATTATTAAATTGTCTTTCACTTTTATATATTGTAACATGATCTGAATATTAGTAATTACACTAAAATATAGTAAGATCTTAATATAGTATAACAATTAGCAAATGAACCTAATATAGCTTAAGGTGTCTAACCAACAAGAAAGAAAATGATTATAACATAATATTTCATGAATATTACACTAACTAATTATCGATGGTTAAACATATTTTTTGTTTCCTTGAAGTAATTAGCTTGGATAAATTGTCATATAAAGACACAATTAGAAGAGGGAAAGAACAAAATTTTGTAAAACATAAAAGCTTACTTTCATTTAGATGCTTAGTATGTGGTGTATGTAGGCTCTTCCATTATTTCAAGCTTTATAAAATATGTTTTTAAGTATGTAAACTCTTTTATTATTTCAAGCGTCTATAATATATTTGTGTATGTAGGCTCTTTCATTTAGAGTTTGAAATAAGCCTTAGGAAAATGAATCCTAAAAGAGATGGAGTTGAAAAGATTATGAAAGGTACATATGTTTTATTTCCTGGTATTAAAGAACATGTTTTAATTAAATACTTTATAACTTATTTTTTATTTGTTTATCTTTCTTATGCGGTAGACCTTAGGATTGAGTTTCAGTTTTGTTATAGTGGGACCTTCAAATTTACCCTAACCATGCCCTGGGAAGGAGGAGAAATGTATAATTATGGAGTAAAGCTGGATTATTTGACCATGTTTCAATTCATATACACAGTAAGGGATTGCGCTATCAAGAGGTTGGAGTTTTTAGTTATAATTTTTATAATGAGTCTTTTGAGGATGAAATTAGAGAATTAAGAAGCGATGATGACATAATTGTTATTATTAATGTAATTAAAATGTTATGAGAATGTGGAGGATTTTTTTGATAGTGTTGTGTATCCCTTGTTGAGAGATAAGAAAAGGTGTTTAGAAGATGGTGAAATAGTTGATTGTAAGGTCGTTAAGGTTGATCAACCTACTTCCAGGGAGGGCAAATAGCCTGACATCAATGAGTACAATGAAGGAGAATTTAGTGAATTTGATGATTTAGCATATGAGGGTAAGGAAGGAAGTCAATGACTATGGTGATTCTAGTTCAGCTAATTGGGATGATAGATTTGATAAGGGAGATGATGAAGAGGTTGTAAAAAAAAGGCTGTTTATGATGGTGTAAAAGAAGCACAACAAATAATAAACTAGGTACAAAATATAGATACAAATTTAGTATAAAAAGATTCTAATAAGTTTAGGAGCATGGATGCCAATTTAGATGAAGAAGGGAGACGAAGGCCTAAGTTTTAATTTATATAATGATATTTTAAGGTCAACTGATTTAAAGGTTGGTATGTTGTTTAATTCAATGAAAGCATTTAAGCAAACTCTAGTGCAATATACCATGAACAAGGGTTTTGATTATATATCTATCAACAATAAGAGTTCTAAAGTAACTACTATATGTAAGAAGGGTTGTGGATGAAGAATACATGCTTCTCCAGTATACAATGGGACAACATTTCAATCTAACCATGAGTGTGGTAGAAAATACTAGAATAAAAAATGTAAGGTGCTATGGATTGTAAAGAAATATCTCTCATATTTTAAAGATTATCCTACTTGAGAAGCTAAAATGTAACATCCCGTTATCTCATGTTAAGGGTTAGGACCCTAGAATAGTGTATATGAGAGTTTATTGAGAAGTTAAAAAGTGTATTTCATGTTCGTGCATAATATAGCATACACACACACGTGAATATTGATTTTTGCACATTAAAATGATTGTACATGCATTCATTGACTTTTTCGGGTATAATTGATTTTAAAATGTTATTATATTAAGAATTGTGGTTTTTATGTGTTGAAAATTGATTTGGAGAGTATATGTATTGATTTAGAATTTTTGGTAAATTTTCATAATTTTTTTAGAAAATTTATGAAATTTTGGATATTTTTGGACTAGAAAAATGTCAAATGGCAAGACAATTGATAAATGGTAGTAGAATTAATTGTCAAATGATAGTGAAAATTTTGATAAGTGACTTTGGAAATTAGTGTCAAGTTTCATTAAAAATTGAGAGACAAATGGAGTAGAAATGGGGAAACAAATGGATTAGTAGTTTAAAAGACCAAGTGAAGATCATAAGTTGGTAACATATGGCAAGTGATAAGTGTCACTTGCCTTGCCACACACCTCACTTTCTTATGCCCTAAATGAAAGACAACTATTTGGTCTTTCATTTTATTTCTTTGGCCAAATGTTCTCATCTTATTATTCTTCTCTTCTCTCAACTCAGGACACTCACCAACCCTCACGATTTTTGATTTTATGCCAACTACTTCATTTCTTTCCTCAAGATCCTTATTATCTCTTTATCTTGTCACAAGAAAAACCTAATATCTCCTTCATAAATGAAGATGATCTTGGGATGTTTGGGAGTTATGGTTATGTGATCTTCAACTTTGGAGCCAAAACAAGTAAGTGTATTATTATTAATCTTCATGGTTTTGCTAAATGTAGCATATATGATGATAGTTTAGTGTTTAATGATCATGACAAAGGAGTTGAAATATGTATAACATTGATGTTGCAATATATAGATGTATGTTCTGTTTTAATGTATTAATAGTATTTATGACTTGTTTTAAGGGAGGATTGAGAGATTAAATGGTGATGAAGTGTGATAGAATAAGATAGATGAAGTATTTTCAATAACATATATCTGTATTTTAGCCATAACTTGACCTATAGATATCTAAATGAGATGATTTTTTATTTAGATTATACCAGAGACATATGGCTACAAATTTCCTGAAGAAATCAAATTTTAATTCTATATATAAGAATTCCAAAATTAGACTTAAAGTTGAGTACTGGGTGTAGTGTAGTTTAAGAATAGTCTGAAGTGTTTTGAGTATAACTTTAAGAATATTGAATCAAATTGTATGATCTTAGAGTCATTAGAAACTTAAGACTTAGAGGAACAATTTTCTAGAAGAAAGTATTGCCTAAATACTTCATTTTCCTTGTCATAATGATAAAGCAAAGTTGACTCGAAAGTCTGTTTTGAGAAAAAAAAAAGCTGAAATTTCAGAAGATAAACTGCTGGGATTTTCGGATCTGCATAACCCACGATTGTAGGAACATGTTAAACATCAAATATGTTTCTTTTATGTGTGATTTGGGATAACAAATGGTTAGGTACTTTCATATGATGTGTTTAGGCTTGAATGAAGCTTGAATTGAACCTAAAATGATGCTTGAATAAGTGACCAAATGAGTGATATGTTTAGGGT
>JANTNU010000235.1:8327692-8340030 GCA_024752395.1 Erythroxylum havanense | reverse complement strand
CAAGAATAGAATATAAGTAGCATCAAAACATAGTAATTCCTACATGAGATAACTTTGGTAATCTCAAGTCTAAGGATTAATTATACAACCACCATAATGATATAATCTACAGACAAACAAGTAATGTTCCATTCGGGAATCTCATAATTGGGTCAGTTCAGGGAACTTATTCTCTAATAAGCATCCACATGTTTGTTTAAGTATCTCCATACTTTAATCTATGAGCTCGATTACTTTCTTCATAAAAAAGAAACAAATATGTGCTAGTCTAACTATTTTATCAATACCCCATCTTGATGAAACTATGATTAGGAACATTTTAGGAATAATACATAAATGCAATTTGAATCTCATAACTATAATCACATTATAATTTCTAATTGCGTAACAATTATTTCAGGAATTTTATCTTTATGATTAATAATTAAATAATTAAAAATATACAAAGATAAAGAATATCTTTTATTGAATAAAACAAAATTTATACAATTAAATATACAACCAAAATTGGTTGCAGGGGCATAAACCAACAATCTCCCACTTGCACTAAAGCCAATTACTAATGTATCGAATACCATAACCATCTATATGTCTATCATGTCTCTTTTGAGATAACGGCTTAGTGAGAGGATCTGCAAGATTCTCTTCAATGGAAACTTGCTCTATCTGGATGTCTTTTCGTTCCACTATCTCTTAGATCGGATGAAACTTCCTAAGTACATATTTGGATCGTTGATGAGATCTCGGTTCCTTCGCTTGTGCAATAGCACCATTGTTGTCGTAGTACACTACTATAGAATCAATAATTCTAGGAACCACTCCAAGTTCAGTAATGAACTTTTTGATCCAAATTGCTTCCTTCACTGCCTCAGAAACTGCAATATACTTAGCTTTAGTTGTTGAATCTACGATAGTTGGTTGTTTGGAACTCTTCCAACTAACTGCTCTACCACAAAGAGTAAAAATATACCTTGACGATGATATGCTATCGTCTTGATTAGATTGAAAACTAGCATCTGAATAACCCTGAACTCTCAACTCAGTTCCTCCATATACCATAAAAATATCTTTATTCCTTCTCAAATACTTCAAGATGTTTTTCACAGCCATCCAACGACCCTCATCGGGCTTGATGTCTGCTTGTTATGCTCAAAACATAAGCAACATCTGATCTTGTACATAGCATCGCATATATGAACGATCCAATAGCTGAAGCATATGAAATACCATTCATTCTATCTCTTTATTCTTGTGTCTTAGGACACATGCTCTTGGAAAGAGAAATCCCAAGCAATGTAGGTAAAAATCTCCTTTTGGAATTTTCCATGCTAAATCGTCTTAACGCTTTGTCTATGTACGAGGGATGGGATAATCCAAGCAACCTCTTTAATCTATCTCGATAGATCTTTATACCTAGTATATAAGCTGCTTCTCCCATATCCTTCGTGGAAAAATTCTTAGATAACCTACCTTAACAAACTAGAGCATTGAAATGTCATTTCCAATGAGCAATATGTCATCCACATAAAGCACTAAGAAAATGACTCCACCCGCACTTACCTTCTTGTAAACACAAGGTTCATCTACTTTTTTGACAAAACCAAACTCTTTGATTGTTTCATCAAAACAAATGTTCTAACTCCTTGACGCTTGCTTCAGTCCATATATGGATCTTTGCAACTTGCATACTTGATTAGAAAATTCTTTGAATTCAAAACCTTCAAGTTGTGTCATATACACATCCTCTTGCAAATTTCCATTAAGAAATGCTGTTTTGATCCATTTGTCAAATTTCATAATCATGATATGCTCCTATAGCCAACAAAATCCTTATGGATTTAAGCATTACTACTGGTGAAAAAGTTTCATCAAAATCAACTCTTTGTTTTTGTCTGTAACCTTTCACCACTAACCTTGCTTTGTACATATGTACATTTCCATCCATAACAGTTTATCTCTTAAAAATCCATTTGCACCCAATAGGTAATATATCTTCAGGTGCATCCACTAAAGACCATACTTGGTTAGTGTGCACGGATTCTATTTCAGATTTCACGGCTTTTTGCCATTTTAAAGAATCGATGTCTGACATTGCTTCCTTAAAATTAGTAGGTTCATCATTCAAAATTAAAGCATCATCACTTCCTTTTTCAACATATAGATCTAATCTAATAGGAGGATGATGTACCCCTCCAGACCGTTGCAGACTATGTGTTTCTTGAACAATTGATTGGACATTTAATGTATCAACTTATGGTTCTTGTTCCATTTGAATGTGTGTTTATGGTATTAGAACTTCTCTAAGTTCCACATCACTCCCACTACTTTCTTTGAGAATAAATTCTCTTTCTAAGAATATAGCATGTCTTGAGACAAACACCTTTTGCTCAAGAGGATGATAAAATTGATATCCAAAACTTTCTTTTAGATAACCCACAAACATGCATTTATCTGATTTAACTTCAAGCTTATCATACATTGCATCCTTCACGTAAACATCACATCCCCAAAATTTTAAGTGTGACAACCTTGGTCTTTTACTAATCCATATCTCATATGAAGTCTTGTCAATGGTTTTAGATGGAACTCTGTTTAATAAGTAAGTAGCAGTGTTAAGAGCATAACTCCAAAATGAAATAGGAAGAAATGCATAATTTATCATAGAACGTACCATATCTAATAAAGTACGATTTCTCCTTTCAAAAACTTCATTACGTTGTGGAGTTCCAGGCGGAGTCCATTGTGAGAGAATTTCATTTTCTTTTAAATAATTAAGAAACTCATGGTCTAAGTATTCGTCACCTCGATCAAATCTAAGTGTCTTAATACTCTTACTAGTTTGTTTCTCTACTTCAAGTCTAAATTCTTTGAACTTTTCAAAGGCTTCAGACTTGTATTTCATTAAATACACATAACCATATCTTGAATGGTCATTTGTAAATGTTATCAAATATGAAAATCTACCTCTAGCTTGAGTATACATAGGACCACATACATCTAAATGTATAAGCTCTAATAACTCATTAACACATTGTCCCTTTCCACTAAAGGGAGGTTTGGTCATTTTACCCTTTAAACAAGATTCACAAGTTTCTTATGATTCATAATCGAAAGGATCTAAATATCCTTCTTTATGTAATTTTGTGATTCTTGTTTCATTAATATGACCTAACCTACAATGCCATAAATAAGAAAGATTTTAGTCACTTAATGTCCTTTTCTTGCTATTTATTTGAAGAATTGGTCTTTTAAGATCTAATTCATACAAACCATTTGTAAGCATATCGGATCCATAATAAATGTCATCTTTATAAAAAGAACAACTATTATTCTTAATATTGAAAACAAATCCATTCATGTCCAAACATGGAATAGAAATAATGTTTCTTGTGATGACAGGAACATAATAACAATTATTTAGTTCAAGTACATGACCAGAAGGCAAAGCTAAACTATAAGTTCCAATAGTTAATGCAGCAACTCTTACTCCATTACTGACTTGTAAGTCCACTTTGCCTTTTCTCAACGCTTTACTGTCTGTCAGTACCTGTACATTGTTACAAATGTGAGAACCACATCTGGTATCTAAAACCTAGATTATGATACAGAAGTAGAAAGATTGATTTCAATCATAAATAAATCTGAAGTTGAAGTTACGTTTAACTTCTTTTCCTCTAAGCTAGCAAGATAAGCTTTGCAAGTTCTTTTCCAATGTCCAACTACACCACATTGGAAACAGCTTCCCTTGACAATCTTCTTCTTGACACCATCTTCTAGCTTTTCTACTTCAATAGAAGTCTTTTGGTTCTTGTTCTACTTAAATATTCTGGCTTTTCTACTACAAGAACATAATTGCATTCCTTCTTAAGGCATCCCTCAGCGATCTTGAGCATTTTGAGTAATTCAACCAATAACATTTCTTTTGTGTTTATGTGGAAGTTCATAATAAATTGAGAAAAACTCGGGGTAAGAGACTGGAGTACTAAATCAATGCTCGACTCGAGGTTCAGGTCATATCCCAATTGACCTAATTTTTTAATGTAACCAATCATTTGCAGAACATGAAGTTCCATTGATGATCCAGGAGCCATCCGACATTGAAACAAAACTCTTGCAGTTTCAAGCCTCTCCACTTGACTCTGAGCACCAAACAACTCTTGAAGGTGTAGGAACATTTCCCTTGCATTCATATTTTCATGTTGCCTCTGAAGCTCGGGAGATATGCTGGCTAACATCACACATGCTACTTGCTCATTTTCATCTATATATCTTTGATAATATTCCCAATCCTCATTGACAGCATCTTGCCCAGGTTCAGGTAGAAGCTCAGTGTCAAGAACGTACAATTTTTCCTCTTGCCTTAAAACAATTTTAAGGTTACTCAACCAGGCAGAAAAATGGTCAAGTCAATTTGTTTGCATCCACGATGCTCCTCAGGAACAAGTTTTTACTCATTTTCAAAAACTGATTCGTCAAAAAAATATAAATTAATTTATGCCATAAAACTAAATAAATAAGGACTTTTAAAATTTGGTTACTCCCACTATTTTAAACAAATTAATAGCCCTCACTATTAATTCGAGAAATTATCAAATAATTTCCTAGTGGGCTAATGGAAGGCATTATTCATAGTCTAAACATGTATTTAATATTTTAATGAGGGATTTAAAATAAATAAACAATAAAATGTCATTCAAAATAATATAATCTCATTACATTAATTTATTTGACATAATCTAATTATGAGAAATACATTGAGATTTTTTAATAAGAATTATAATTTAATTAATCAACATTTAAAAAATTAAATTAAATTTAAAATAAAAAACAACAAGGCTCACAGACCAAGAGACTGTCTCCTGGCCGTGCACCTGGCCCACAGGCCAGGGGATGCATGTCTCCTGGCCACCCAGCCTGGCTAGGAGACGTGCGTCTCCTGGCTTGTCCAGGAAAGCATCTCTACAGATGGGGCGCGTGCAGCTTCTTCAGCCAACTTCTGTAATTTTTTTTAAAAGAACCAGAATAACAATTTATTCTATTAGCTCTATCTTCAAACTATCTCAAGACACTCTACCCCATCTGTATCATTATAACATACTTATAAATATACACAAAATTTTTTAGAGTGAGAAACCACCACCACCAAAGGTGGTGGTTCTAACCACTGGTGGCTATTACTGCCTCCGGTGGTTAGGTTCATCATCAAACATGAAGTAAAATGATACTCATTAATCAAACATTCAATAACAATCATTGAAGAATATGTAACCTAAGCATTTGTTGTATATTAAAAGCAATGAATAAAAACAGATAAAGGCCACCTACGTTTAATAAGAAAGTTGATTTAATGAAGTAAAAACCTTGAGTAAATGGATAGAAACTCTGTCTGTTTCGTAACCTATTTGCAGTTAATGAAGCAAACAGTTTCTATTTTTTTTATTAATCGGTTATGGAAAAGAAGAGACAAGCATGCATGCAACTCTTTGGCTTCATTAACACATGCAACTCTTTGACTTCGTTAACACATGCAACTTTGTGTATAGTTTCAAGAAAAATTCACGCAAGAGAAAAACCAGCGAATCAAAGATCAAAAATAAAATATTTTCCATAAACACTTGAAACTCTTTCCAGATTTCTAGAAAATTGGAAAATTTCCATATCGCGTTTCACATTTCCAAAAATAGATATAACCATTTTACATCCAGCTCAGAAATAGCAAACGTATATAATCAATAAAATTGCCAGAAGCTCATGAACACTTATGCCACACTTCTAGAAACGATCAAATTGCACCTTTTGTTTCTTGAAACACTTTTGACAAAGAACAAAATTTGCAAAAAAATATTGGAACAATGAGAACAATACTTAAGAACAACTAAAAACATTTTTTCAGGTTTAACGAATCAATATGCAACTTTTGCATATTCAAATCAAATCAAAACATATTTAAGCTTATGAATCAAAAATAAAATTGTTAAAGGTGACTCTGATATCACTGTTGGAAAAATTACGTAAGATCAAATCTTAGCGTAGTGGAAATAATATTTTTTTTCCATAGAATCAACTTTAACAGAATTAAATTAGAAACATAAAATAAGAAATTGACAAAGCTATACAAACCTATTCTGATTTATTGTTACAATTTTCCATTTCTTTGAAACTATCAATTCTATGAGCTGTTCAATTATCTGGCCTTTATTGGTATCCACAGATTTATTTAGAGAAAACTCAAATCGAATTTAAGAGGAAAAATTGTAAGAACTGCTAGCTCCCATTTTTTTCTAATTTTTCCTTTTATATGAAAAATCTTTTCATATCCTTGGATTTTATTAAAATTACAACTAAAATCAAACTTTAATTATAATTATTAATTAATCCTTATAAGATCAAATATCACATATTAACCCTTAAAATTTTTAAAACTTCTCAATTAAGTCCAACTTAATTCAAATTTCACTTTCTCCTTTTATAGACCTTTTATATGTGACCTATTAGGTTCCTAATATATTGGCCATGATTATAAATTATAATTCTAATTCATAATTAGAATCAGATAAATTAAAACTCATTTTAATTTATCTTTAATTCTCTAATTAAACAATTTATAATCATAGATCATGATTGATGTCTAGCAACATGTCATGACCACCCAAATATTAGGAATGTCAAAGTGATTTGTCTTAATCTGTCTATGCATGGTTATCTTGTATAAATTAATCATTTCGTCATCTAATGTTCCAATTGGAATTAGAGTATGTAATTTGTGTCTACTCTAAATAATCTAATCATATTTGTTCTTGCTAGTTAGTAAATGATTTGTAATTGATATTTGAAAACAACTTTTCTAAATTTCAATTTACTCTAGCCAAAAATTCCCAAAACCATTACTAATCAAGAACAATAGAACATTTTTCCTAATTACTTTAGGATAACAAATTCTTTATTGATTTACTCAACTATCTTCACATTGTTCATACTATATCCAATAACTACCAAATTGGACTATTCCAATAATAAAACATAAGTAACATCAAAACATAGTAATTCCAATATGAGATAACTTTGGTAATCTCAAGTCTAAGGATTAATTATACAAATATCATAATGAGATAATCCACAAGCACACAAGTAATGTTCTATTCAGGATTCTCATAATTGAGTCAGTTCAGTGAACTTATTCTCTAATAAGCATCCACGTGTTAAAGTATCTCCATACTTTAATATATGAGATCAATTATTTTCTTCATAAGAAAGAAACCAATATTTGCTAGTCTAACCATTTCATCAATACCCCATCTTGATGAAACTATGATTAGGAACATTTTAGGAAAAATACAAAAATGCAATTTGAATCTCATAATTATAATCACATTATAATTTCTAATTGCATAATAATTATTCCAAGGATTTTTATCTTTATGATTAATAATTAAATAATTAAAAATACAAAAAGATAAAAATGCCTTTTATTGAATCAAACAAATTTTATACAATTAAATGTAAAACCAAAATTGGCTGCAAGGGTATAAACTAACAGTGTGACGATTTTGGATTGATTATGAGGGGTTGCTCATAATAAAGAATAATAATTATGCATGTTAAGTTTTGTGCCTTGCATAAACAATTAATAAAGGAGACACGCGATTCACAATGGGTTGGTCACCCTGGAGTTGAACGGATGTTAACACTTTATTCCTGAGCTTATTATTGGCCAAAGATGGAGAAAAAAATTTGGGTATATGTCAGAAATTGCCTTGTTTGTCAATTAGATAAAACTGAAAAGAAGAAGGAGGCAGGTTTGTTGCAGCCCTTGCCAATTCTGAAAAAACTATGGATGTCAGTTTTGATGGAATTCATTGGCGGGTTCTCAAAGGTGGATGACATGGCTTCAATCATGGTGGTGGTTGATAGGCTCTCTAAATATGTTGTCTTTCTGCCAACTTTAGCTTCGTGTCCCTTGGATGTTGCTGCAAAGCTTTTCTTTAAAAATGTATTGAAGCATTTTAGCGTTCCAGCTAACATAGGAAGTGACCGAGGTGTCTGATTTATTGGTCGATTTTGGATGTCTCTCTTCAACTGTGAATTGAATTTCTCAACTGTGAATCACTCATAAATGGATGACCAAACAGAAAGGATTAATGACTTATTGGAGGAATACTTGCGGCATTATATAAGTGCAAGTCAACAAAATTGGTTAAGTTTACTTAACACTGCATAGTTTTGTTACAACTTCCACAGATCCTGGATAACGAAGAAAAGTCCTTTTGAAGTTGTTTTAGGATAACAACCAATCACTCCGCTCAAGATAACTCAACAGATGTTGGGGGAAAAATGTCCAGCTGCTTATTGTTTTACAAAGGAAAAGTAAGAATTGTTGGATGAAGTAAGAGATAGTTTTTGCAAAGCTTCTAAACGAATGAAGAAATATGCAGATTAAAGGAGAAGACTGTTCGATTTTGACATCGAGAATAAGGTCCTTCTCAAAATTTCTCCCCAAATTTGGAAGAAGATTAGTAGCAAGTTGGTGTATCGAGGGTTAGTGCCAAAGTATGATGGCCCATTTGAGATTCTTGGAAAGGTAGGAAATATAGCTTATTGCCTCAAGTTACTCGAGCATTTAAAGGTACATCTTACTTTTCATATGAGTTTCCTTAAACCATATCATGAGGATTCAATAGATCCTAAAAGGAGTCATGTAGAAAAGAGCTCCACCGGTGGTAAGGAAACAATTTGATGAGCAAATTGAGAAGATTTTGGCTCATCGAATATTGGGGCAACACAAGAAGAATTGAAGGATGGAGTTCCTGATTCAATAGAAGAATAAAACAATCTCAAAAGCTACTTGGGAGAAAGACACAACCTTGTGGTAATTCAAAGATTAGGTAAACGACTACCTTCAATTAGTTCAAACGAGGGCATAAGGTTCATCTAGCGGGGGTAGTTTGTTAGCCTCTTAACATTGGACGACCCTTTTTACTAGTATTGGTGAGCCTTAGCCAATGTCTAGCATGGATTAGGCATGCCAGAGGAACGAAGGTAACTTAACCATGCAAAGATCAAGCATGGTTTGAGTTACGATGACTGTGGGATGATAACCGTGGGATGTTGAAGCATTCCACATTCTTTTACTTTTTCTCTGATAACTGGTGCATATTATTCAAGATTGACTCCAATATTATTTTGTTTCTTTCTTGTATAACTTTAATCAAGAATATGATGCTGATTATAAAACAAATTTGGTGTTAATATATTACTGTATCTTATCTCCTAGGACCTTTACGAAAGACAAGTCCCGATTTTAGAGTAAGCACTAGCATTTGTTTTGCTTGACTTCTCTAAGTTCTCTACTTTTTGACATCTTTATGTTAGAATTAGCTCCCAATGTCGTATATAAAATTTTCACATCAAATTAGCTTTCCAGTGATTCTAAAATCATATCAATTAGACAATTGTAGAGAAAGTTGCAATTAATTTAGAAAGTTGCACATAATTTATCTTTATTTTTTAAATTCATAACCTATAAGACAATGAACTAAACATAGAAAAATATAGTGAAATCAATATAAAATATGTTATAAAGGTATTAAATAAGCAAATTAAACCCAAATAACATGTAAAATATTGAAATATCATTTTCTTTCAAGATTACCTCATTGCTTGTCCTCAAGTATTTAAACCATAACTACTAACTTAAAATAAACAAACTAAAACAAGAAAAACTCCACTTTCATAGGTGTATGATGACGTTTAGCATATATCATAAGCTTTTAAACCCCTAGGAGTCCCAAGTAGAGGATTTATAGTCTCCTCAAGACTTACTTAAATGCTACTTGTAAGTATTGACCTAAACACATATACAACACAACATATACAAATCCAAACTTCAATGGAATTATAAACTTTTATAAGAAAATCTCATTACAAATAAAACAAGGTAAACACTATTTTACCTCCTTTTTCAAGCTCAAATATTATGAATTGATATGTCCTCATAAGATATCATTCATTTATATAAGTGTTTGAAATTTAATGAGGCACTCTCATCATCTTTTTATGGAAGTAAATTTACCATAAGCTTGGAAGTCATCTAATCTCTACTACTTAAATAGATATGTATAAGTAAAAATAAAAAGTAATTTATTTTAGGTTGTAATAAGGCCAAAAATTTAAATAAGATAACAAAGGAAAAGGGAATAAAGGAGAACAAAATATTCATAATTAGTAAACAATATGAATACATTTATATATAATAAATCATTTTTGTTCTAGTAAAGTACTAGTGTACCCTGAATTATTTTCAAAATCTTATTGAAAATTTTTATTTTACATCCATGATCATTTAGTTTTCCTAGATATAACAAATTATTCTTCATATTCTCCACACGTCGTACTTTTTGAAGAGTACTAATTATACCATCATACATTTTCATCTTGATAGTTCCAATACCAATAACCTTTATAGAATAATAATCACAAAGTTACTCAGGTCCTCTTAAGAAAGGTTCATAATGATGAAACCAATTTTTTTAGACATAATGTGAAAAGTAGCTCTTGAATCAAAGAGTCATACATCAATTAGTAACTTCTTAATTTCAATTGTTGTGGCTACTTCACAAAGCAGAGTGGCCATAATCTAAATTACATACAAAATTTGAATATTTTCTAGTTTAAATTCTAATAATCCTTTTTAAGTAATCTTTCTTATCACAGTTGTAGTATTTTAATTTATTCTTAATTTTTTATTTTGATCTATAATGATTTAGCTCCCATTTGGGTTGCGTTCATTTGCTTCTAGTAACAATTATCTCACTTTTAACAATATACCCAACTTCACCATTCCTAGAGTCATTAAGTGTTAACATAGGTTCTTTTATACTTGATCATTTCTATATTTCGCAGACGGTATTTCTTATCATTATCTTATCGAAACCTTTCTCCTTCAAACTTTGAAGCTAGATTAATTTTATCAAACCTTCGATCAAAACTCTCTTCATTAACTTTCATTAGAGGTGTTGGATAATGTCTAGTAGACCTCCTCTTATTAAGAACTTGAGGTTGATTTCTCTGTTGCAATTTTGGAAGTGAATGGGATCACCTCAACAACATTTTATTCACCTTATTTAGCTTTATGTTTATACTCTCATACTATTGTAAGCCTACAAAAGTACGAGTTGTGTCTCTGCTGCTTTAATATTGAATCTCTTTAAATAGGCATATCTAAAAGCTATAAGCAAAGTTAGTAAATAAAATTTTCTTGTATGATTCCTCATATGTATGCTCTTAAAGATGGAAAACTAACCATATTTCTTCCTTTGTAAGTTCTTTAAAGAACTTGACAAGCTCAAACAAAAATTGAACCTTGTAAAGTCTAAAAACCAAAGAAATATTGGTCAATAAAATAAAATAACTTATAGGTTAAATAAGGAATGCATAAACCAAACAACAACAAGGAAGGGTAGAAAAAACTCTAAATTGTACTTAAAAGCGATTTCTTTAAGTCACTATTTTAACATCATTTTGTTTTGTTTTGTTTTCCTTTTATTTATTTTTGTTTTTTTCTTTTCAATAGCATATAAATAACTAGTAATGAACGAAACAAAATTAAAAATTAAACAAAAAAGAAACTCTAATTAAAAAGTAGAGATTAAAAACTCCTAAAAGAAGATAATTAACGAATTTTTAATTTTTGAGTGAAATTTTAGAAACAAGAATATGATGCAATAGAGTGAAAAAGAACCAAAAGGATGTACAAATTTTTTTGACAAGGGATAAAATAGAAATAGAGAAATAAAGATGAAAGGAAAATGATACCTATAGAGCTCATGAACAAGTTTGAAACAAACCTAAAAGAAGCTAAAAAGAGATGTATAAAGGAATTGATTCATTGATTGTAAAGAATTAAGAACCAAATTCATAAATTATTTGGAACGCCACAAAGAAATAATTTTTTGATAATCTTAAATTTCTATGAAGAACAAGGGAAAGAGAATCTATTAGCTCTCAATAAACAAATATCTCAAAATTGTCTCAAACTATTAGAAACATGCCTTAAATACTAAAGAACGATAAAATAAGGATTTCAAGCGGGCAGAGTCTAGGACATAACTGTGGCCGGGTCATATTGCATAGATACATATGCCTAATGATTATGGATCCTTTTGTATCTCTGGAAGGTTGGAAATGTATTGGAATATACTCATAGGCTATGTTATAAAATTCGGATCGGTCATTGAATCGGTGGCCTTACTGATTATTGATTTAATCGGTTCGACCGGTTCAACCACCGGTCGAACCGGTATGACGTAATAATTATGCAATAATTATATTTAATTATATAT
>JANTNU010000235.1:8316272-8327592 GCA_024752395.1 Erythroxylum havanense | reverse complement strand
TTCAACCACCGGTCGAACCGGTATGACGTAATAATTATGCAATAATTATATTTAATTATATATAATATTAAAAAATTCAAAAATTCAAAAAATAAAAAAATAAAAAATAATTGTCAGACCGGTTTTGACCGGTTCAGACTGGGTCAATTTATAGCCGGTTTTGAAGGGTCAACTGGACCAGACCACCGACCGGTCACCGATCGGACCGACTGGTCCGATCCGGGTTTTAAAACATAGCTCATAGGTGTAAATTGTAGATTTTTCCATAACTTCTAAAGATGCACGATCTGTGATATGTCCGTATTGGAGACCATATTCATCCAAAGATGAGTATTTGCTTCTAAATCTTTACTAATTCTCTTTGATTTGAAAATCGGACCGGACCGGCCGGTCTGACCGGTTCGACCGGTGACTAGTCGACTATTCGGTCCGGTTCACCCGTAAAAACCGGTTCTCAATTGAACCAGTGAGAACCGGTCAAAATCGGTCAATTGACCGATCGGACCGGTCCGACCACTAGTTCAATAAAATTTTTATTCTTTTTTTATATTTATGTATTTATGTATTTTTTTTAATATTATTAATATTATATATAATTAAATATAATTATTGCATAATTATGACGTCACGCCGGTTCGACCGGTAGTTGAATAGGTCAAAACCGGTGACCAGTAAGGCCTCCGGTTTGATGACCGATCTAGGTTTCAAAACACTGTTCTCTATTAAATAAAGACAATTTAGATTAGCTTTTAATTACAGTTAAATTCTATACTTTCATCTTAAAATTTAATAATAATAAATTATTTTGTTGAACTTCTCAATCTTAAATTCTTCTATCCCAAAATGCTTTGAATTAAGAGAAATGACTCCTACAATTTCATGTGCATAATATTTGTAGAAGTGAATAGTTTTCAGTTTTTTAAAAGGTAAATAATACTTAACTTATTTGTTTAGATGATTCACTTATAATAGTATCTATAAAGCATATGATAAGCATATATATATACACCTTAGTTAAACTTTGATGATACCATTTATTAGAATAACTTAGAGGATAGATTAAAATCACAACTTAATTAAGATTGAAAGAACTATGACTTACAAAATGTTATTATGAGTAAAAACAAGGTTATATTACAAACACTCGCTAATTATAAGTTATAAACAATGATGAAAAAATCGGATAGGATCGGTTGGTTCGACCAAGTTAGGTACGAATCAAATTGATTTTTGGTTTAATTTTTAGTAAATTAACCTGTTTTCTCTAAACCATGAAAAACTGGAAATAAGGATTTCACTGCATGTTTTACTTGTTCCAATCAACTCGACAGTTCTTCTGGTGTGTGGCATACTGGTTGGACTTCATTAATTGGACTTCAACTCAACTTCACGCTCACCATCCAACAGTATTCCTCATATTTGTAAGGGAAAGAAAAATGAGAAGAAGATGAACAACATTCTGGCATGTAGTTACAAAGAGAGAGAAAGAGTACAAAGAAGATGAGAGATGATAGATATGCGTTAAGGCCATTAATTGAAAATATTAATATATTAACTACGTTATATATAGTGGTTTTGAATAAAAAGAATACGCCATATTCTTTATTGTTTTCCTTTTGGTCACCAATATATTATAATTTCATTGTCATGACATAATTTATAATGTTCTACATAAGTGTTGCATTTATGGGAAAGTTAACAAACATGGAGAATTTTGTTTTATTGTAAGTTTTAACTTTCTAGTTTTCATAAAAGAGGAAAGATTAAATAAAAAAAATTAAATTAGGATGAAGATGTAAGTTTAATTTTTTATAATATTATATATTACTATTTAAACAAAACATTAGTGTATTTTCCAATTCGATAAATATTTTACTTTTAGTTACTCTTTTAATTTTTATTTCTTATTTATAATATACCGATTTGATAACAGTTGAACCTTTAAACTTTAAATCTTTCATTTGGCCAACTTGATGTCTAGTTTAGTTTTTAAAACATTGGTTATAAATATATATGTACATTGTAGCGAGTAAGATTGAGATTCTTACAAAGTATATTTTAGATGCTTAAATTTATTTATTAACACAAGAAAGAAGAAGCGAGATAAATATTATTTATAGATGAATCAAACTAATTACAGTCTTATATTTCAATTTATTCTAATTTCCACACATTTTAATATTTACTTTTGCTCTATAAATTATTTATTTCTCTATGGATTTTAAGAATAATATCTAAATTCTTTAACATTTATAAATAACATAGTCATATGGTAATATCAAAATTCTTTTAACTTTATTTTTCCGTATTTTGTTACTATTGGAGTCTTGTACATGTACTCATTCATTCGATTCCGATGATCCTATTGTTACATATTGGTTCAGTTAATTAATGATCATTGATAATACTAAATTTCCAGTGACTACTTGATGGAACATGATCAGTCAAGAATCTAAAAGTTGCTTGCTCAGGTCCTACTTTCCCAGAAAATCTTTGTAAACAATCTGCAGAAATTTGGTTTCCCCAGCAGAAAGAGGGGGAAGAAAAAGGTATGCAGACTTGACATTCATAGCACCAGACTGAAATATATGGAAGTACGTAAAATCCATAATAATTACAGGAGTAAAGTAAAACTCTAAAAACAAACAGTCCAATCCTTAGTCCCAACAGCGAAGAACGGGGCAAAGGAATCGTTGAATTTACAGGGTGGGCAGAGAGAAAGAGAGGTTCTAATATCTATGTACTTCAATTCCTTCACGTGAGGCGACGTATATCACGTCAAAAAGTACTCAATTTTCACGTAGAAATGACCTTCTTTGTTCTGTATCTACCTCTATAGTCCAACGTGCGTGCATTTCAAGAGGCTGAGAGCAAGAGAGAAGTCTCTTTAACAGAGGGATGAGACGATGATCATTCATGTGAAAATGCGATGTTCTTGACTGTGATAGGCAAACCTTTAGTGAAATCGACAAACGGGTATGCGAAGGCTTGATCGGTATCAGCCAATTCCCAGTAGTAGTTAAGGACTAAATGGTGAATAAAAACTGCCATTTCAAGCTTTGCCAACTCTGATCCGGCGCATAGCCGTGGTCCTCCACCAAATGGCATGTAATAGTTACTAGCCGCCATAGAAGATCCACCAGCACCATTACTCTGTTACAACCACCACCGCGATGGCGACCATTAGAAAGGCAAAATAAGCAAGTTACAAACATGAAATAGATGTTAACAGAGCAATAGCTTTACATTTTCAATACTTTCAAGAAGGTAGAGTTTTGACAAAGTCCAAAACTTGAACTTGGTTTAGCAAATGTGATGGTTAGGACTAGAATTGCAATCAGTTCTCCTAGATATTTCAATCCTTAGATTAAACCAATCCCAAACTTCTAAGACGAGCTGGGCTTGGCCAAGTGAATGAATTCGACTTCTTTGACTTTTCCTTACCTTGGCCAGTCTGAAGGATCCAAACCTGTAGATAAGCTAGCTCGATCAATCACTAGCATATCTATGCGTTGAACACGAAATACAAGCAAGTAGTTTTAACTCAGATAAGGTCCTGTAGGATTAACAACCATTCAATAATGGACGCGAAGGAAGGAGTATCCGTACCAAACACTATCACCAACCAGATGATTTTTTCTGCATTGCTGTGACTATCAAAATATCTGGTGCCATTACTTCCGAATATATATATATATATATATCTGGTGCCATTAAAATCTTGTTTAGTAGTCATAACAAAAAAGTGAGAATGAAATCATAATTGTGTGGTTAAAATAGCAAATCATAAGAATATATTTTAAATAATTTAAATTTTTATTTTTAAGAAGAGTGTAAGTATAATGGTTTGGTTGGGCTAGAGGATCTTGTCTGTTGAACCTCAACCAAGCAAATTAGTATTGTCTCCTTTAGTCGCCAGGTGCGGATCTTGTCGCTTGAACCTGTGACCTCAGGGTTTTGTTGCACTTAAGTGCACGCCTCTCACCACGTAGCTCAGTGGTAAGAGGCGTGGATCTTGCACCCAACAAAACCCTGAGGTATCAGGCTCGAGCGACGAGATTCGCGAGACATAGGAGAAGACCAAAGGGGACAAAACCTCAATGGTGCAGGTCCACCCAAACCATATAAGATGAAATCAAATATAAAAATAAAAATAAGAATAAGAAATTGAGTAGAATACTATTAAAACATTATTAAGATATTTCAAGATATTATAATATTAATTTTTATCATAATATTATTATAAAAATTGTATTTTACGTTAATTTAGATCTAATTTCTTTAAATTTATTTTATGTTATTATTGATATTATATCAAGTAAAACAAGTCTTTTTAATTATCTAATTTTATATTCCTGTTTATTTAAAAATTAATAATATATAAATTATTAAAAATAATTTTAATTAATTAATTATAAAATATAAAATATATTGATTGATTAGTTATAAAATAAACAATTTAATAACTATCTAAAGCAAAAAAACTTCCATTATGAGTAATATTTAATGCTTCATATATACCAAACTTGCATAATTAATAATTTCCTTTTTATTTTCGATTCTCGTTTTTTATTTTTTTTATTACTGGTTCAAGTCAGTCCCCGTATAACTTACATTTAATTAATTCCCATCTAATTTTTCTCCTCGCGAAGCTGCACGCTAAAGATTCTCTAAACATACCATACAGAAAAGGAGCTTCTTTTTTCCCCCTTCTAGATGTACATGTACATCTTTTAACCCTGGCGTGGACCAACTTGCTGATTGCTTGTTGACCCATTAGAGCAACTAAAGGACACTTGCACGTGCACCCTGGAGCCCCACCTTCGCATGTGGCTTTAATCATGTCAAATCATCCACACGCGAGGCAAATAGAAAGATAGAGATTGTGTGTGTTAAAGTGGACCAGCTTCCCAGCAACAAGAAGCAAAACATCCTATTGAATGATCCCGACACTGCAGAGCTGATCTAGTGGAGAAACCGTATGATAGTAGGACGTCTTCGCCTCTAATCCTAAGCAATGTATAGTAAATATCCCTGGACGAGGCGCAAAACAATGGCTTTAATGCAATGTTTGGAGGATCCACTTAATGTTTTTTTTTTTTTTTACCTACGAGATGTTTTAAGAGGATTTCAATTATAAGAAGACATTTTTAAATCATCTATTTTTACACTCATTCTCGCTAAAGTCGAGTAAGTCTCTTATAAAAAGTCTTATAAAGAGTTTTAATGATAACGTCTCTTATCTTATCTCCAAACCAAGTTAGCAGGTGATGCCAATCCCTTTATCAGACACTCACGTCTAGGCTCTAGCCCAAATAATTGTGGTGTGGTTGCTTTCTTACAGCTTTTCCATTCTAGGGGATAGGAAGTAGTAACCATTCCAAAACGCATACTTACCCCGAAGTACATGGTTTTTGGAACTACTTCGTAAGCCTCGTGTAACGTTCCAAGTTTTACAGAAAGATACCTAAGACTTTGATGTACGTACATGTACAACTAGCAGATTCAAAAGTAAACTACCCAATCAAAGTAGCCCTCCAGTATGCCATAAATACACTCAACTACATACATGCCTATATTATTTTCATCATTATGATTCGTAATGATTAAATCAACCCTTCACAATATAACATATAAAATTAATTTATATTATGATATACAAAATTAATTTAATCAATATAAATTATGATCATAAAAGTCGATAAATAATAACTCTCAATTTTTTTTAATCATAAATCTATCCCACCAAGCTCCTGGAACTCAATTGCATGAATGAAAAGGAATGCTGTCCTAAAAGACATTGACTTCCATAATGTAACTTCCGTACTTGTAACATGCAATACCCTTTCTTTTTCAACTCCAAGGACTCAACTTTGAATCCTCATGTGACAAGTAAAGAAAAGTAAGAGGTTATGTAGATGAAGCCTCAGCGTTTTGGTGTGTAAAATTCAAAGAGAAGACAACAGGAATCAGGGATGCTAGCTACAGGGTAGAAGAAACAAGATGGAAAACTTGCAGGGTTTTTTATGGTTAAAAGGAAAAGAATAAGAAGATTATGACAAGTACAACATTGGAAACAGGAGATGCAACGCTTTTGTAGTCAATTTCAAAATGCTTTTACGAACCTGCCATCTCCACGGATTAAAGCGCTGAGGCTGTTCAAAAAGACTAGAATCCAAATGCACCGCTGAAATCACCGGAAGCACTTTCCATCCACGTGGAATATCATACCCTTTAAACATTACAAATTTCATTTGCAAATCTACAGTAAATCAGACAAAACAGGCACAGATTTCTTTGGTTTTGGGACACGTGGGATTACGTTTACCTTTGTACCGAACATCTTTCAGAGCCTTCCTGTGGAGGAATCTGACAACATTTCCCAGTCTGAGTGTCTCGCTGATAACCTTGAACGAAGCAAAGAAGCTGATTAATTTCTTTAACAAAGCACGAATGTAAGTTTTTGATTTGACTGGATAGTGAAGATTAACAGAGCTTACACATTGAGTGAATTCCATCTTCTTGTAATCTTCCCAGTTTAACTCTGTTTCTCCTGATTGCTTCTTTGCTCGGGTTATTTCGTTATGTTCTTCCTATTAAGGAAAAAATTGACCAAAATTCTTGCGAGTTAAATAAACATCAAGGGCACTGATAAAAACTAACATAACGTGTTTCTGTATACGATGTTTGCTTACTTACCTGTAACTTTTGAATAGAACTGGGACAACCTTGTAAGAAGAAAATTGCCAGAGCAATAGCCACCGAGGAAGTTTCATGCCCAGCAAAGAGCAAACTTAGTATCAAATCAAGGATTTGCTCTGTCGAAAGGTTGGAATGTCTCAAAACCCATCCGAGAAGATCATCTTCCTCCCTATATTCAACTCCATCCTTCATTCTTTCAATTCTCTCATCCTTTTTCCCCTCTATGAATTTCAAGATGGATGAACGAGACTGTTAAAAAAGAACATGCAGGAACGGAACTCGTTAAACTCGAATCTAAAAAGTGAAGATGAAGCATTATATCTTCTATTTTCTTAGCTTACCTGCAAGGCTTTTCTATATGCAGTTCCTGGCAAATTTAGAGGGGCAGATACTACTCCTTTCATAAAGGTGACATACTCTTTCCTTAGCTGCTCAGTCTCTGGCTTCCCAGGATCCAAACTCATGATATGTTTTGCCATCAGATTGAAGGTGAACTGCAATTTCTTCTTATAAGCTATACTTTTTTCTTTACAAATAATATTCAGACATTAATGTTATATTATTTTTGTAATGCAAATGTCAAAAGTTACCCTTTTTGCTTCATCTTGAGCTGAAAATGTTGAATTGTCTTTCCAGTTGCTTAGAACCAGGAGGGTTTGCTTCTCCACCTCCCTCATTAGATGTGTTCTAAGCCTGGCATGGCTTAAAAAGTTGAGTGATATTATCCTCATATCTCTATGCATGTCTCCCACTAAGACTAACATAGACCATTTTCCAAGAATTCCACCTATACTTCTCGGATAGCTGCACTCGAACAAACTTCCTTCATTCTGCAATATAAATCTGTTCAACCCAACATCTGCAGATACAATCGTTGGCTCCCCGAATAGATTAGACTTGTAAATCTTTCCATACCTGCACGTTAAAATTGAAGTTTAAATGCTGTGGTTAAACAATATCTGCTATATTTTTGTTCTGACTGTTGGTTTTTCGCTTCTGCAGGGTAGTTTTCTTTCACCTTGATATATGTTGTTCCATGAAATCTCCAATTGAAGTAGCAGAGTAAGGCCCCAAGTAGCCAATAGTTTCTCCAAGAAATGGCCAGCCCATGTTTCCTGGTGGGAGATTAAAGCTGGCTTGTTTTCTTTGAACGATAATAAAGATCAGAAGTAGGGATATAAGTGATGGAAGAAGAAAGAGAACAAGCAGCTGTGAGTCAAACATGGAACTTGCCTGACTCTCACTCATTCTCTCTGGTTTTTGCTTGGCTGTTCTAAGCAAAGTGAGAGTAAACAGTATTTTTTAATTTCAGGATTGTCTGTCCTACTAAGCCTTTCAAATGAAAAGATCGTAATTTTAAAGTCCCTTATGCTGGAGTAATGTTGGTGAAAACAGACTTAATGAAAGCCTTTCAACGCCAATAGGCTGCTTTTATAAGCTTCTTTTCTGTCTCCTTGCGACAAAATTAGACTCTTTGTGTTACCTTTTTATCAAAATCTTTGTTTCAATATGTTTCTCTTTCTGGCTAAAGTAAAAAGTTAAATATTTATTTTTTAATTATAAAATTTTTGGCTGAAATAAATTAATTGTGAACATTTATTTAATACACGCAAATGACAGTTTCGTTATATGAAAAAAGCTAAATAGTCTCGAAACTTTCTTTTGCAACTTGGGAGAGGGGTATGCCTTTTCAGCTAAAGACTAGAAGTTCGTTTGCGGAAGTAAATCAATATTTGAATAGTGTCAGGTTTCAAGCTGATGCCCTTTCATCAGAATTGTATAACTTGAAGACACCAATCCAACTGGGTGTGTACAACAATCAATCAGAAAAACCTTATCTTTTAACTGACTCTACTTCTCTGCACTTCCCTTGCTCTGTTCTCTCTTTAACTAAAAAATTGCAAATCCCTTAACCAAAGGCCTGAATCTAGACCTGGGATGGGGGACTTACCACTGCATCCAACAAAACTCAGTTTTATCCAACTTCTTAAGTTGATTCTTTTTTCTTTTTAATTTTATTTTAAGATTACATTGGACCAACCAACTTCTGTGTAGTTCACTAGTCCATAGAGATAGATACAAGTTTAATTTGGAATCTGGTGCATATCCTGCAGTCCTAGCAAGAACTTGAGGCAAAGCAAGAATACATGCGGTGCTGCCTCAGATAATGAGCCTGCAACATTGACAGTGAAATGCATGTGGACCTCTGATAATATTTGCAGTTCTTTTCTACATCACAATAATGAAGTTACCTTATCATAAAAATTTATATTACTTTCATTTGATTGATTGATTGACGATCACGATCATTAGCCAATATCGCCATAATTATGGATCGTAAACTTTCCATTAGCTGTATAATCATAGACAATATTGGAAGTAGGCTAATTTAATTTGTTCGTTTACTTCGTGATAATTGCTTGGAAGAATGCATGCCTTCTTTCGGTACTTTGCCAAGCCTATTTTCTAGCCCACCAACCTAATTCAGTGATACAAACTACTCCATACTAGCGCGCAATGAGTTGTGTCTGTGGTGGTTCTGATTCAACGGCTCATGAGCTGTTTTGCTCGAGTAGATATGAACGTAACCCCAAATAGGCAAAAAGTCTAGGTAAGACAGGAGTTGGAATATGTTAGTCCTGTCTATGGTGACAGCCGCTTGCTTTTTTTTTTTTTTTTCCCATCATTCACCACCTTCTTTTCAAGATTTCTTGCGTCCACACCAGACTTTAGACTTCTTACGCTCTTTTCTTATAACTGCCATGCTGTTTGAGTTTGGAGCTAGGTTTGATTTGAAGGTGGCTATGGCTTTGGAGTTGGTTTTGGATCTGACGTTGATTTGGACACCAACTGCGGTGATTCTCCTCTAACAAAGAAATCGTTGGGTTTTGGGCGGGTCAGGTTGGATTTTAGACAAGTTAGGTCGGGTTTAAGATTTGATGGGTTAGGATGAGCTTTAGGAGGGTTGTTGGAATTTTGAGAAAATAGAAGACGAATAAGTTGAGATAAGATAAAGGTTAAAGAAATAATAATCTCTTACTATATTATTAAGCTTAGTTGTCTTATATAGACAAAATATGAACAACAAAAATAGATTTTTCAGCCATCAAATCTAACTTATAAAATAAGATTAAAGATAATCTAAGAATTATTCTAAAGTAACCTAAGATCTATTCTAAAGAAATTTTAATAATTATAAAATTTTGAATTAATTCTCAACATTCCCTCCTAATTTAAAATTTCAAGGATGAAGTATTTCTCTTCTAATCTTCAGAATATTATATGAAGTACTTTCTTCACCAATTCTCGTTGATGTCCTTCTCATCAACCTGTAATTATTGGAACACTTCTCTCTAAACATGTCTTGGTGCACTTCTCATCAACTTTTCATTGTTGAGCATTTCTTTCAACTAATTAAAAATAAAAAGTTTCTTCTTCAGCCACTTCATGAGCCCTTATTTGATTGAATGTTTCCATAGGTGATAATTCCTTTTCATTTTCTACCCACTACCATAAGCTAAAACTTTTTAAATAAGCTTTCATCTTAACAGCCCATACTAGATAATTTTTCACCATTGAAACTTGGGGGTGAGACAAATGTTGAATTGTTGGCAGCTATGACAACTTTATCTATATATTTTCTCACTCAATTTTACAGTCCCTCAAGGATCTAAAACTCTGATATCATATTCAAATTTTGAGAAAAAATGAAAATAAATAAGACGAGATGAGATAAAGATTAAAGAAGTAATACTCCCATACTTTTATTATTAAACTTGGTTGCCTTATATAGACAAAATACAATTAATTAAAATAAATTTTTCAGCCACCAAATCTAGCTTATAAGATAAGATTAAAGATAATCCAAAACTTATTTTAAGATAATCTAAGACCTATTCTAAAGAAATTTTAACAATTATAAAATTTTGAATTAATTCTGAACAAGGGTTTCGAGCTATTCAAAATCCAATAAGCTTTAGTTTCAAATGACATAAGTCAATAAGCTTTGGAAGTTTGGATGTTGTGTTAGGATGACAAATTTCTGGCAGAGCTTTTGATTGAAAAATTGACCTAGTTAGAGGTTGATATTGCCTTTAAGTGCTTCATGAAAGTTTTAGGTTATGTTTTGATCTTTCCATTGATGTAAAGTATGGAAATTTTGAATCATTGAATAGGAAGTTATGATTTTTAGAAGTTCCTGTTACTGTTTGGCATGATCATTAGAGGACAGAAACTTTGTTTGAAAAATTGACTTCCTTAAAGGTCAAATTGATTTTTCTGTCCTTTTTAAAAGTTGTAAAATTGGAAAAACACTTACGGTTTTAAGTTTCAAAGCTTATAAGGAAGGGCAAATGGGTCTTTTCTCATTTATTAATGGCATTTTTGGAAATAAGAAGAGTGAGTCTTCGTATGAAAGGAAGCAATGCACGAATTTGTTTAAGTTAGAAAGAAAAGAAAGAAGAAAGAAGAGAGAAGAGGGAGAGCTTTCAGTGGAAAAAAAGGAGAATAAGAAAAGAAGTTAGGGTTCGATTTTTATGGGATTTCAAGAAAGATTTTAGAGATGATTCAAGAGAGAAAAAGGTGGAGGAAGATGAGAGCTCCATTATGAGCCAAGAAA
>JANTNU010000235.1:8261028-8274741 GCA_024752395.1 Erythroxylum havanense | reverse complement strand
TATATTTACAATGCAGTGAAAGAAACAAGCGATTATCAGTATCAAACTTCAAACAACTCAAGAAGGGTTAAATTTGATAAATGTTTTTCTTATTCAGACATGAACACTATACCTGGTTGTTAATAGATTATCGTCCAGCTATCTAAGATCAAAGTTTTGTTAGTTTAACTTCGAACTTACATGGTTGTTTAAGTGGTGAAAGAAGTTAAAATTATGATAAGAACATAATGAGTTTATGGTGATGCCTTGGAGATGGATGGTTATTTCATAGTGATTAACGAATTTTGTTGAAACAATCAATAGGCTTAGTATTAGACCACTTAGAATTGTGCAGACATTAGTGAGCCTTGATCAATGTTTGAAATGCAGAAAAATAGAACAAGGCAAAGACTTGCAAGAAGCCAAGAAGAAAAAGGTTCAATGTTAAGCGTTGGCATGATTGGTTCATATTGGTAGAAATCTTCAACAAGATGCAAGATTTGGATATAAGATTAAAAAAAAGGCTTGAGATGGACATCAGGTGAAAGGTTAGCTGGATCACACACATGATGGTGGCATGCGAAAGCTCCAAGGTGACTTAACAAGTTAGATCAAGCTTAGTGTGATTTTTGGTAGAGTTTCAGACCTTAAACAAGTTGACTTCACTAAGGATAGGTTCTTAATATAATAATGACTTAGTGTGTGCTCAAATGGACAGATCATGACTAATAGAATTGACATGGAAAAGCATTGGATTGACTAATATACTATTGGCTTCGATAAATCATCATCAACGGATAGAGATGAGGAATTTTTGGATAATATGGCAGATAAGATTACAGTGGTGATAAAAGCAAACAAATGCAAGAGGGGGGTGAATTGTGTGTATCAAAAGTTTTTACAAGTTCTTTCAATTCGTATAATAAACTTATCCTTGTTAAAACAATCGGAGCTTGTCATACAATTAAGCCTTTTTAAACGACAGGAGCTTATTAATCAATAGGAGCCTTATGTGGGATATGACTCTGCTTAAACGAAACAAGTCTGTTAAATGATAGACTTGTTAAAACAATTTACAATCAAAAGGCTTTTGTTTAAACTGAAAGGAACCTCTTGCAAGTTGAAAACAAAATGAGCCTTTTATAAATGTGAAGGAGTCTCTTAAAAACAACACACACACAATATAATGTGAAAATTTAAAAGTTAGAGAGAGAGAGAAAAACGACATAGTTGATTTATATTGGTTCAGTTTATAACCCAAACCTACGTTTAGTCCCTAAGCATCTAACTTGAGTATTTCACTATAAAAATCAAGTATTAAATTTAACCAGTCTCTCTAAGCTCATAAGTACATATTTTGCAAGGTTTTCTACCCTTTCACATTCGAAATATTTTGCAAGGTTCTCTATCCTTTCACATTTGAAATGTATAACAAGCTTTTAAAAAGCTCGCAGAAATACAAAATAATAGTTTCTCTCTTAATATAATGATTTCACTTTCTAAAGCACAATAATAATGATATGATTCTCAAGAATATAGATGCTACTCAAAATATTTCGACATTTTAAATATGTTCATTCTGCTTCATCAGTGATGTTGCTCTTCCTTAAATAATCAATTTCTTTAACTAATCATTGCTTCACTCGCATATTTAGTCAATTGAATGGACTTAATCTTGAATAATTTCGATGTCATCTTTTCCAAAAATCTTCCAGTAATCACAAAACCAATATATGACCTTCATAATTAGTAGGATCCTTTCGGATAAACCATTTTTAATAAGGTAAGTTCATAAAGAAGGTTCATACAAAAAAGAAAGTATATTTCTTATGATTTTATTTCCTTTTCGAGAAATAGACCGTTAATTTTACAATTATCATCACAATCGTTCAATATAAACCTTGAGCTAACAATTTCCCCCTTTTGATGATGACAAACAATAATAGATATATTATTCAAAATTCAAAGAGATAATAAATGATTTCGAAAGTTACCTATGACTTCTATATATTTAGTCATAATTAGCAGGAGCTTGTCTCTTAAGAAAGGAACCTATTGTCTATGTATCACAGATTTTCACAATTTCAACAGTATAATCAATCACATATATATTTGAGCAACGTTGAGAAATATGCATTTAGAAATATATAATCATATATGCAAAAAATAAAATATGCAAAAATATATCATATAAATTATCCCCCTTTATCATTATCAAAAATAAAGAAGTTAGGGAGGAAATAGAATAGAATAAAATAGAGGAAAGGAGTAAATGATGCATCAAACAAAACCATCAGTATAAATAAGCCAAGCAGAAAGAAAGTATCAATAGAGTTATTAAAGAGATTTAAAGATTCTTCTGAGCCAAATCTATATGTCAAGAAGTTGATTCTGCATGCTGTCTATTTGTTCTCAAATTTCATCTTGATTGGCTTGAATTTTCTTTAACTGTTGTTGGAGATTTGCACTATTTTCATCTTGAGGAGGAACATTAGGTCATTGATTTGGAGAAGAACCTATGATTTTCGCTTCTCTTTTAGATTTCTTTTACACCCAAACATTGTTTTGCAATTTATATCTAAACTAGTAAGAAATAGAAGGGTGGAACTTAGTCGGTGTATACCAAATCAGATTAGCAAAAGGTACTCCATAATGGTTGAAAATTCATGTGAGAAACATTCCATGAGGTAGATAACCAATTGTATTCTTATGATTCCCTTTATCCACCATAAACCTTAAGATCATTGTACGGAGATTCATTATGTTTCCTTTCAACCAATTATACATTACATAAGTATCTAGCAAGCTATACCTTTCAACAAAACTACTCTTAGGGAAAATAGAATTAATTGATAATGATGTAAAGCATCGTAGTAGTAAGTCAAATTGCCTACTCTAAGGTCTCCCATCTTAGGTATTTTCAGCATTAAGATAGATGGATTTAATAACTTCTCCCAAATCTAGATCATCAACATTCCATTTTTGACAAGGAAAATTAGTTCTCCCTATAGGAGCTATGTCCAATATATCTCCTAAAATCTCTTCAAAAATTAGAATATCGCTTTCACATACCTATGAAACAATGGCTAGCTTTCCATCAATTACTTCCTTTCTTATGTGTGTGTAGAATGCCTTGACTAGCTCATCACACGTTGTCTCATCTAATTTCAGAAAATCTTCCCAACCAATTGCAACAAAGTAAGGAGAGATAGGCATACCTATGTTATCAAACATCATGGGAGGCAAGACTCTCCCAATAACCACTTTTCTTTTCTTGTACTGCATTTTATAGCGAACTTCATCTTCCGTTGATTGAAACATTTTTGGTGGTATTGATATCTTTCCTTTTTGTGAGGCTATTTTTATCTTCTTTGCTATATTTTCTTTAGGAATCATCTTTTCATGAAACAACTCATTTCTATCAACAGAGTCCTTGATAGTTTCTTTAGTCACAAGTGCTTTCCCTTTCTTTATTTCTTCCTTTTTTTCTTTTTCTAGATAGTTCTTCATCTTTCTTTTTAGCATCAGTAGTTTCCTTTTGTTCAGAAAATTTCTCAAGCTTGCTTTGCAAGACGTCCTCTAGTTCATGGTTTTCTGATCAACTGAGAAGGTTCTCCATCTGAATCATTATCGTTTAAAACCCAGTGTACTTCGGATACTTGGGGTTCGGTAACATGTGCTTCACTATGACTATCAGTAGAAGTTGGAGTTTTCTTTTGTCCTTTTGATCTTTTTAGTACATATGTAATCTTGTTCTATTAAACCGAGAGGAGCCTTATAAAACAAAAGGGCCTGCTAAATCAAGAGAGAGTTTCTAAGGGATTATAATAGAAGGATCTTTCTAAACGAAATGTAAAGACAAGTAGCAAAGAATATTCATGCAAAAATAATATTAGAGAGTTTGCACATTCTAAGCTCTTTTCTTAACAGGAAAAATCTATCTTTAGAGAGTAGCTTGGTGAAAATGTTAGCTACTTGATTTTCAGTACTAACATTCAAAAGATTAATGATTCCTTCTAAAACATGATATCTAAACATATTTTGATTTCTATATGTTTGGTCCTAGAATGACGCATAGGATTTTTAGAAAGATTTATAGCACTCGTATCATCACATAATATAGAAATATGAGAACAGTTTAGAGAAAAATCCTATAATTGATACTTCATCCATAAGATTTAAGCACAATAACTAATAACTACTATATATTCCACTTCAATTGTCGAAAGTGCTATGCAATTTTGCTTTTTGCATGATCAAAATACCAGACATCTTCCAAGAAATTGACAGTAACTACTGGTTCTGTTTTGATCGACTTTATCACCTACATAATGTACATCACAATAACTCACTATATTAAATGAATCAGTTTTTGGATCCTATAGTCCAAATTTCATAATTCCTTGGAGATATCCAAACATTCTTTTGACTACTTGAAGGTGACTTTCTTTCGGATTTGATTGACAGCGTGCACAAAGACACACACTAAGCATAATGTTTGGATTTGAGCTTGTAAGATATAATAATGATCCAATCATTCCTTTATACTTTGTCTCATCTGTAGCTTTGCCTTCTTCATCTTTATCAAGTTTAGTTCTAGTGTACATAGGAAGTACTTGTCGATTTGACATTTTCAAAATAATATTTCTTTATAAGTTCCTTTGTGTATTTGTCTTAGCTAATGAAGATTTCTTTTTTTGTTTGTCTGATTTGTAATCCGAGAAAGAATGACAATTCTTCCCATCATGATCATTTCAAACTCCCCCTGCATTAATGTTGAGAATTCTTCATAGAAGGATAGATTAATAGCACCAAATATTATTTCATCAACATATATACTCTATGAGTAAATCATTCTCCTTTCTTTTAAGAAATAAGGTTTTATTAACCTTTCCTCTTTCAAATTTATTCTCAAGAAAAAATTTATTTAACCTCTCATACCATGCTTGAGGAGCCTGCTTTAGATCATACAAAGCTTTGGATAACTTTATCACGTAATCTGGATTATTTTCATCTTCAAAACTTAAGGGTTGCTTAACAAGTACTTCTTCATTAATGTAACCATTTAAGAATGAACTTTTAACATCTATTTGGAATAACCTGAAGTTTTTATATCATGCAAAGGCAAGTAACATTCTAATCAATTCCAGTCTAACAATAGGTGCATAAGTTTCATCAAAATCAATACTTTCCTATTAATTGTAACCTTGAGCTATAAGTCTGGCTATGTTTCTTACCACCTTACCATTTTTGTTAAGTTGAAATACCCACTAAGTCTCAATGATTAATTGGTTTTGAGGATGAGGTACTAGATTCCAAACTTTGTTTTTGTCAAATTGATTTAATTCATCTTTCATGGTTGATACCCAATTTTCTTTAGTAAGGGCTTCTTCAACGATCTTTGGTTCTATTTGTGAGATGAGAGCCACAAAGTTAGTACTGAACGATAATATTGTTCTTAAACTTTCAGAGGGATCTCAAAGAATATATTGATGTGTATCAAGACCTCTCCATTCTCTTGGTATTTTTCGTTGCACAAGCTATTGTTGAGATGAAAGAGCTTGCTCTATTCTAGTTTTAGATGGGTTATTTTGATTTTGTAATTATGAGTGTATTATTGGTGTAGTTTGATTACCTGATGCATTTTTCAGAATCAACAGATGCTCTTTATCATTTGAATCAGTTGTTATTATCGAGTAATGCTTCACAAAATACCACATATGTCGATTCTTCTATCTTCTTTGTTCTTTTATTATATACTCTGAATCCTTTACTGGTAGTACTGTATCCCAGAAAAATAGTTTCATATAATCTCGCATCGAACTTAAGGTTATCTTTTCCATTGTTTAGAATGAAACACTTACAGGAAAAAGCTTGAAAGTAAACACTTACAGGATAACCCTATTTAGATTTTGATACTTATATGATCTATTTCGAACATTTTGTAAATGTTGAGTTTTAAATTGAATGTTATAAAACTTTAAGGTTAATGATGTAAATATTAGGATTTAAAATATACTTTTGGCTTATGTTTTCATGGCAACCTTGCTTCAATATGCACGCCTGTTTTCAGGTTTAATTATTGCAAGCTTTTTAAATAACAAAATTCCAAGCGAACAAAAGATAGAAACACAGCCAAGCACGACAGACATGTCTGTTACATCATTTACACTACTTCAATGTCCACTGGCAAATAAAACTCATATAGGAAGCATGATTAATCTTCTAAAGAAGTCCCATCGTCATCCTCGTAAGAAAACGCCTTCAGGATTGGTGACAAAGGTTTTCAAACCCCATATACTCTCGATTCTCCAGCTTCTCAACCATGTTGGCTATTCCTACTCCACCTGCACGTCGATGATATGAACACGTAAAACCAGATTAAGAAGAAACAACAGGTCCTTTTCCTAGTGTACAGTAATGAAGTTCCAGGGATAAGTAGACTCTTACCTAAGCTAATAGCACTGACGAAGATTGTCAAAGCCAATATGAATATGATTATCGATGCCCTCCCAAGTACCGCAACTATCTTTCTCACCACATGCTGACCAGCCAAGGCAGCAAACGTTGCCACCAAAACGAAATATCCAGCTGCAGCAATGAAAGAAAAGGTATTAATGGGTTAATATATATCTTTAGCTACTTAGCTTTAGTCAATGATCATATTGCGGAACTCGCATTTCGGGTCTAGTTGGAAGAATCTTTTATCATCGAGCCTTGCGACTCAGTAGTAGAGGAAGCTTA
This sequence comes from Erythroxylum havanense, assembly GCA_024752395.1. Taxonomy (NCBI): domain Eukaryota; kingdom Viridiplantae; phylum Streptophyta; class Magnoliopsida; order Malpighiales; family Erythroxylaceae; genus Erythroxylum; species Erythroxylum havanense. The sequence continues at coordinate 8,268,018 of JANTNU010000235.1, read as the reverse complement.
GGACTTACTTCATTCGTCAGGTTCAATTCTTGATGAAAACTTTGCACTTGGCATAGTAAACAGAAAAATTTTAGAAAGCATTTCATGGTTACTACCACATACCATATGGGATTGGGAAACGGTTGAGGAGGTAATACTCGACAACAGACATAGAAGACGAGAACGCCATAGAGAAAGTTGATGTTGCACTTGCCACCTGAAAATTGAAACAGTAAAAATGCGTTATGCAAATGGTCGGATGATCACAATTCAATCTTGCAGAAGATACGCCATGGCACCTGAGGAGGAATTCCCAGTTCGAGAAAAAGAGGTCCCAAAATGAAGCCACCTCCTAGGCCAAGTAGTCCACCTACCATGCCTGCTATTATTCCACATGAACAGTAGAGCATGATCTGATACAACTTCCAATTTGTAATCTCCTTTCCTTTGGATGCTATCACTCTTTTCCCTTTGCACAGGCATATGGCTTCGAAAAGTGTAACAGAGGCAGCTATTGGTACCTACAGAACATTAAACCATTTGATTGGAAGTTGGCCTATTTCAAAGTTTTGATCTCCAAATCATGCTTGTCAGGCTCAGTTGCACTTGGAATAGTGTTATTATATTGAATGCTTTTTATGCTATACGAAATACTCAATAGTCCATTCGGTTCTTATAATATCTTAGCATCCAAGTATACGTTTCCAGTTCAGAATCCACACATTCGGTGTCCTGTGTAGCCTAACAACACTTGCAACATGTTTTGTCTAGTTGAACAGATTTACGACAATTGCCTTTTGCTCGGATTTTTGTAGCAATTGTTGTCAAAATTTAGATTTCCTTATCTGTTTGTTCGAGCAGATTGTTAAAAGATGGTCATTTTTTGTAAAGCCTTACTTGTATATTAAGAAATATACAAGCTCCACTAGGATTTGAACCACGGTAGAGAATACACGTAATCTATTCTAAATGAACAACGAGCCTATATAGAGTTCACCTGCAAAGAGTTCAGTATCCAGTAGACAACAGAGCAGGCTGTGACATGTTCCTGCATAAGGATTCAAGTGAAACAGGTTTATAACAGATACGTAGCGAATTAAATGTTGATTCATGGACAACTAAGAAATTTAAAAAAAAAAAGGAAATTTGACTGATTCCTAACTTAATTTATTTGTTTTGATTTTTGTCAATTGGATAAATTTCATCTTAGATTCTTTATCTGATTAGAACAGCTTACCTTAGCAATTTGAACAGCAAGGAAGCTCAGCCACACATAAACAAGCAGGCTTAACTCTTTCCAGTGAATGTTGTACAATATGGGAACCTGAAAGGAAGTGATGTGATATCATCATCAGAATTATATACAACTGGGGCAATGTTATTACTGTTCAACTCACCTCTTCATCTCGGAGAGCAGCTGGACCACTTGGAAGTGGTTTGTAATCTTGTTCAGAATCATCTGAAAAGTTTAAAATTTTCTTCAATGATTAGACAAACCGAAATCTTAAAACTTTGGTTAGCATTTGTGAGAAACTTGTGGGGGTGTCCATCGTTGAGCCTTAATCTGATATTCGTAAATTTTTTCATATATGGAGGAAACCGTTGGGAACTCACCTGTTGGCTTGGACGCTGATTCCAATTGCTTTGCTGCTTCCTAAATGTCAATCAGAGATTAATGAGCCAACAACAGGAGCCACTAAAAGTTAAAATTTGCTAGTTAAAGTGTTACCTTCTTCATCATTGTCTCTTTCTTCCAGGTATCTATTCCTTTGAAAAGAGCTTTAGTAGACGTACCTGCGAGATTTTCCCTATTAATACCATTCTACTTGGGGATTATGCATACGAATTCGGATGCATTTTTTTTTTCTGCTCAGCAAAACCATTTTCTCTTAAAATTTTACATGGAACAATTGTAGCAACGAATTTACCTACGAAGAGGATTATGAGGAGCACTGTGACCATCCAATCCGCGAACATGACATTAAAAGCGACTCCGATGCTAATTCCAAGCATGAGCATGGGCTGAAAGAGGAGTGCCAGATCGTAGTCAATTAGGGGCATGTCTAATGTTGGGTGTCGAAGTCGCAGGTTGTAGTAGACTGTTGATCCTGCTGCACCCATGATCATGCCTGCAGTCAAATTTAACAATGAGATATGACAAGCAAGCGAGAGTTGGCTCCAGCCATTTAGTGATTAAGGTTAAATTTGAATGTCTTTTGGCAATCACTTACACTTAGAAATTGCTGTGGAACTCTTGGGATCGAAGCCGACAATCAATGTAAGCATTGGTACAAAGATTCCACCACCTCCGACCCCTCCAACGCTGCCCAATGCTGCTCCAAAGAATCCAACTATGCTTCCTACCACAATCTTCCAACCAAACTCCATCTCCTGCTTAGCCAACAAAATTCACAATTCAAAACAAAAAATGACAAGCAGTGAAAGTAGAAGAACAATTTAATACAGATTAATGGCGTCAATAGTAACTATCAAGATTCGCAGCCAACTAATACAAAGATAAATGAGGTCTCACCGGCCAGACAGGCACATAAGAAGACTTGCCACTTTGCCAAAGGAAATGAGTTAGTCTTACTATAAAACCTGGCCTCATTTCCGTAGCGACCAAGGTGTCTGGTCTCTTGTCTTGCAAAGGTCTCTCCGTGTTGATCCTGCTGCTCATCATGGCTAGACACAAGAACATTAACATTGGTAGAGCTCTCTGGATATGCACAATTTTGGCCATTTAGATAGTTCCAGAGTGTGTGAGAAAACAAAGCAAAGTGTTCAGGAGGACGGTGACTTATTGTATGGTATTTTCTTCTGAACTTAGTTGGCTTGATCAGTTTGTTGGCTATCTGCTATAAGCATGAGCAGGGAAGTTCTGAATGGGGGAAATAATCATGGAAGAAAAGAGAAAAAAGTGCATTCAAAGTACCTCCTTGATGTCTACATATATAACCCCTATAAATGAATCAATTCAATTGGTTTTATATTTTTGGATTTTTTGTTAATAAATATTTAATAATTAATATTATGATAAAATCATGTTATCAATGTTGTATAACTAAATAATTATATTATTATTTATAAATTGTTATTAGTTGTTATTCCATCAAGAAAAGATATTGAAATCCAATTTTAAAATTTATCTTAAATTATACTTAATTGAAAATTTTAAAATTTAATGAATCAAATCATTATTATTAATTAATAATATAATTTATATTTATCACTAATATAAAAAGTAATTATTTAAATTTACTATAAAATTATAATTTAATTATAAAATTAGATTTTTTTAAAAAAAATTAGAGATTTGTAAATGTAGTTTCTACGTAAAAATATGGACACCAACACGTGAATATTATATGATTTGTTTCATCAAACAAGGATAGAACTCCTAATTAGATTTGCCCTTTAATCTTAATTTTCTTGATAATTATTTCAAATTGTGTATTGAAGTGATTTGATTTTAAAATTATAAACACGATTGTATTGCGCAATAGTTAAATTACGGTGATTTTGCAACACAAATCATATGGCAGGGTTCTGTTCCTCTCTATCTTGTGGAGCGCTCATCTTAGGCGTCCCCACACTCTGACCTTATATTATGTAAGGGAGGTAAATTACGGTTTGATCTCAACCAGCGTCTCAAAAAGGCAATCCAGTATTCGGTGAGCACAAGAAGTATATCTTGCGAATCCTGTTTCTGACAGTAAGCTGGATGGCATTGTCTTGCCAACCCTGTTCATGTGTGGTGTGCCGTTGGAGTAAAATCCTACCGTTAGAACTTAGAAATACCAGGAAGGAAAACTTGTTGCTTGCCAATGTCATAACTTGGTTACTTGTATCACAAGGTTCTATCTCCATGCATGTCACTTATTTTCCTGAATTCATTCCACGTAATTCTGCAGTTTCCGACTTTTGGAGTACACCTGCCAACTAGAAAGGTGAAAAAAATTTGATACGAATTACTTGGCTTTTACTCATCCCATATTCCTATGTTGGAAGCTTCGTAGCTTCTTCAACATTCAAGGATGTTGTTTAAATGCTAGTCCATTGCTCTAAATGCTTCTCCAAGAAGCTATTTTTGTCCATGTTCAACCTAATGTCGCCCATTTTGTACTTTAAATTACTGTCAACCGAACAACCGATCTACAGAGCAAGAAGCTGAATCAAACAAGCCAATTAGAAAGCTAAGAAAATTCGAAGAAGCAGCAGTAATCTTCCAACAAGAGAGTACGGCCTTTTTTTTCTCCCACTTGCCTTCTCCAAAAGCTTTGCAGTCCATTATTGTCGCTGTTTTATGCCATCGCATACCCTCTTCCAACTAGAATTAGAAAGACCAAACTAGGCAGCCTTAAAACTCTGTATAGTTACTTGTGTGCATATGTATGCGCTGCATTCATTATTGTATTAATTGTAATTACTATTTATAAAAAATACAGTTTATTTCAAAAAATAAACAAAAACTATCTTTTTTCATAATTCTATAAAAATCGAAATTTCTAAAATTATTAACTTTTTTCACAAATCAAGATTCGTTTAACTTTTGTATAAGGAACTTTTATTAAATAAATTAATTTATGTTCATAAAAATTATTGAATTTATAATCTGGAGTATTATAGAATTAATGCTAACATGCATAAGAGTTTTGATTTTAAGAATCTATAATTTTTTCTTTTAAAATTAATTAAAAAATTTAAAACGTACTTTTGCTGCCTCATAAATTTGCAGTTCTCTGTTTTGCTGTCTCAATTTGTTCCGCTGTGAACATTTACACGAGGGTTGTCCTTGATTTCGGATTCTTTACTGTGACTTCGATTTATGTGCACATAACTTTTGAAGAAGGGTTAGGGAAGCAAAGCTTCTTCTCTTCTTGTTCGTTTTGGGTTCAGTGAATCGTGAGGTGTTAGGATAATAAAAAAAGAGGTAAAATATCCTCTCTAATATTATGGTGTTTTATTATGTTCAATGAATCTTAATTGTTTATTTATGTAGGTCCTATATAACTCCTGCGTGAGCCTTGCGTAAGTCTTATAAAATAAATAATTGAGATTTCAGAAGACAGAACAAAAAAGGGTGTCACAGCCTTTCGACGTATCATGGTAACACGAGTCTTTCTCTGCAGTATATATGAATGAGTTACGAGAGGAATCCTCTGTGCTACTTAGCATGTTATAATCTTATTTTTGCCTGAAAACGATCTTAATTTAGGACTGTTTACACGTTAAACGATATAATATGTTCTAATCATGTTTTACTTAAAAACGTCATTCTAGGTTTGTTTGCATATAAAATAACATCATCTTCTTCTTTATCTATCATATTTAGTCTAAAATCTTATAATAAAGTAAAGTTTGAGGAGGTATAATAATACATGGCCTTATTTTTATATAATAGAGAGATTATTTCCAATAAACCTATATACAGATGTCACAATAAAAAGTGACGCAGATTAAAGAGTAAATAAATAAAATTTACACACTAAATAATTATGTAAATAAAATTACAATAAATATATAAATAAATAAAAATAAAATATAATTAAAGAATATATCTGATAGTATCCAAATCTGTTAGTAATTGATAAGCTACAAAGTCACGCTAAACACCTATTTGCATATAAAATAACATCATTTTGTAAAAAAAATAAGGTTAAAATAGATTAAATAGTACAGAAAATCCAAACCACCTCTTATAAAGATATTATTATTATTGGATAATCAAGACATATCCCATTATAGATTAATTAAGTTTTAAATTAGTTTTGTGATAAAAAAATAAAATGTCATTAAATAGAGATATCAATGAGCCGGGCATGGTCAAGATCAGTGACCCGACGGGTCAAAATGAGTTAGTCCATAGCTCGACCTGATAATGGGCTGATCGGCCTGTGGTTTGATGGGTCACAAGCGAGGTGGGCCAACCCGGTCCATTATGTTTTTTAAAAAAATTCAATAACAACTAAGTCAGTGGCCTGATTAACTGAAGCCAAAATTGAGTCAGCCTAGTTCGGGCTCTTTTTGACATTCCTATTATTAAAGGATGAACAATTATTAATGTTCTCACTAATTTTTATTTAATTGAAATTAATATTGAGATAAATTAAAAGGGGTTTAACTTTAATATATACATATTATGTTGTATGATTAAACCATGATTATGTCATATGAATTAAGCAGTAGATTGATAAATATTTTCATTAAATGGCTCATATTTTGTAGTTTAATTGTTTAAGTTTAATTTCTATTAGTTACTTGAATGAGTTTATTCAAGAAAATAATTATTGAATAAAATAAATATTTTATTTTTTGTCACTAGAGTGTAAAATAAAAAATTAAACGAAAATTTTCGATTTGACTAAGCTGATCTCTCTCTTTCCACTATTTATTTGCTTATAAAAGAATACAGTTAATTTCATTCCAAAAAATTGTGTTTGGAAAACTAAGGTCAAGAGAAAAAAAATTGATTAAAATTCTATCAAAATTATAATTTTACAATCATCAATTTTCATTACGGATCTCAATATATTTTCTTAAATAAATTTATGTTTGTGAAAATTATTGGATTTTAAAATTTAAGATATACAAAATTAATGCTAACATACCCTTTTGGGTGCTAACCAATATATATCAAAAGTTTTTGGGATGTTTATTAGTTTCGACTAAGCTTAGACTAGGGGGTGCTTGGTTGATGAGTTTGGGAAGGACTTAATAGGTAAGAAATAAAAAATGAGTGGTTGGTTGTTGATTATGATTATAGGGGTAATGGTTTAATATCTCACTTTGAGAGAATCCTCCATACCCTCTATTTAGTAAAGGAATTAAATTCATTCCTTAATAGAGATTCATTTTTTAAAAATATTTTTAATACTAATTAATTAAATATAATTAATTAATTAAAATATAGTTAATTACAATATAATTAATGAAAATAATAATATTAATTAATTAAGTACATTATAATTAATTACAATATAATTAATTAAAATATAATTCATTCATTAA
>JANTNU010000235.1:8137338-8149319 GCA_024752395.1 Erythroxylum havanense | reverse complement strand
TAAGGGAGTTTAGGCCTAGGTAGTTTGGGTTCTTAAGCTGTGGAGCTTTGTCCAATTTCAAAAACGTTGATGGACATGACAGTTCTCTTGCCATAGTGTTAAATCCCATAAAAGAAAATTGATCAACAAAAGACCAATATCTAACAGTTGGAGAAATAGGCTTCAAAAGGGAAAAGTTTCCTGGGTATAGACCCAAAGATGTACAAGTAGTTGACTTGGTGGTTTTGGGATGATGGTTTAGGTGATCCATAAAATGGTACATATCACGTTTCAAATCTTTATGATGTTTTTGTCAGTCATTAGAAGTTCGTCAAAGTTGAAAATGATTAACGGTGTAAATATAGCCATTCACATTCAAGCTATATGGACGGTGGATAATGAAAATATACTAGGCTTTTTTATTTAAAAAAAAGGAATGGCCCATAGTTGATATCTCTTGAGAATGTATGCACGTTAAATACTCCAATCAGGTCATGGTTGTAACCATTTAAGAAATGTCCATAAGAGAGAGGTAGCATTTATGAGATTAGCAAGATGCTTATACATATGTAAAGGAGAGGGAAATTGGGCATGCATACAGGACAAATAAAGCCCATAGGTACCATATTGTCGGCTCAGAAAGGGAGTCATAAAGATGGTAAAGGATTCGGTAAGGTGTTAACATATCAAACTGATGGGGGAGTGGTGGAATGTTTAGAGTAGTGAGAACAAAATGGAGGTAGTAAAACAAACTTTTTCGAAGGAGAACAACAATGTCATCTAGTATGGTTGGATGAGTTTTGGTGATCAGAGGAAAGGATTTATTGATCCTAGCATACTAAGGAAATTCCATGATGAGAAAATGAGAAGAACTAGTTTTTAAAGTATAGGAGAGAGCAATTGGATTGGTTTTCTAGGTCGAGAGAGAAAATATGCAAAGATGTTATGGTGACCTTTGATATAGAAAAGAACAAATTTATAACATGAAAACTAATCTTGCTAATGAAGTAATTGACTATTAGGCTTAAGAATCTTTGGAAAAGATGTGTTGTCCATTTTAATCAGAAATGATAAGGCTGAGGTGGAAATTGAATTGTTTGATGTCCTTTTTTACCACTAAGATTTCTTTATAAGTGGTGTGGTAATGTTTTTCTCACTCCTTGAACTGGACACTGGTATGGCCATAATAACATATTTTTCTACCAATCTATTTTATTAAGATAACATCCCAATAATGGTCACTAACATCTATCTGAAGGATGTGTTGGCCTTTTTCAAGGAATTTTTAAAGGGAGTAGATTTTAACTTGCTTATTTTGAACAGTGGATAGCTCGAGTTTGTTCTTTGCTCCATGGTGGTGGATTCTTTCTCAGCAATTTAGATAAGGAAGTTGTGTAATCAGCCACATAGGGGGATGAAATCTCTAATGTAACTTACAATTCCAAGGAATTGTTAGATATGTTTTTTGTTGAGATTTTTATCAAAAAATGTACTTGTTATGTGTGATCTAGGCTAATAAAATCCATTATGAAAATTCATACCTAAAAATTGTATTTGGGTTGTCCTCATATGACTTTTCTTGGCTAAAAACATGATTATATATTGTTTTGTAAGATTTAAAAATGATTAGAGTAGAGCCTTATGATTATCATAGGTTTTGGAGTATAAAAGGATGTCATTAATGTAGATCAAGGTGTTGGAAAGAATGAGCTCATAAATTTTTGTCACGTCCCTTTAAAACAGTAATGGGGGCAACCTTGAGTCTAAATGTCATAACAGTCCATTGTTATAGAGTATTTAGAATACAAAAAGTTGTCTTGTATCTTTCTTGTAGATCTATACTCAACTGCCAAAATCCTGCTTTCAAATTAAATTTTGACAAGATTATCACTTCTTTGAGAAATAGGACTTGAGTATTAATCTTGCTAGTGAGAAATTTTCATCTTGAAGTAAAGCTTTATAATCAATTATTAACCACTTTTTTCCTTTCTTCCTATTATACTTTTTTGTTCACATAGAAAGCTTGACATACCAAATCTGATTTTGTGGGCTCAAATAATCTTTTTTGGAGTAAGGTAGCACACTCTTCTTGTGTAACTTTAAATCATTAGGATTTATGTCAGGGTGAGTTGCCTTGATAGCATTGATGTCTTTATTCTTCTTGAATGGTAAAAGAATGAAGAATTGGGGATTTTTCCAAAGAGGATTGGGATGAGAGGTCTATTAATGGGACTCAAGACAGTGCTCTAAAAATTTATCTCGTAGTGCTTCATACGAAGGAGGTACTTGGATGAGCTTAATCACGTTGCATATATCTATATAGCGACTAAGGTTGGCTTGACATTTAATTCCTTTGGGTAGGATTTATAATGGAGATGGTTTGCAACAGACATCCATACCAATTAGGATATCTAGGCCAGGTAAATAATTGCTAAGAACTTTAATCCATACAAACCAATCTTATCCTTATTTTTCTTTTGGTGATAATCCCAATTTTAAATGAATTACTATCAGCTGCAATGAAATATTCATCATGTGATATCTAGGCTTCAAGAGGTAAGATGTTGGGCTTCCTAATAATGCGACAAGATCCAGTATCCATATATCCAATAGCCTTGATTGGCTTATCATATCTATCATGCTCTAATAATTGAATATGGACGTAAAGACGAGGAATAATGCTACATTTAGAGCCTACCTTTAAACATGTTTGTTGTAGCATGTATAAGTAATCATCCTCAGTATATTCATCAATTAGGTCATCAAAGGATTCAAACTCATCATTAAAAGAGTTTATTGGAACAACAAATTTTGTTTCCTCATCTTCACTAAATTATTCTTCAATAAAATCTTCAATATTATCCTTATCATGGATAAGCATTATAGCCTTAATGGATTCCAATAGCTTCAAATCCCTTTTTTTTTCTTATTAGGATATTGACGAGCAAAATGTCCTGATTTTCCACAAATAAAACAACAATTTACCTTGTTTGCTTGCGGATTTCATCTTTTAAAGAATCGGAGAAATTTGTGTCATTTTCTTCTTCTAAATGGCTTATGATAACCTTTATTTGGAATTTGGGATTTATGATACTTTTTGTATGAAAATTTCTTGTGATGATACTTCTTTTTAATATGACACTCACAATCCTTTCTCTCCTTACACTCGATCTTTAAATTAGGCTTTTTACAAGCCCTTTTTAGTAAATGCATGCCTTTGATCATGTTCTAGAAAAAAAATATTGGTCATTTATCAAGAGAAGTTAAGGCAAGTTAATAGATTACTCCAATAGATATATCTCTCATTTCTCTCTGTAGAGCTGCAATAGTTCTTTTGAGCTTAGGTTATAATTCTTTTGGAAGAGATTAGATGAATGCATAACAAAGATTTACATCATTGAAACCATTAAATAGATAATATCTTTCGGTCATACATTGAAAATGTTTTTGTAGATCTCTTCTGTCTAATGAACAACACTTCATTTCAAAGTACTATTGCCTGATTTGCTTGTCAATGAGCTGCAAATCTCCAATGAATTTTTTATGGATAACTACAAGAAGAATTCCTACAAAGGTGACTTGAATATACTGGAGTCTCGGTAGTCATCTAGACTTTGCCACCATTTTCGTAAAGTACCAGTAAAACGAGAAGTAAACTTAAATAAAAGATCTCGTAAGGGAAAATTTTAGTACACGTTGTTAAGTGTACAAAATTAAATCCTTATTTACTTTCAATTTATTAAACAATGTAGCATATAGAAAATAAGAGTCAATCCCATGAGGAAAGTTAATTTATTAATTTAGTTTATTAATTACAATAATTAATAAATTTATTAATTTAGTTTATTAATTACAATAATTAAAAAAAACAATTACATCATAAGAATTTCACTTATATGAAAAAAATTCCATAATACAATATAAACATCATTAAGACATAATATCTTTTTTAACCACATAATTAAGGTACAACATCAAAAATTTAAAAAAACAATATATTCTTAGAAAAAATTAAAATCCAACTTTATAATACATGGTTATTTTGAGCACAATACATTAATCTATATTCATACAACTAACTTTATATAGAAATATGAAAGAAATCCAAATCCAAAACTAAAACAATTATAATTATGGAACCTATGAATTACGCTAAGCTAATATGTAAATAAAAAGAGGGGGGTTTTGTAATCTTTAAAATTAATCAAATTAAATTTAGGAATAAAAATAAAACATAAATATAACCTCATATTTTCAAGTGAACAATCAAGTTTCGAATTTTAGTTTAATCATGCAGTTTTGATATATCTAAGATAATCCCAGACATTTAACAAAATAATTATAGAAAACCAACCAGTTAGTTTCTATTTGTTCCTTTTTATTCTTAGAAATTAAACTAGCTCAATACGTCAAGCACAAAGAAACACAATCAACAACTAAGATTTGAGGTCAAAATTTTAGCAATTGTATAAGTGTTAAATTCACTCAGTAATCATTTTAGTTAAAATAATCCCAAATAAATAAAACAACATAATTAAACTAGAATTCAAAAAATTAATCTTAACAAATCTTGAAAAATCAGAAACAAGGAAAGTAAGGGTTTTCAAAAAATCAATTTACTTAATTGTTTTTTTTTTGCCACAAACCTTATATTAGCCCTAAAAGATATTTCATTTCTCCTCCACTGGTAACGAACCAGGTCAATTCTAGTGAGTTTATGGTTCTCCAAAGACTTATTGCTTTATAGTCGATTTCTATTTACTGCCACTGTATGGTGCAGACCTTATCTTAGCAGTGTAATGGCTTGCTATTGTGGGGCCTGTCCTCTTTGATTATACCAATCTCTGGATGCGACTTGAACAAGGTGGCTAGCAGTTGACTTTATATGCTATCAAACCTATTGTATTGACGCCCATGACATTGGGGAAAGTTTAATGATATCATCGTACTCACTCCATTTCCACTTATTATCATTTACTAGTCAGCTCCACATTGGAAACCACAAAGGCTCACATTGGAGAAGACTTGTCTCCTTTTTTTGCTCGCAATTACACACTCTGCTATGAGATTATTCTACTATTTTTTTCTATACTACTAGGCTTACCACCTTTTTGTAAAGTTGAACACCGTATTCCATTACAACTAGGCGTTGCTCATGTAAATGTACGCCCATATAGATATCCTCATTTTCAAAAGTCTAAGATTGTGAGGCTTGTTCGAGAAATGCTCACTAATGATGTTATCCAACTAAGCAACAACCCTTACTAATCTCCTGTCTTTTTAGTCAAAATAAAGATGGAACATGGAGGTCTATGTCAACTACCGTGCTTTGAATTTAGTAACAGTGCAAGATCGATATCTTATTCCCACTGCGAAGGAACTCTTTAATGAATTAAATGTTGCTACAGTCTTTTCTAAGCTTGACTTACACACAGGTTACCATCAGTTATGTTTACATCTAGAGGATCTTCATAAATTAGCTTTAGAACTCATGATGGGCATTATGAGTTCATTGTTTTACCCTTTGGAGTAACTAATGCTCCATCAGCTTTTCAATCCGAGATGAATGAGCTCTTTCACACTGTATTGAGGAAATTTGTCCTAGTTTTTTTATGACATTAATTTATAGTGCGATAGATGCCCTCCAATTACAACACTTAGATTATATCTTTCAGCTCTAACTTATGTCTTCCAGCTCCTGCAACAACATCAATTATATATCTAAATGATTAAGTACATCTTCACCTGCTCTTCCTTGATTTATATAGGTCATGTTATTTTATCCATGGGAATTTCAGTTGATGGAAGTAATATTGCTGCTATTCAAGAGTGGCCTTGCCCTTCTATTGTGAAGAAATTGCAAGGACTTCTCGGCCTCACTAGCTGATGCCCTTTCACATGTGCATGAAGGTGAGCTGAAGATCATGCAGATATCTAGGTTTATCCAGGGTCTATTGGCGACACTACGAAGATTTATTACTACTCGCCCTCCATCTATGGAGTTATTAAAAGCCATCAAACAAACGTAAGGGGAGTATGTTCATTACAAATCTCAGTATAAGAATTAATTCTGCGAGAATATCATGATTCCATGGTTGGTGGACATGTAGGTATCAAACAAACAGTGGCAAGAATCTCCTCTTCTTTTTGTTGGCCACACTTACGACGTGATGTTGAACTTTGTGTTCAAGAGTGCCCTATTTACCATCAAGTAAAAAGCCCCAACAGAGCACCTTTTGGTCTACTTCAGCCACTGTAGATTCCACAATAGATTTAGGAACCTATTTCTATAGATTTTGTAACACACTTGCCTCCTTCCTAAGGCAAAATAGTGGTGTTCGTAGTTATCAACTGCCTGTCCAAATATGCTCATTTCATTGTGTTACCTACAAGCTTTAGAATTTTAGCTAGGCTTTTGTCAAAGAAATTTGCAGGCTCCATAAGTTCCCTAAAGATATAGTTTCTAACAGAGACCTACTTTTTATGAGTGCATTTTGGAGGGAACTTTTTAAACTTCAAGGTACTCACATGTCCATCAACTCAGCATATCATCCTCAGTCAGACGACCAAACTAAGGTTGTTAATAGATGTTTACAACACTATCTTCGCTGCTTGGTAATTGATAATCAAAAGACCTGGCTTAAATTCCTTCCTTGGGCTAAATACCATTATAACACCTCTTTGCATCTAGTCATCAATATGACGCCCTTTGAAGCTGTTTATGGGCACCCTCCTCCTCAACTCCATCATCATCTACAAGGTACATCAAAGATTGATTCTGTAGATTCCGTGCTCTCTGCACATTCCAAGGTTCTTCCCCGGCTAGTGGTGAACCTCACCCATGCATAAAATTGCATGAAGCAGCAGTGTGATAAAAGAAGGGTGGACAAACAATCTAAGCCAAGTGATTGGCTGTTTGTTAAACTACAACCCTACCGACAACGGTCAGTTATGGCTAATCGTTTTAATAAACTATCTAAATGTTTTTATGGACCATTTGAAATTGCTAAATGTGTGGGCCTTGTTGCTTACAAACTCAATCTGCCATCTACTGCTAATATTCACAATGTATTTCACGTTTCGTTACTAAAAGAATGTCAAGGAGATCCTACGCAACAAGAGTTTCCTTTACTTGAAAATTATATTGAAGGCTATCCATTATTAGTTCCTCTTACAGTCTTGGGCCACTGACAGATTTTTCAGGGCAATTAGTTGATTGCACAAGCTTTAGTTCAATGGTAAGGACAAAGTCCAAACAATGCTGCATGAGAAGATTATGACGATCTTAAGCTAGAATATCTAGACTTCATCCTTAAGGACAAGGATGTTTTCGTGGATGGAAGTGATGTTACAACCCATTCCAATGTTATCCCAACCCAACTAGTGGAAAAGATGATCTCGAGTCTAAAAAGTAGGCACTACCAGCACGAAACACTTAAACCAACCAAGCTTGTTGATTACATACAATAAAGCTTAGTTATACATGAGGCAAATTAGTTATGCACTAGGGAATATTCTACAACTGTTGTAACTAACTTGGGTATTAAATGAATAGTGTGCGTGTGAAGGCAGGCATGGATTAAACAAATTCCCTCTTCCTCCTTTCTCTTCTCTCCTCCCTTTTTCTTCTTCCTTTTTCCTTCTCTGTTATTCCTTATTCTCTATTCGTGTTGTACCACCTTCTCCCCCTGAAGTTATGTTCTTTCCATCTTCTTATCTCCTGCATTTCTTTCCATTCCCATTTTTCTTGGAGCTATTGTGTTGTTGGCTACATTAGTCTACTTCTCTACTAGTTCAATAGTTTTGCATTTTTTTGGACTCTTCTTCTATGTTGCTATCGTTTTATTTCTTATGGGTTGCGTCCTCTGCTGCTACATCATTTTTGTTAATGGTTGATGCGTTTTGTACTATGCGTTTTTTGCTCTTGTGTTTTACCTTTGTCTTTGCTATCATTTTATTCCTTTTGGCCTCTACTACATATTCTCTTCTATTCCAGCTACTGCATTTTCCCCTGACTGTTTGCTCCTCTATGCATTGTCGTTTCTCCTTGTTCATTGGTATTTTGTGTGTCTCCTACTTGTTGCTTGTGTTGTTGTTTCTGCTTCCAACTATTTAGACTGTTTTTGTAGTGCATTATCATTTTGTTCTTTTCCCAAACTATTGTGATTTTAATTTTCTTCTTTAAGCTCCATCAAGCCTAAAGAATATTTAATATAATTTAATCTCTTTTAGGATAAAATATGAAACTAAACGACTTGAGTTATTAAGAACAAAATTCAACGATTTTTGCCCAAATGTATTATTTAAATGATTTAAGATAATTTAAACTAGAAGTGTAAAATGTATTATAATTTCTACTTATCAAAGGGATTATTTGGTTGAGTCATCTTTAAATCTATCCAAGTTCCAAATTCATAGAGGAGCTTCCTCTATTTTTTTGGTAGAAGATCATCAAAGGTAAATTAGGGTCCTAAAGTAGGTCTGGTTGGTGGTACTTGTGCTAGTGGTAATGAGGATCTGAATGGTTCCACCCCTTAGATTCAACTTAACTAATATCTAATTCAACTTCAGTTAGTTCAGGCATCATCATCATGATCTAAGCTATTGTAGATAAACCAACAAATTGCTTTGATTCTTCTGAAGATTGTTCATACATTTCAAAATCCTCTGGTATTTGTTCTCCATATTGGTACGGAGTAGATATTGGTACAAGAGCCATAATAAACTTTTGTTGAAGAGCATTATCTTTTCAGTGGATGGAGATTTTTGGGTTTTTGGTTGTGAAGAAGGTGGAGTTTTATTCTACAAAGGTTTATCCATGGATCAACAAGTGTGGTATATGAAGATGATGGATCATAAGTTTTGTCAGCTTTGAGTTTTGTAAGTTTGGTAAGTTTAGGTTTGATGGTAGGGTGAATATGTTGTCTAATTAAAGGATAGTTCATTTTAAACACTTTTTTTATAGTGAAAGGTTTTAGGATAGATTGGGGATTAATAGATGGGTTATACAACTAGAAAAGTTATAGGATAAGCTTTATAAATAGACTTAGACTATTATGTTTGCATGTCAGTTTCCATTATTTGAAGTACTTCTTTCACTCTTTGAAGTTCTTATTCTTTGCTTGTGAAACCATGTCCAAATACTCTGTTTCAATATATCTTATAATATCATAATCAAGTTGCATCATCTGATCTTTCAAAGATGTGTATAGCATTTGAATCTGAGAATATTATTGGTGTGTGGGAAGAAATTTGTTTTGGGCACAATATTATTGGTGTGTCAGTTAAGTACTTCATCTGCAAGATTTTACATAAGGGTACTATAAGAGGTGATTCCTGTAGAATGAATATAAAGGTTAGAGATCCTTTGTGCATTGCCTGTGCATCTCTCCAAAGGAGGAAATTCTTCCTTTTACGATCTCATCATCATATAAGGAACCAGTGCTGGAGTAGTAGCAGAAATGGGAGAAATAACAAGTGGAGGTCTATTAGGAAGGAACAAATATGTTCCTTTTTTAACAGCTTTGAGTAGCTCATGAAAGAGTCTCCGGTCTAGGTTGTGATTTTAAAGCCCAACCTAAGGTCTTGATTATGGATAATGGTCATCATACCTAGAATGTAGGTATTAGGAAGGTTGACAACGATGGATTTCTCCAGGTTATTGCCTTCATCTTCACTATTTATGTCTTCATAGTTAAGTGTCAGACATATTTTACAATCTGGCTCACATATGGATGGATCCACAGTCTATATGAAATGTCCACAATAATGATTGATGTACATAAGTTCTCCATCAATTTTAACATAGTGGATTGGAGATCGATCTTTGCTTTCTTTGTGAGATAACACTAATTGAAGCATTAAAATGGGTCCAGATTTGCTTGTGGATTCAGGCTGGTCTTTATTAGGCCTAGTGTAGATAGATTTGACAAATCCATCTCTTAGTATTAAGAGAATAGGAGGAGTAATTGTGTGGAAATAATGCTTGTGATGAGCATGAAACACCTTCTATTAGTTAGTGATTCATTTTTTTGGCATCAAATTTTCAAGTTCCATCGGTGGCAATTGTTTTGGGATCTGAATGATAGTAGTCTGATTATGAGTTTGATCTGCTACCATATACAAAACATTAAAAGTGAAATTTGGAAAATTATGATTTACAACATGGTCTATAAGCGATAGATCATTTGATGATACAAAGTAATCATGATTTCTGTAGGATCTTGTTCTCCTCAGGTAATATGGATTTGGACTTGAACTTGCTCAGATAAAGTTGGATTGTCCAACTTGATATTGAAATTAGGGGCCATAGTGAGAATGACACTTTCATTGTTGAGAGTTGTCAATAAAGTACTAATCCGTACATTTTGGTAAGTTATGTAGGCAGTGTCAAGAAGAGAGATTCTAGCGGTGGTTGGAATTCCTTTTCAGACATGGAGGGTAAGAACAAGTCTGATAGCTCTAACATGGATATCAGTATGATTTTGATCCCTCCAAAGAGAGATGAGTTTTTTTGGAATCTACAGTTTGACATATTGTTTTGTTGTTATTGCCTTTAAGTCGCGTTGTCTTAAACGAAAACTTTGGATGTTTTTTTTTTACTTTCAGATGATTTGTAGTAAGGATGTTCCGAATACTTTTGGTCTAAGAATGATTGCAAGAATATATAATGGAGATAAAGAAGTATTATGAATGACTTTCTTTATAAATATGGGTATTTTCTACTAGATTTTTTATTTTGTTGGAAATACTAAATTTAACAATGGAAGGAAGAGTTGCTATGGAAAGTGTAAAGAAGATAAAAAATCACTCATGGCATATGGAAAATCTCTTTACTTACTTTCATCAAGAATAATATAGTCACAGTCAATACTACTCGTGGTTCTGATACCATCCGGGCAACCCTTAATCAGAAGACATACGGGATATAATAACAGATATCAAAGGTAATATAATGTTGTTAGACCAAATGAATCGAGAAAAGGTTTTTTAAATATGACTTCTAGGCTCGTGGAATAACCACATTAACATAACAAATTTTAATATCATTATTTAGCCGATTTTGGGTGTAAGTACGCATGTTTCAGCTAAAGTTTCAACTTATCTGCTAGTAATTGAGTTTGGGGATTGAGTTTCTTGAGTTTGAGTATGGCAAATTTGCTTTCACGGTTGCTCGTGGCTTTAGCAGGAGCGATAGTAACACAATCAATCGAAGTACCCGTTCGTTTCTGGTTTGTTCATTAATTAGCATTTCTTTTCTGGAAGGAAATGAGTTTGTAGAGAAGGAAACAAAGAGATAGTGGGATGGAGAATAAGACTTGCCAAGTGGCAGAGTGGGATATGGAGAATAAGACTTGCCAAGTGGCAGAGTTTATATGTATACATTTTGATCATCTAGCCGCGTGCTTCCAAGGATAGGTTACTGCAACACGCAAACTCTAAATCGCCAAGATGCTGAGCTCTCTTTGCTGGTTTGTTAGATTGCACAAATTTCCTGCATTCTGACCAAGTAAATTTTGTCCCTTTTATAACATGTGTACTTTTAGAATTTGGGAAGTTTTGATACCGTTAAAAGTTCCAATAGATTAGGACCTCTTCTTTCACGTAGCGAACCCACCTCTGCACTGTTTACCCAAAAGATGTGATTCAGTTGTATTACTTGTAAAAGGCTCAATGGTAATCTATCAGAATAGCTAGGGTACGTGGACCTTGAATTATTGGCATAACTCAAGGACTGGACCATGCAATTTAGGATGTAATGCAGATCTCTTTCTGTTTAGATCAAATTGTAATACCTAGAGGGGACCAGCCTAGTTACTAGTGAGGTTTTAGTTCATGACTTGTCAACTTGACTGAACGTTGAGTAAAGCATCTTGATACTTCCTTGTCATTAATCCTCGATCGTTTCAGAAATATGACAAAAGTCCTTTTGTTAGTACTAATCTCAACTAAAAGGTACGTTCTTTTGTTTAGGATGGCTACATCCTATTCATAGCCACCTT
>JANTNU010000235.1:8089724-8104526 GCA_024752395.1 Erythroxylum havanense | reverse complement strand
ATAGCCTGCAGAGGCTAAGAGTAAAAGAATATTGAGTGTAAAGAGACCTGAAGAGGCTCAAAAAGAAAGAATACTTGTAAAGTTGTTGAGAGATAATGAAATCTCATAAAGGCATCTGAGGACTGGACGTAGCCCACGGTTTATGGTGAACCAGTATAAAAATTATTGTGTCAACTTCTCTCTATCCTTATCTCTCTTATCTTTCAAAGTTTTGTTTTTACTTAGTTTTCGAACAAGTTTTCGAGAATACGATTAACTTTGATTTACAATAGTTCTTGTGAAAAGAACAAGTTTTTTCTTTTGACAAAACGATTTTGAAGATTTTTCAAAAAGAGAAAATACACAATTCAACCCCCCTTCATGTGCATTTATACATCGTATAATAAGCATTGTAATAACGTGTGATTCACTTCAAGTATCAGATGCCTAACTGATAAATTAAGTGCAGACTATGCTTTGTATTTATTGTTGGTCTTCTAGTTTAATTTAGGAAATGATTTTGATGATTCAACATTTGATGATTTTGAAAACAATTAGTTTAAAGTGAAATTATTGAAAGAAGATGAATGTGTAAAGAGGAATTTATTAACTTCATAATCTTCTTTGGTAAGTTAGTATCTAAGATTTGGAAAGAGGGAATATTAGTCTATTTTAATGGAAACAGAAGAACAATCATCAGGTTATTATGGAAATGTTCTTATAGAAAAGTTAATACCAAATAGATTTGGACATCAATACCATCATAAGATGAGAAAGTGTTAGATTTATACTTTTCCCCTATAATTCTAATATGCTTTGAAGCATTATACATTCATTAAGAGAGCTAGGAAGTTGCTCCTCCTAGTCAACTTGATAAGTTTGGAACTTTTTTATGCTTTAACACTTCTTTGTCTTACTTTTATGATTTACTAAATATGTAATGTTTAGCCTTAATAAAATAGGACTTGTAATGGTTTGGTGCTAGTTTGGATCTATTCTTCGAGTGTGTATCACATTTCTTATTCTATCATTAATGAATATATTTATTTTTTTCAAAAAAAGGTTATCAATCTTTTGTGATAAATCATTTTAAGTTATATATTTAGATGTTTTGACGTCCTATAGTTATGAATTCTCCTAGAAAATTTTTGATGATGTCATTTTTCTTTATTATTTCACAAAATAATATTGCTTTTATTCTTAAATTTTGAAATATAATATGTCTATGGTGTTTGATAAAATTTTCAAAAACATTAAAGATCACTTAAAAACCAAAATCAAGACTATTTATATAAATGATGGAGCATAGAATCAAGCAATTTCAAAATTGTTAACTTAATTTAACATTCAACATATGATTTTAAAACGAATGATTTTAAAGAAGTTTAAAATCCATTATCTCTATTTATAATACTTAATCATGATGATGGATCTCCTAAACTGATTCAATAAAGTATCAACAAGTACTTGGCTTTGTTTAATACCTTTTTACTCACATGACTTGATTTTAGCTATGTTCTCAATAAGTTAGGCCACTTCATAAACAAATTGACCTTTAATAATTGGTTTATAGTGAAAAGGGTCCTTTAATATCTCAAAGTAATGTCTTATTATGGTGTCTTTATCTTAACTCATTCACCCCTAATGCTTCATGCCTTTCCCAATGTATATTAGGATAATAATTGTCAGTACATTTTTGCCTATTTTGTGCTTCATAGCCGCAACTATATTATTTGGAGCTCTAAAGTTAACGACCTTGAGCATATTACAATAAACATTAATCCTATATCACATACATATATCACATTCAACATAAACATTGATCCTATTTCACATTTGACATAAACATTAATCCTAATTTAACTATGTTTTTTGCTATTTCCTATCACTTTAGTGTCTTTTCTATTATCTTATTGTAATGTTAGTAACATTTATGTTTTTTTTTCTTATAGATATCTAACATAATAGAACTTAGTAAAAACAAAGGGGAAAAAGTGGCTGCTATAAAGGTTGTAGAACAGAAAGATGTGTAACTTCAACCGGATCGATCATTTTAATATTCTGCCTTCAAGTTATACACAACAACTTCATTCTGCCTCAAACAACAATAAAGCTACTTGTTGGCCCCCAAATTTTTTTCTTAATAAATGAGCATGATTAGGTTAATTTTGGGATCTTGCTAGATTAGTGTACGTTAGAATTAGGTAACATGTTTATGTTAATGAGATGATGTTACATAGGTGAATTGGATTAAAGTTAAAGTGATAAGTTGCACAAGGAGTATTTTAGAAAGATCACTTAAGTGGGAAGGCTTTAAGGCTTTGAAGGAGGGGCAAAAATGGGAAGAGGAATTTATTACCTTGCATTTTAGAAGCCAAAAATGTGACGAGGAAGAACAGGATAGAGAAAGCACAAAACAAGAAAGAAGGTAGGTAAAGAGAGTGTCGTGGGTTTAGAGAGAGAAGAGAGGTTTGAGTCAGGTCTTGATTTTTCTCAACCTTCAAAAGAGATTTTGAGAGTGATCAAGAAGGGAAAAATATAGAGAAAGATAAAAGTCTTCTTTTGAACCAAACATTTCTTCATTTGGAGAAGATTTTAAGTAAGAGCATTTTAAGGTTTCGGATCTTTGGAAGGAGTCTTAGTTTAAGAGCTTAGAAAATGCATGGGTTTAAGAGTTATAGGATCAATTTATATATTAACTTCTTTGGGTTCTCATATGAGAATATCTATTGGTTTGGAGACTTCATTTATGTTAAAAAGGGGATCAAGAAGGACAAGAGGAGCAAAAGGAGAGACATTTTTGAACAAGTCAAAATCAAGGACTTCAAGGTAGGTTTTACTTTTATAGTTAAGTAATAAGCCAATAAAAGTTTTCTGTCAAGAAATGACAGCAAATAAATTCTGCAACTACCTTATTCATGTGCACTTAATGTTTTTTTAAATGTTACAAGATTGTGCTACATGCTTATACATGAGTTGTGTGATGACTTATGAAAGGTTGTTTTTACAAATGATGCATGATTATGAAACCATATTTTTGAAAATGATTTTTATGGCATAACAAGCATGTGAAAAGCAAGACAGTCTTTAGGACCCGATATGGGCATTACGAGTTCCTAGTCATGCCATTCGGACTGACCAATGCTCCAGCTGTTTTTATGGATCTTATGACTAGGGTCTTCAGGGAGTATCTGGATCAGTTTGTCATAGTATTTATTGATGATATTCTGGTGTATTCCAAGAATGAAGGGAAACATGAGCATTCTGGTGTATTCCAATAAATAAACATGATATTTATTGCATGTGATATAACTCTCTTCTATCCTTTCCATTAAGCATCCTATTTATGTTTCCATCTTGTTTGGTACTCAAACCTTCCCTACACACTATATTTCTTCATCTCTACGTGTTCTTCACTAGTGTTGAAGGTGTTTAGTGTTTGTTACAACCCAAATAAGGAGAAGATTCAAGAAAGGAGGAATATTTGCAAGGTACATATGTTATAATTTTATGTTCTTACATATTGTTTATACATGCACATTTTGGGTTCATGGGGGTATCCTGGGAGTTGGAAATTTGATTCTAACACTTCCGCTTCCTTGCCATTCACGTGATACATGATCCCAAGCCTCTCTAACATAAATTATATAAATGAGTCCCATATTTTTTAATAATAATTTAGTTCAAAAATTTTAATTTAAGTTTATGGGTCCCATAATGTCATGTCAGATCCACATGGTATCGTGGGACCCACTTAAACATTAAAATATTATGAATATAAGTTAAGCGTTGACTTGGTAGAAAACTGATGGCGTCACATTATCGTTAATTTCTCTATTAATTTAGGGTTAAATTTTAACATTTTTCAAATATTAGGGTTTAATTTGTACTATCTGAAATTTTAAAATTTACTTTATTGGAAGATTTGAATATTGAGGTTAAAAATGACCGTTTTGCCTATCATCAATCTCTTTTGTATAGCATTTGCCAAATGTCTCAATACCAATACAACATCCTTTTTGTCCTGTTTCAACTAAAAAAAATATGAAAATGGTGAATTTTATACATGATTATATCTTGACACAGATTAATATTTGTAGAATAAAATGAAAATTGAATAGATTGATATAAGAAAGAAAAATAAAATAAAATATTATTTTTAAATAAGACCCCGCTCCTTATGTAAAATTAGTAGGTATATTTAATAAAAATTAATTATAATATTGACATTATATTTAATTATTAAAAATGATGTAATATTTAATTGATAAAATTTTAACGAAAATTTAAATTTTATTAATTTAAATTTAGTTAATTTTAAATAAAAATTTAAATGCTTTTAATTATTAAAAAAGTAAATCAAAATTTAATACAAACATTAAAGAATAAAATGAACCTTCAGCCATAAATATAAAAAAGAATGTATATTTACTGAAAAACTAAAAGTGTTAATTGTTTCGCAAACTTTCCGCAAACTTTTTTGACACCAACAAAATAAAAACAAGCAAAACCGAAATAATAAAAACACTAAAAATTTGGTAATACAATTTGGCACACTTTGCTTACGTTTGCGGGGCCTTTGCCTAGCTTAATAACTTTTATTGAAGTACAATAGATTTACCCAAGGCTTTATTGAGCCGACACCACTCAACTCTTGACATTAGCTCTCAACTTCACTTCCCGTGAAAGAATTTCATACCCAATAACACGACCGACTCGTGTTAACCTCAATAGAGGATTTTCTTAACATTGTTTTAATTGGAAGACAATAAATATAACTCAAGTGATGAATCAACTAACAATAAAAATATAAAACACTTGAAATAGAAAAATAACAAGTTCCCTATAGGTTCAGCTCCTCTAAAATAGATCAAAAATTGTCACCATAAAATATAAACGTTTATCTACCGAAACGTTATTAGTATCAAAGGTCAAGGCTGTTCAGTTTTCTTGCTGCTGCAAAGTAAACTATAGAATCTTGTTCACTATACTAGGAATTATCCATGCCAATGCCACACAAGCACCAAAGAGGCTAAATAGTAAATCAGCTACTGTAGCCACTGCAACTATAATGGACACCGACAATAAAAACAACAACAATGGAAGTAGCGCACAAGAGTTGTCCAGAAGCAAGGTGACTCACGCAACTCCAACTTATGCCCACTCAGTTGCATATATTTTCGTATATAATTAACGCCCCCTGCTTCATTGACATATAACTCACACACAGAATTCAATGACATTCACAATTGTTGCTTTTGTTTATTTAATAAACAACTAATGCACACCACCCTTGTTATCCACTCACGCAAGATTCACTTCTACAGCCAATGGAAGATGTAACTCACACATAGAAGCATATGTCCCCTATAACATGTTATTTTGCAGTTTGCCTAAAAACCACCGCACAGACACAATCACAATTTTTTAAAACAACTAACTCTTTTTAACACTTTCTCACACACGCTCCTTCATCACTTTGTCGCACACACACTCCCGTGTTTTAGTAGACTTCTTCTGTTAATAAAACATGTGGACATTACGCACGTCATTTGGAGATTATACCATGGATTGAAGATATGCACAAATCTCTCACATAATAAGAGTCCCTATCAAACTATGCAACTAGCTAGAGTTCCACTACAACACCACATCACTCACGTGTCCAACTATATAATAATTCCAATATCAACATGATAATTATATCCTATATGTCTAATTTAAAATGTCAGTATATACATATATCCTAACAATCTCTCCCTTTTTGGCATTTTTGTCTCAACTCTTAACTCCACATAGATAATCATACAAAAAATGCCAAAAAATACGACAAATAGTCACACTTATATCATGAAATCTCCCCCTAAATGGAACATTCACCGTAAATAATCTGATGTCTTCCCCTCGGGACAAGACAATATCAAAAAGTATAATCATAGTAATCAACAATGGGTACAACAGAAGAATCATAAATATGCCAAGAAGACAAATTACCACCATTCAAAACACTAAGAGATATGCTCGAAAGATAGACAGATACTCAAGAGAGATCCATACCAATAAGAGAGCTGAGAAGTCTTCAGTGGAGCCAAATAGAAGTCATAATGCAAACTGCTAAAAAGATGAAACGACAATAGCAACATAAAACTAAAGAACTAAAAAAAATTTCCTTTTTTGTTTTTGTTTTTAACAACACAAAAAATATTTCAAAAATGTAAAGCATATTGTCCTTGTGTCCTTCGAAGAATCTCAAACGTGGGCTTATTCCTCGTCACATTATCTAATTCATCGGTTTCTTCTTCAGAAGTAACTGACTTATCCTCTATTTGACTAGTTACTTTAAAAACAATAACTAATTGTGAATTTGTACATTTTCTTGTTTTTCCTTCACCGCGTTTTTGTGCTTGTACTTGATCCTTTCTAATCCAAGCTTGCTTCGATACCATGGGATGCTGCTGGAAATTTAATAAAGAGTGTCTAGATTTTCAGTTTTGACCCCTTTAAAATATCATTTGTAATATCTTGTAGCATATCGGTCTTATGTGCTCGATAACTCTGCAAAAATGACACGTTGGTACAAATCTTCGATTCTTTCTTGATGTTTCTTCTTCTCGGAAAGATCTAGACATATTATTTTCCTCCTCATTCACTATAGAGCATTCACCCTTATAGTCAATGCCTCGAAGATCCCATTTAACCTTACCAATTTTCATTAGCTTTTCTAGTTTTTTGTGTGCCTCCATTCAACATTCTCAATCCTTTTTCAATACTTACTAATTTCATTCTAGCTTCACCAAGCTCATCTAACGTTAATATCAATTTCTTTTCTAACTTTTGTATGATGTTCTTTATAGAGAGATTCTCTTCCTTCAATCTTTCATTCTTTCTACATATTTCACCCTTTTTTGTACATTAATTCGTAAGCCTCATAAATGGTCTCCTTTTTATCACTTGACCCACTTTCATCACTGTCATAATCTGAGATTGAGCTTTGAGCTGAATCATTTGTGTTTTTCCCAAAATTTCTCAATTTGCTCAGTTTTTCGTCTTTAGTTACTTCCTTCTCGGTTACTGTTAAACAAGTAACTAGACTTTTGCTGTACAAAGTAACTAATGCATCACTATTCATAACTTCTTCTTCACTTTTGGATTTGTTATCACTCCAAGTGCTCGTATAGGATTTTCCTCTTCTCTTCTTTATGTTATTATCAAACTCCTCTTGAACATGTTTGAAGCCTTGACACTCATGGCATTGAATTTTTTTTACCTTTCTTTCTCCCTTTTGAGTATTGGCTTGTTGTTTAAAGTTGGTATTCAATGAGCTCTCGCCTTTTTGCCTAAAATCGGGTATGTCATTTTTCACTCTCTTCAGCCACTAACTGAATTCTCGTGTCAATTGCTCTACCTCCTCATTCTCGTCAGATTCATCTTCTAAGTCATTCACGACCTTACCAATCTCGGTTTGTAATGCTAATCCTTTCTTCTTCTCTCAATTTTCCCTCAACAAATTCATTTCGAAATTTGTAAAGATTCCAATTACCTTTTTCAATGAAAAATCATTGATGTCATGAGCCTCCTCGATTGCTGCAATTTTTTGAATAAATCTTGAAGGTAGTGATCTCAACGTCTTCTTAACTAATTTCAAATTGGAATATTTCTTCCCGAGTTGATGTGCCTGATTCACTATATCTCGCAATCTTTCATGAAAGTCCCCAATAGTCTCGTTCTTATCCATCTTCAGTTCTTCCAACCACACAGCTAACATCTGTAGTTTTGATGCTATAACAGATTTTGACCCTTCATGAACAGTCTGCAAAGCATCCCACACTTCTTTAGCTAATTCACAGGTTGATATCATTGAGAAGCATTCTTTATCGATAGCGCCGAGTATCACATGCATTGCTTGTGAATTTTCAAATCCACTTTCTTCTTAGGGTCTTGTCCATTCAGATGGCTCTTTTTGAACTGTCTCTCCTTTATTGTTAGTAATCATCGAATGCGTCCACCCATGTACTATCGAATGCCAAGCTTTTGTATCTTGAGCTTGGATGAAGATTCTTATCCATGATTTCTATGTAGGATAGTTAAAGATATCCAACAGTGGTGTTCTGGTTGTAACACCCCACTCCCGCGTGACCTGAACTCGACAGCGATGGTAATATTCGAGTCCATGCCCCGCGAGAGTGACATGCTACATCACTCAGTCAAAACCTCAGTATAATTTTTTTTTTTGACACACAAGCACACTCTATGCAAAAATCAGTGGACAGATACACTCAACAGTATTTAGAATAACCATGTAATGTAAACAAATCATAGTTAGATTGGGTCCAGTTTTATGCATAAACAATTCAGTAAACACATTATAATCGGTAGAATTTCAATAGCCCATTTGGGGCCCATTATAACTACAAAACATTAGTTTTTCCAGAAATTGCGGAATACATAATTGTATAAAAATAAGATGGTGCTAATGCAGACGTGGAATGATCCCGACCTCTATCCTTGACTTGCGTACAACAGGCATACTCCCGTTTGTCTAACGGGGTACCCTTCAAAGCCTGAAAAATAATTGCAAATTTTGGGTGAGTTTTGTGAACTCAGTGAGGAACCATCATCGATGGTCCACTCAAATGTCATGAATGCATGTACAGTCATTTTCATGTACAAATTTCACGATTCACATGTAAGAATATGCATAGATATGTCACAACAATCTAAGCACTCTTAGCCCTTTCTAAATTACTATTCTACTTTTCCCATCGGGGGTGGGATGTTACACTGGTGATTGATGCTCCTTTTCTTATTATCATATTTGCGAAACTAGGATCTGCACCAACTTGCTACCAAATTCTGAATCGGTGACCTTTCTTTGATACCAATTAAAAAACCATAAGTGTTAATTATTTCGTAAACTTTCCACAAACTTCTTTGGCACCAACAAAATAAAAACAAGCAAAACCGAAATAATAAAAACACCAGAAATTTGGAATGCAGTTCGGCACATCTTGTCTATGTCTGCGGGACCTTCACCCAGCTTAATAACTTTCACCTAAGTACAATAGATTTACCCAAGGCTTTACTGAGCCGATACTACTCAACTCTTGACACTATCTCTCAACCTCACTTCCCGTGAAAGAATTTCACATCCAATAACACGATTGACTCGTGTTAACCTCAACAGAGGATTTTCTAAACACTCTTTTTAATTGAAAGACAATAAAAATAACTCAAGTAATAAATCAACTAAGAATAAAAACAGAAAACACTTTAAATAGAAAAATAACAACTTTTCTATAGGTTCAGCTCATCTGAAATAGATCAGAAAATTGTTACCACAAAATATAAACGTTTCTCTACCGAAATGTTATCAGCATCAAAAGCCAAGGTTGTCTAGTTTTTTCGCCGTTGCAAAGTAGACCATAGAATCTTGTTCACTGTACTGGGAATTATCCATGTCAATGCCATAAAAGCACCAAAGAGGCCAAATCGTAAATCAGTTATTATAGCCACCACAACTCCAATCGACATCGGTAATGAAAAGAACAACAATGGAAGTAGCTCCCAAGAGTTGTCCAGAAGCAAGATGACTCACGCAACTCCAACTTACACCCACTCAATTGCATATATTTTTGTACATAATTAACGCCCCTTGCTCCATTGATATATAACTCACACACAGAATTCGCTGACATGCACAATTGTTGCTTTTGTTTATTCAATAAACAACTAATACACACCACCCCTGTTATCCACTCACACAAGATTCACTTCTACAACCAATGGAAGATACTCACACACAGAAGCATATGTCCCTTATAACACGTTATTGCAATTTGCCCAAAAACCACCACATAGACACAATCACAATTTTTTTAAACAACTCTTTTCATCACTTTCTCACACACACTCCTTCATCACTTTGCCGCACACACACTCTCATGTTTTAGTAGATTTCTACTGTTAATAAAAGATGTGGATATTACACACGTTATTTGAAGATTCTACTGTAGATTGAAGATCTACACAAATCTCTCACATAATAAAAGTCCCTATTAAGCCCTGCAACCAGCGAGAGTTTCACTACATCACCACCATTTCAACAGCACCCATCACTCAACCATATAATAATTTCAATATCAAGATAATAATTATATCTTATATGTCTAATCTAAAATATCAAAATTAAATAAAAGAATATACATAATATATCATATCATTTGCGATATCCACGAACTTGCAAAACAGCATCAATTGAAGATACAAGTCCCAATCCCTTTGGAATGCGTGTTAATAGGATACACAATTGACTTTATTTTGGCATCATTTGACGATTTTCGGACAAGTAACGTGCTGTGACTTGGAAGCTAACTCCAGTCAAGTAACAAGTGCTAAGAGGCTTCATGAATTAATTGGGCAAGCATGTTTTCCATTAACGTGTTTGAAAATCAGAACAGAGAAAACAATTCTCTTTTTTTATTTTTGATGTATACTGTACTATATGAGAAGAGTGTAGTTGAAATTTACCTAAATTGATGAAGACAGTTTTTCGATTGATACGCTACCAAAAAGCTTTCCATTCCCATTTCGATTGGACTGTAAAGAATAAAAGCTTATTTCTCTTGGAAGATAAAGACATGAAGAAAAGCAACGTTTTCAAAGAAGGATGGGGACAAACCCACCGTAATTGCTAGAGACATAAAAGCCCAGTTAGCTTTACATATCGAGTTGCGCATTCATTACACATTTTTAGCTATTGTAAGTGACTTTCATGCCGTAGTTTTCACAGGCACGGGGCCAAGTTAGCTGCTCATTCTTATCTAACACTTGCTTGTAGGAGAACAATACTTGGAAGAACAGATACCATAAACCTATTCTTATTACGTGCCCATTTTATTTTAAGAGTCTATTCAATTAATTTTTATAGGTACTCACAAAATATGATAAATATAAAATAATATAAACAAATGACCTAAATAACCTCAACCTTACATTTGGCAATTGATATTAAATGTCAGCCAACAAATAAGTACGCATGGCTACGTATCAATCTAATTTGTTTATTTTCTTCTAATTTAATATTTTAATTTGTACTTAAAATTTTAATTGTTGAATATATATTTAAATTAAACCTGTTATTTATATAATTTATAGATCATGATGATTGTAGTTTTAGTTGATTTTAAATTTTATTAATATCACTGCTTGGGACATTTTGTGATTTCATAAAAAATTTAAGAATGGAAATAATTCTGGACGTTAGATGCTGGGACTTAATTATCTAAGAACGCGTTTTAAGTGTAAAATGGACAGGAATTTGGGCAAAATTGACATCGAAAACAAAAGGAGTTTGACTTTCTAAGTAGAATAATTGGTACCAAAAAAAAAGGCGGAAAAGAATATATAATTTAACACGGTGCCACAAAAATCATCGACTCTGAACACGTGCTCAACCCCTAACCTGGTCGAAGCCCAAAGTACCGAAACCTTCGTTTAGCTAAACGACAAAACATCGTAGAGATAGGACATCGTGTCTAGAAACGGCAAGTGGCACGGTAAATCCTCCGCCGTGTAATAAATGACGTGGACAACAAGTCACATTTAATGCCCTCAATATATTGTTAATACTATTGCTTAATCCTTGTGATGAACACTGAACCAAACTCACTTAATCCTTGTATTAATTAATGTATTGTCTCTTTCTTCCCCTTTTATCTCTCTTGTCTGAAAAGTTGGACTAAAGACCAAAGACTTACACCAAAAACTTCTCTCTCTAAAAGCGTTTACACCAAGTTTCTCTGGTTCTTTGTCTCTGTTGTGCTCTGTGCATCCGTGTTTCTTTTCCGACTTTACAGCACTGGGCATTTCTGGTTTCTGAGCGTTGACCCAGGAACAGTGCAGAATCTCGATTTTTTTATGGGTTTTTGGAGGGTTGGAATTGAGTCGCTGGTGATCGGCTTTCTCACGGCGTTTGTGTTGAAAGCTGAAAATTAAGTGGTCGGGTGATACTTGTGTTGCATGACAGTCTTTGGGTTTAATCATTGAGTTCTTTGGTTAATGTGAGATGTTGTCAGAGGCTGTCATGAAGGCTGGTAGTTGCGTTTAAACGAGGAAATAGTAAAAGTTGGATTGACTGTTAGCTGCGAGTGGTGTGTGCGTGTGTGCGATAGACAGAGCTGAAACGAAGCCCTAGAAGAAAAGGTGAAAGTTTGTCCCTTAAAGAGGTTCGTTGAAACTTCAAGTGAATGTTTCGGATTTTTTCACTTCTTTTTTGTCCAATAGCTTGATCTAAAAATAATCCATCCTTTTAGATAATTTGCATCATTTGTCTACTAGTCCTCTAGTCATGCCGGTCGATTTAGATAACTCCTCCACTGCCTCCGGCGAAGCTAGTGTTTCATCCTCCGGCAACCAGCCCCCGCGTCCTACATCCACAACAACAGCGAAGAAAAAGCGAAACCTCCCTGGAACCCCAGGTAATGAAAACATCAACTTGAGTTTTGAACTCGTCCAAGTCAATATTAATTGTAAAGTTACATAGTGACTACGATTAAAATGTTTTCTTGTAGATCCAGACGCAGAGGTGATTGCTCTGTCTCCAAAGACTTTATTGGCTACCAACCGATTCGTTTGTGAAATTTGCAATAAAGGGTTTCAAAGGGACCAGAACTTGCAGCTTCATCGACGAGGCCATAATCTTCCATGGAAGCTCAGGCAAAGATCGAGCAAAGAAGTGAAGAAAAAAGTTTATGTGTGTCCTGAGCCGAGTTGTGTTCACCATGATCCATCAAGAGCACTGGGTGATCTTACCGGAATAAAGAAGCATTTTTGCAGGAAACACGGAGAGAAGAAGTGGAAATGCGATAAGTGTTCGAAAAAGTACGCGGTACAGTCGGATTGGAAAGCTCACTCGAAGATTTGTGGCACGAGAGAATACAAATGCGATTGCGGGGCTCTGTTTTCGAGGTTTTTTGACATCAAAGTTCTGATCTTTGAGTTTTTTTTCCCCCTCTCTTTGGTGGTTTGGTTTTTGAAGAGTTACTGGATTTTCTTTGTGGTATGCTTCTGAAGGAGGGATAGCTTTATCACCCACAGAGCTTTCTGCGATGCTTTAGCGGAGGAGAGCGCCAGAGCTCAGACTCAGACTCCGATTCCGCCTGTGGTGAATAAGAATCAAGAATCGGACTCAATACCTCAGGTTGATTCATCCCTTCAGCCGGCGTCAGCTCCGGTAGCTACATCTGAATCACCTTCGCTAGCTCAATCGCAGCCAGCTGCTGTAATTTCATCGTCGTTTTCACCAATTCAAAGTCCAGGTACAGTGATACAAATTTGGAAAATTTTGAATTTTGTCGATTGTGGTTTTGTCTTAAACTCTTAATCAACACGAAATCTTGGTTTGGTCTCCCTGTTTCTTAACATCTTGGAGTCTAGTAGTTTTTGTCTGTTACCGACTTTGTTGTTATTACGATGAATAAAACACCGTTAGCTCAGAAGAACTAACTGGACAATTGGACGCAAGACTTTCTTGTCCAAACTGTGGAATTTAATTTGCGCAAAGTTGAATGATTAGACAATCCGAAGAGATTCAAAAGGTATAGAGAAAGAAAAAGAGCGATGGTTTTAGCTGGATAAAGGAAATCATTATTGACTCTGCTTTTTAATTTAAAGGCTTTTTAATGGTAAGAGCAGACTTTTGATGACTTTTTGCATGAACTTTATGCCTTTTTTTGTTTTCAACTTTTGGTTAGAGCTGCCGGAAAATCAAAGTCGGATCATAGATGAAGTGCCAGCAATGGCGGCGACAGCAGCAGCAGCAGTGGGGTGTAGCGGTAGTACTAGCTCAAGCAGCAATGGTAGCGCCAGCAGTAGTATGTTTGCTAGTCTATTTGCTTCATCAACTGCATCAGGAAGCTTGCAGCCTCCTCAAGCTTCTGCAGTCTCTAACCTAATGCGATCCATGGCACCCCTTGAGCGGGTGATTGACATGCTTCCATCCTCCTCTTCTGAACCCATATCGCTCTGTCTTTCAACAAATCATGAATCGTCATTGTTTGGGGCTGCCGGGCAAGAGCGTAGGGCATTTGCACCATCACCACAGCCAGCTATGTCTGCAACTGCATTGCTGCAGAAAGCTGCTGAAATGGGTGCTGCAGCAACAAATGCATCTTTGCTGCGTGGGTTAGGGCTTGTATCATCATCTTCATCATCATCAGCATCAGCATCAGCATCTGCGCATCAAGACAATACGCTATGGGGTCAGAGGCAAGTAGAGCCTGACAGTGCCTCAGCTCCTGCTGGCCTTGGACTTGGCTTACCTTGTGATGGAGGTTCTGGGTTGAAGGAATTGATGATGGGAACTCCCACGGTGTTTGATCCCAAGCATGCAACTCTTGATTTCCTTGGATTGGGGATGGCTGCTGGCGGTAGTCCTAACAGTGGCCTATCAGCTTTGATTACCTCCATTGGGGGAGGTCTTGATATGGCCGCTGCAGCGGCTTCTTTTGGAGGTGGAGAATTCACTGGAAAAGACTTGGGAAGAAGTTCATGATATTCTGCATCTCTATTTTACCCTGGATATTGAAGTTGTATATTCTATCTGCTATCTATTTGGACAATCAGTAGTTCTAGAATACACAAGAAGGCAAAGAAATAGATATCAGAAAGCAACCACGAAAGCCATTTTTAGCAGTTGGGTTTTTTTGTTGTTGAAAATATTCGGCTGCAAAGTGCAAAGACGATGCAGATTTGTGATAAAAACTGAAGTTGAGAGAGCCGTTTCTTCCTGGGAGAGCTTGAGGTGCTATACATCCACTAAAAGTT
>JANTNU010000235.1:7997626-8016408 GCA_024752395.1 Erythroxylum havanense | reverse complement strand
TATTTTAAATAATATTTATATGCATAAATAATTTTTATTACAAAATAAAATATAGTTAAAATTAAAAGTGCTTTTTTTATGTTGCCAAACAGTTTATTGTATAAAGCTCTTTCAGAAAAATTCTTTTTTAAATGACAGTCAAACAGTCAACTGATTTCTTAGAAAAGCTATTTTTCAAAGATCCACTGATAAAAGCTTTACTGATAAAAATTTTACTGATTAAAACTCTATTGATATAAGCCTATCCAAATAGGCAATTACCTTGCTGCCATCTAAGGTGGGTTAAGTGGATAGAGAATTCCTCAAGAGTTTGAAATTAAATGGTACAAAGATCTTCTTCAATTTTAAATCATGAATTTCAAATAATTAATTTATTAAAAATATATAATTATAAATTATTGAGTTCTATAAAAAATTATTATCCCAAATTACTCTATGTAGTTAGACATGGAATTACTTAGATTATTCGTTTTCTTGTTTCTTTTTAAGAGTCTATTTTTATTTTCATATTAAGTTAAAAAAACATATAAAAAGTAATTTTTGTATACTATTTTTATAGTATGATTTATTATTACTAAATATATATTATTTAATTATTGAAAAATTAATAAATAAGAAATTATGAATAATTTAATTTAATATTATATGTTTAATTAACTAAAATAAATTATTAACAAAAATTATGAATATTATTTCAGAGTAATGCGCACTGAAGCAATTGGCCAAATCCCTTTTAAGCTATGCTACTATGGCTATGTCATTAAAT
The DNA here is from genome assembly GCA_024752395.1 of Erythroxylum havanense. Classification (NCBI taxonomy): domain Eukaryota; kingdom Viridiplantae; phylum Streptophyta; class Magnoliopsida; order Malpighiales; family Erythroxylaceae; genus Erythroxylum; species Erythroxylum havanense. Next base: position 8,015,642 of record JANTNU010000235.1, on the reverse strand, counting down.
TCGTTGACTTTTGCCACCAACTTGAAGATATAAAAGCTGTCTAGGTCACTTGCGTGCTAGGCTGTCCCGATTCGCCTTATGTCAACTCAAATGGCAAGAACTAGTGTCGACACTCGTTGAAAAAATGACAAATAAAAAGATAATTTATTCATTGTAATTAATTTTACATTATTCACAATAATTATAATATTTATAAATTACAATATAATTAAACTTCACATTTTAAAATCTTCAATATAACTTAATTCAATCATTTAACTTTTTGATGTAATTTGACGCTAATATAATGTTCCGAAAAAGATGACCCTAATTAAGATTGCATTTAGTAACTCAACTACATGACATTGAAATAAGAAGAGGTCGTTGAAGACCATGATTATATAATCATCTATAATTTCATAAGCACAGTATATATTTCAATTATTGACATGTAGGATGATCAACAATTTTGGCTGCTCAATAATTCAAATTCATTATTCTGTTCCTCCCTATGAACCAGCCCAAGTGAGTTATAACCAGTTTTTGTCGACATCATCACTTCTAATAAAATATTTTGCGTCATTTTGAGTATTTAGATGTATGAGACCCTAAAATTGAAATAGTTTCAATTTTTTTTTCGTATGTCCCTTATTAGATTTTATTATATTTCTTGCAATATCATCATTAAGAAATGATGAAAGTTTTCCCAAGATGAGTTGGGGTAATGTCGTTGTAAAAATCTTGAATGAATCATCATTCATATATAAGAATATCTATATGTTGACTTAAATTTAATAATTCATATAAATTTCTTATTCTTATAAAAATCTTGAATGATTCATATATAAGAATATTTATATTTGAATCTCTTAACAACCTTTTAACAAATGAGTCATTTAAAGGATTAATTTATAACATCTTTCCACTTAACTCCTGTGATTTTATGTAGTTTATTAAATTAGTAATTCATGCAATCATAATATACAATAGTTATCATTCACAAACACCGATACCATCAGTATTCATAATCAAGTATCAGACTAATAAGGGTTATAATAGCCAGATATTGTTAATTCAATATAGTACCTTCTATGTGACACTATAATAGCTCTTCTACTTAATCATAATTATAAATAGGAAGTATATGATGAGATTTATCATTTAGTTATATTTTTTAATATCATACATTGCAATCAAATTCATAAAGAAGAAAATAGAAACTTTAGAAATAATGCATTCATTACTGCATAAAGAGTGTCAAATATATAATAAGAGCCAATAAAACAATATTGTTTAATAGTCATCTACATACATAATAATCATATTATTTACGTGATGAGAAAATATTTTGGATGGTAACTCTTTTGTTAAAGGATCAGCTAACATAAGATTGATACTAATATGCTCTATTAACACTACAATTTTTAACCTCTTCTTTAACGACAAAGTATTTCAGTTCCATGTGTTTAGTAACTTTTGAATACTTGTCATTCGTAGAGAAAAAATTGCTATAGAATTATCATAGTAAATTTTCAATGGTATAGTTATTTGTCGACAATCCTAATCCCTAAAATAAGATTTTGCAACCATTTACCTTAAATCATAGCCTCAAAGCATTTCATAAACTAGCCTCTGTAGTGGATGCATCAATTATAGACTACTTCACACTCTTCCATGAGATGGTTGCTCCAACTAATAGAAAAATGTAGCCAAAAGTAGATTTTCTTATATCTACATAAATTGTGAATATGAGTATCCAACCATCTCAAGGTGATTAGTCATCTTAAAAGTAAGCATTTGTTCTTTAGTTTCCTGTAAATATCTTAGGATTTTTTTATAGCTTTCCAGTAATCCATGCTAGGATTACTCTAGTATCTCCCTAACATCCCCATTACAAAACTTATGTTTGGTCCATGTCTAAGCATACATTAGGCTCCCATTTATAGATGTATATTGAATTGAATCCGTACTCTTTCATTCTAAGTCACTTTTCAAACATTACATAAAGCTAAACTTGTCAACATAAAGCTAAATGAGACTACTGATGTTGAACACTTGTCCATCCTAAATCTTTCTAACACTGTATTAATATATGCATCTAATACAATCGTAATAATTCTTATGATCTAACACAAAGTATTTCTATTCCTTTCACGAATGTTGCCTCACTCATATTTTTCATTTCAAAATTACTAGAAAGAAATTCTTAGTCTCATTTAATAGACAAAGATCTTTATCTTCAAGCAAGATATTTTCAACATATAGAACCAAAAAAACAAAGTTACTCTTATTGACCTTCAGATATATACACTGATCAATGATGTTTTCTTTAATTCCAAAGGAAACAACAATATCATTGAACTTAAGGTACTATTGTCGAAAAGCTTGTTTAAGTATGTACATTGACTTTTTTAGTTTACACACCATGTGTTCCCTTTCCAAATTCCAAACTTTATAAACCTCATTAGTTAGTCTATATAGATGTCTTCATCTAAATCCTTATTCAAAAAGGTAGTTTTCACATCTATTTAGTGCAACTCTAGATCATAATGAGCTATTAAAGCCATAATAGTTCTGAGTGAATCTTTTTTAAAGACCAATGAGAAAGTTTTTTTATATCCTTTTGAGTAAATCCTTTAACAACTAATATGGCCTTATAACATTCTAGGTTATCATGAGAATCACATTTAGTCTTAAATACACACTTACAACCATTTCTCTTATAGCCTTTTGACAATTCCATATGGCATCAAACACCATTCTATTATATAGATTTGAACTCATCTTTTATGTTATCTAATCACTTATTAGAATTTTTACTACTAATGGCTTGTGAAAAGGTAACGGGTTCATTTTCAATCCTTAAGTCATTTTCTGACTCTGGTAGATATACCACATAGTCATTAGAAATAACTTATTTTCTTCCTTTTGTTACCTTCTTAATGCTATTTATTATGGTTCTTCTATTTTAGGTTCATTCACTTCATGTTCAATTTTATTATGAACAATAGATTCGTTAATTTATTGTTCTTCATAATTCTTAGGCGGTTCAATAGTTTATGGAACAACAACTTGAGTAGATGTAATCCCTAATTTATGCCTAAAAAACCCAAACATACAAGTTCCTTAAAATAAGTTTCCTTCCAGTCTATAGTTTAAAAGGAGTCTTTAAAAATACCTTCTTAGAACTATATTCATTAAATACATGATATTTTTTAGTACATATGTCTACAAAGAAGTGGGTAAAAATGAATTACATATCATATTCCTTACTGTATCTAACAAAGTTTTATTATACCTTTTTGCCACAATATTTTGTTATGGTGTGCCTAGCATTATGTACTCCACACAAATAACACATCTTTCAAGGAATTTAGCAAAATCACTAAGATTTTAATCACTTTCATCATGCTTACCATAACATTCATCATATCTATTAGACTTGATTATTTTTACCTTTTTTTTCTAATTGTCTTTCAACCTCATTAATGTAAACTTCCAAAGTATTTACACTAGGAGATTTATCATTTAGCAAATAGACATATTTATAATGTGAATAGCCATTTGTAAAGGTGATAAGATATTTTTCTTTATTGAAAATAAGCACATCAAATGTCCTACATACATCAACGTGATTATTTCAAGAGGCTAAGTTTTTTCTTGTGGCTCTTTTCTTTAATGTGTGTTTATTTAATTAACTAACATATAAGATAGAGTCCATGAGATAAACATATTTTACAATTGAAATAATTGTAGGATAATAATTTGGAAACAACCTCTCTACTAGTTAGGGGTAAGGTCGTGTACTATTGAACCTCCCTATATCCTGCTGCCCAACAGGATTCCTACTAGATATTATTGTTGTTGTTGTTGTATAATTATAAGATGTGTATTGTATTTATATATTATCCTTAAATTATTCCTCGTATTGCTCTATCATTAATTAAACCACATTTGACACCAATATTAGGATCTAAAGTCAAGAAAGTTTTACCATAAACAACATCAAGGTTTAATTTATATAAACCACCACATAGTATACTACTACCAATCATGTGGTTTTGTCTATACAAATTGAAACTACCATTACTAAATTTGAATAAGTATGTAGATATATCAAGTTTGGATAAAGAAACTAAATTCCTAGATATACTAGGTACATAAAAAGTTTTTACACTAGTCAAAATGATATCTAGTGTCTAGGATTAAGCGATAAATCCCAATAGCTTTTACTGGAACTCTAATACCACTGTTTATATAGACAAATCTTTCATTTGATCTTATTGTTTGGGTCATAAGGAATCTTTACAAGGTATTAGAAACATGAGTAGTACAATAAGAATCAATATACCAAGTAGTAAAAGGAACTTTAGCAAGGTTTGTTTCAAAACATGCATAAGCACTATGTTTACCTTTCTTTTCAAACCACGTGTTATGTGTAGAATATTCCTTTTGGAAATGCACAACCTTATTACAAAAATGGCATTTGAGTTCATCATGTTCCTTCTTGTGGATATGAGAAGATTCCTTAATAACTTTCAGAGTTCCCTTCACTTTCTTCTTATGCTTTTTTCCACCTTTCTTACTTGCTCCTTGATTCTTGACATAAGCTATGGAGCGGCTTCCTTGATTCTTAAGTCTAGTCTCTTCCTGATATAATGTACAACTCATGGACATTTTATTTTTCCTTCATGGTATTATAGTTCATTTGGAAGGGACCATAGTCGGATGGTAATGAGTTCAAGATGAAATGCATAAGGAAGCTTTCATCTACTTTCATTCCCAAGAACTTAAGTCTTGCTGCAATGTTTGTCATCTTAATAATGTGCTCATATACAGTACGTGATCCATCAAAATTCATGGTGGTCAATGTACCATAAGAGTCTCAGTAAGAGACTTATCAACATTTGAGGAGTGCTCTTTCATAAACTTAAAATAATTTTTTAGCATTTTCAATTTTGGAAAGAGCGAACTTAATATTGCCAACAATTGTCATCTTCATATACATTAGACTTAATTTGTTTGATCTTTCCTAGTTTTTAAAATGGATTTTCTTCTCATAAGTGCAAAACATTCAGAGCATCTGGTTTCTTAGTTCTAATGCCAAATCTAAGTCTAAAACTCCAAGATAGAATTGGATTCACTCCATTAAGATAAATTTAATCCATTAAACATCATAACATACGAGAGATTCAGATGTATGGCAATAACTGCTATAGGAAACTAAAACTTATCATTAATGCTTTGACTCATACAACAGAAAAAACTTCATAAAGTGTTTATTAATGTTCACCTTTAGGCAATCCATTAACACATCATAAAACATATAATGATACTTATCAATTGTAAAATAATATTTATCTTTGAGCAATCCATTAATATACCATACAACACACAATTATGCTAATATATATACATAATTTGGTAACCATTCATACACCTAGTAAAAATATTTATTATCTTTAGATGTCTAAATACAACTAATTGTGTATATGCATTACCTACATTTATTTGCATTAACTATCAAATAAACAAACCACCTTTGGTGATTTAAAAAATGTTCTATAACAATGAGTTTCAATTTACCCATAAAATTACAAATCATTAGCATCGAATTATGAGTGGTTGAAATTTAAATATAAGATTTTGGAATAAAATAAAAAATACAAGCCAACAACGTTGGGATTTCCTAATATCTAGCGTTAGCTAGATGCCTAGTGTTGGGATGTTGGCATCATGCTGGATATCTTTTCAGTAATTTCAATTGTTTTAATTCCATACATAAAATATTAAATTAACCTTCAAAACTATTAAATCCATAAAAAATAAAAATTAGGGTTTTTCCAAAATTTCATATTAGGTTTCATAACATTCTCTTAATTATGAGAATCTACATGAATGGAGAATCATGAATTTCTTATACCATGCTCTAATATCACATGCACGAATAATTTTCGTAAACATAACAAGATCTAGAAATTTATAGAACTCACAAATGTTCAATTATGATCATAATTTTATTCTAATACAAAGACAAAGTTTCTAAGTACTGACCTTTATCCATAGCTTAGTGATGCGAATTGATTTTCAATAAGCTCTTTACTCAATTTGTCTCTTTTCTTCAGCTTTCTATCTTTCTTTCATGATGATGTTTCCTGAGAAGATAAAAATTTATTATTAAGCTTAGAGATAATCTTAGTCATCTTAATAACTTGTCAGTCATAAGTCAATTTTAAAACTTCCCATCATAATGGGTCAAAAGCTTAAAAGCCTTTTTATTAAATTATCAAATTTTTTAATTATTTTTAACACAAAAATATTTAAATGATTAATTTCTATCATTTAAAACATATATTCCAACTCTTTCTGAGCATCAAAGCTGATCAAACTTTGTTTGTCACTCCATTTTTTTTAAATTTGCTTCACACTTTTGTTGGTAGCATAGAGACTTATCATAGTCATAACTACAAAAGTACGCGTTAATCATAAACGTATTAATTTGTTAAGTTTTTAATTATTTAGTCTTTTTTCATCGACAAATCAATGCAAGGAAACATTGAGTGACTTACCTTACAGGCTAACCCAATTTGTGGAATAATTGTTAAAAAATGATGAATTATATGAACTTTATTAATTATATCAATATATTTAAAATTTAATAAAAAATTATATAATTTATTTAAAGGAGCATTACTTATATTGAAATATTAAAATAAGTTAAGAACAAAAAATAAAATCTTAAGGAAATTAATAATTTCTGATATTTTTAATTGATATGACATATTCATTAATTTAAAGATTACTCCACTTAACTTTAAAAAAGATTAAAAAATATAAACGAACAAATAAATGTTCAAATTCCAAGTGTGCCAACTTGTCCCGAACTACTTAGTCAATTCATCGAGTTGTCCTCACTAGTTTTTGGAGCTACTTTTTATGACTACGAATGATCAACTTGTCAACACAACAGCCTGCGCCACCTATTTCGTTTGCTTTGGGTTTGTTGACTTGTATTGTTTCATGCAGCCTGCTATGTTGAAGTTGGTGGAGAAATTTGCAAGTTCAGTGAAAGTGAAGAAGAGAAGCAAAATGAAGAGTAAATTTCCAACGTTTAAGAGGAAGCTAAAGATGATGATTCTGGGAGCAATTTAGAAAGGCTTGGATCCAAAGAGCAGAATTCGGATGATTGATAATCAGTGTAGGAGTGAAGATCAATGCGAGATAAGTGAGAAGAATGAAGCTACATGCAAAGAAAGGTTGAAGAATGAAGAATTGAAAGATGTTCAGCAAGCATAGAGCTGATACTATATCAGTTGAAGAGAAAAACCTGAATCAAAGTTTGAAATTTCTAAAGCATGTTCTGAATTAATTCCTGAAGCAAAAACTCCTGAAGCAACTTAAAGGGATGTCCTACAAGTCAATGGAGGAGAGGAATTCAAAGTCAAAGTAACAATTAGCATTGAAGGAAACCAAGCCAAAGAAGTCGAGCATCAGTTTCTATTCCTATAGTATTCAAGCATCTTTTGTCTTTTTTACTTTTGCAGCTTTAACTCATCAGGAAATCTCCTTGTCAGTCTTTGTTAATGTATTAACCAACAACTTATTTTTGTACTTGCTGAACTAATGAGAGTAGGATACTTGTCAAAATCTTACTTTTAAGTTGTTTTCATCTTTCATTTTGAGCCATTGATGTAACTAGGCAAGAAATGTGTGAGTGAGCTAACTTGAAAAGCTCCAGAACTCATTCACGATGGATGTAACAGCTGCAATATATGAAAAATTCATCTTCTTCTCTTCATCTTATGAGTATGAGAAATTCCCTTGTTTTTAGTGTTGATCTTGATTTGAATGAATGAGTGTTTAGAGAGTAATGTTAAAATTTCTGTGAGTGGAAAAACAATTTGAAAGCGAAATTTTCCATTTCAGAAACTTCATATTCTCTATACAGCAAAATCTTACATACATTTTGTATCTAAAGCATTACAAAAACTTGAGAGATACATATATCTTCACTAGAATGACATTTATAATGAATACATCTAGTGTATAGGAAACAAATGTCGTTCTTCTGCAAAGTTTATCTTTTGGAACAAAACTATTTGGAGCTGTTGGGAAGAGTCACTTGAAGTTTGTTGAAGTGCTTCAGGTTCTGTTTTTTTCCACAGAGGTTTAAGCTTGGAGAAGACTTGAAGATCAGGATTTTCTGTTAAAGTACAGAGGAGTCCTGCTCTCACTTTCTACAGTGGTATCAGAGCTACACGGTTCACCAACCTGGATTGAACCAAAACCATGTCAAGTACAAGCTTTCCCATGATGAATATGCAAAGTGTGCAAGCTAATATATCTGTTTTAACTGGTGAAAACTACAAAACTTGGGCTCTTAGAGTTGAGGACTATCTTAGAATGTATGAGTGTTAGGATGTGGTGAATGAAGGAGTGATGGATGTTAAAGGATTGACAAAGTTAACAAATCAACAGTTAACAAGAGTTAGGTAGGATAGGGATAAAGACTTTAACGCTCTTGTTTTCTTAAGATCAGTAGTGAGTGAGGCTATTTTATTGAGACATGCAAGTTGCGAAAGTGTTAAAGAACTGTGGGAAACATTAAGACTTGAATACCTGAAATTTCACTTTCAGCTTCCTTGTCCCTCTTCTTTTTCCTGCAATCCCTTACAAAGTGTCCCACCTTATCACAGTAAAAGCATGTCTTCCCTTTGCCTTTTTTTCTTCTTTTCATTTTCACCTTCCTTAGGGTGTTTTTCCTTCTCACTACCTTTCTGCCACTTTCCCCCCTTGCTGTTTTTCTTATGAGCTTTCTTCTCATCATTATTCTCTACAAACATCACTTCAGCTTCCCTTTTAAATGGATTCACTTCAACTATTTCTTCCATTAGAGAATCTAAAACCCTCTTAACAGTAAGTGATTTTCCACTAGCATGCTTAATTACCTTCTTGAATGCATTAAATTCAGAAGGTAACGCCTTTAGGATTACTACAGCTTGATGTTCCTCACTTATTTTCTCATCTGTAGCTTCCAAATCTTGTACTAGCTTGAAGAAATAGTCTAGGTTATCATCTAAGGATATTGAAGTATTCATTTTGTAGTTTGCAAGGTTGTGTTAAAGTATCATCTTATTAGGAAGATACTTCTTAGCATACAATTCATCTAGTTTCACCCAAAGTTTCTGTGCAGTGTTGCAATTATGCACTTTCCTTATCACAGTAGGTGATAAATGAAGCATTAACTTGCAATGTGCAAGTCTTTGCATTTTCAGCTTCTTAATAGGATCAGTTGCAAGGTCATATTCATCATCAATTACACCGTAGCAGTAATAAGATTCAAGAAGTGCTTGCATCTGGAGTTTTCAGATGGTAAAGTCTTCTTTACCAAAAAAAACATCCATTTCTTTGCCTACCATGATTTTTGTAATGTAAAGAAACTTAAAATTGCACTCAGTTACTGATGTTGAATGTATCTGATACTGAACTTACTGACTGATTGTTTATGCTTCTTTACAAACTAATCTTGGATGATTCTTGATGCTTCTTTGCTGCTTGAAGTGTCCAAGAAAAGGCCCAGGAGGTCTTGAATGCTCTGATACCACTTTATGTTGGAATTTTACCGCTTATTTGTTATCTTTTCACAACACAAAAACTTCAATTTTCTATCTTCAGTGTATTCAATTTTTTAGAGTGAAAAATCAGTGTGAGGGAAAAAGATCAAAGAGTGCTAGAGTACCAACCTGTTTTGGGTACTGGTGAGTTTGTGAGGCTCTTGTTGCAGGTGTTCAAAGAACACTCAATCTTTGTATCTTCTTGCACATTTTCTTCTGCTTTAGTGAAATTTCCTATGCCACTATCAAATGGGAACCTTGGATGTAGATAGTTCTTGACTATCGAATCAAGTAAAATAAAGTCTTCTTACTTTCTGAAATTTACATTTCTACAAAATATCAAGTGTTTATCAGTTCTTGTTTGTGAAAAGATAATAGATAAGCAGTAAAATCCCAACAAATGGGAATGTTGTTAAGATAGATTATTCGACTGAGAGTGCTTCAAGAGGTAAATATGCACGCATCGTTGTGGAGGTTGATCTCAGTAAACCTTTAGTGTTGAAAATTATAGTGGATGGCGTCGTGTTACAGGTGGAGTATGAAAGACTGCTTGCCATCTGCTTTACTTATGGAAAATATGGTTATTTATCCACGGCTTGCCTACACTGTGAGAAATAGATTGAGGAGTCTAGTAATCTGTTACAAGAACGCGAGGAGGCAGTGACGATTCCTGGAAGGGTAGGACTGACTAATGGTTTGGTGGCTCCAACAAAGCCAACTTATGGCTCTTGGATGATTGCACCGCTAAAGGGACGTACCTGGAAGAAGCAAGCATCCAATATCCCAAAATTGTTATCCAAAAGCCAAAGTGTGGGTCCACTATATAGGTCCTGCTTTGATGTGATACCACCTACTGACAGTGAATCTTTGGAAGATAACTTGGCAGGCGACTTAAGGCGCGAAACCACTGGTCCTTTAGAGCAACATTTAAACCCACCTCACCAAGCTCATTTTGCCATTAATATGGCTCTTAGAAATAACAAAAAGCAACGGAACCAGATCTTCTAGTTCTTTGTATGTGCCTATTTTGTGCTTACCTGTAGGGTCGAATTGTCCTAAACTCCCTGCATCCTAAGCCCTCAACGCAACCTTCCAACACCCATATAGAAGCCAAAATCTCATACCATTTTAAACCCCATAAGCACTCGATGGTTCTGTTGTCAAACCCAACCTGAACTTCAACGTACTCCACCCATACACACTTAGACATGCCTGATCGGAGCCAACCTCCCGCTCACGATTACGAGCCTAATCTACAGAATAAAGGGGTTATGGAAAGTATACCCCTGGATCTACACCCTCCTCCCCTGCGGCCTTGTTCGGAGCAAACAGATACACCGAGGACTTATCACGAGGATAAGGAAATGCTTGTTGATAAGGAATCTGCCAGCCTTTTAGAAAATGGTGAGAGTCAAAGGTGGCATTAAGGGGCCTCTGGCTATGGAGTCATAATTTCGCCTTCATATGGCTTTTAGTTATATCACGTAGAATTATCAAAGGGCAGCATCCCCTAATTTTGGCTAAAATCTTCGTCATCTCTGCACCATGTATAAGTGTAGGATGCATGTCTCAGAAATTTCGACCGGAGCAATGTCCGTACTCAGCCATGCAGAGACGTACAAAGATATTAAATAAGACGTAAAGAATAAAGAAGCAGTTGGCAAGAATTCAAGAGTTGCTAGTTGACAGTTAGAAATTAGTTAACAAGATTGAATTGTTATAAATATATAGTCGATTACAGATGTAAACTTACTTCAATTAATCAAAGAAAAATCTCAGTGATTGCTGAGTTCTTATATCCTCTGTTCGCCCCTGTTTTGTTGTGCCTTCTCTCTCTAGCTTTCTCACTCAACATTCTTTGCTTTATCTTCAATTATTTTTATACGTTAGATAGTTAGTCGCAACAAAGTGGTATCAGAGCTTATTTTTTAAGGGACCTGTGAGGGTATAAGCAAGAGTTTGTTGCCTTAAGCATATATATTCTTTCCGGATTACGCTGTGGCAACAAGGAGTGCATACGCAGAGATGGCCGAGTCTTCCACTCCAAGTTTGAAACCGGCAATCTTCAATGGAGAAGGTTACCAGATCTAGGCAATAAAAATGAAGGCATACCTGCAAGGTCAGGATATGTAGGAGCTGATTGATAAAGATTATGAAGTAGAGGCTCCAGCTAAAGATGTCCCGATTGCTCAGTTATGCTGGTTGAGGGAAAGAATAGCCAAGAAGGCTCGGGCGAAATCTTGCTTGTACCAGGCAATTGTACCTTCCATATTTACTCGAATCATGACTCTTGGATCGGCGAAGGAGATCTAAGAATTTCTAAAGAACGAATATGAAGGTGATGAAAAAGTGAAAAACATGAAAGTGTTAAACCTTTTATGAGAATTTGACAAGATCCAAATGAAGGAAGATGAATCAGTCAAGAACTACACGGAGAGATTAATTCAACTTGCAGATCAAATCAGACTTTTAGGACAAAGGTTGGTCCAGAAGCTACTAGTTTCAGTGCCAGAAAAATATGAACCCACCATTGTCTCACTGGAAAATTCCAAAGACATCAAAAAAATAAAGCTTGTTGAAGTAGTGAGCGCTCTTCAGGCACAAGAACAACAACATCTAATACGGAAGACTGATGTTGTCGAAGGAGCATACAAAGCATCAGTCAAAACAGAACATCAAGAAAAATTCAAGAAAAAGAAAAGAAATAAAGGAGGGTCCGGAACACAAAATTCTCACTCAAAGCAAAAGCATACAAGCCGAAATACAGGGAAAGACAAGGAAAACAAATATAACCCTTGTCCTCACTGTGTTAAGTCTAACCATCTTGCATTCAGGTGTTGGAAGCGTCCGAACGTGGAATGCAGGAGGTGCCACCAGAAGGGACACATGGAGGTGATATGCAAGAAGTAGGCCGGCCAGACAGAAGCAAATGCTCAGATCGCTGAAGAGGAAGAGTAATTATTCGTAGTCATCTGTGATCTGGCAGAAGCTCATCCATCTGAATGGTTAATTGATAGTGGTTGTACCAACCATATGACTCCGGATGCATCACTATTCAAGACCTTCAATCAATCTGTAAAAACAAATGTAAAACTTGGAAATGGCATGTACATTCGTGTTGCAGGAAGAGGAGTAGTGGAGATATCTACAAAGCTTGGAATCAAGACCATTCCAGACATGCTATTGGTACCCAAGATTCAGCATAGTTTGTTAAGTGTGGCTCAACTAACGGAAAGAGGTATGTCTATATATTTTGAATCCGATTTGTGTAAAGTGTTGGACAGGTTTGGCCAGGAAATGTTCACCACAAGCATTAAGAACAAAAGCTTTGTGATGAAACCTGAGGAGTTGCAACAAGAAGCTTTGGTCAGTAGCACAAGTGAAACTGAACTCTGGCATAGGAGACTCAGTCATTATCACATGAGGGGCTAGAAGCTATGTGGAGGAAGAGGATGGTGGATGACCTTCCACGTTTCTCCGACTGCCACTCAAAATGCAAAATTTGTATTCTGGGCAAACATCATCGAGGTCCGTTCACCAAAGCAAAATGGAGAGCAAGAGAGAAACTTCAATTGTTATATATGGATATCTGCGGATCAATGCCGGTAACATCTTTAAATGGTAGCAGATATTTTTTTGTTGATAATTGATGACTATACAAGATTCTCATGGCTATATTGTCTGAAAAAGAAAGATGAAGTCACAAGAGTGTTTACAGAATTTAAAGCCTTAGTAGAAAATCAGTCGGGCGTAAGCATTAAATCAGTAAGGACGGACAATGGAACTGAATTCATCCCCGACAAGTTCCAGATGATTTGCAAAGATGCAGGGATCAAACATCAACTAACTACACCCTACACTCCACAGAAGAATGGAGTGGTGGAGAGGCAAAATAGAACGGTGGTGGAGATGATACGGTGCATCATGGAGGAGAAGAAAGTCCTGAAGAGCTTTTGGGCGGAAGCAGCCTCCACAGCATGCTTCCTCCTTAACAGACTCTATACTCGTGCACTTGAAGATAAAACGCCCTACGAAATATGGCATGAGGTAAAACCAAAATTGAAAATTTTAAAGGTATTTGGATCACTCTATTATTCTCATATACCTAATGTCAAGAGGAGTAAGCTAGACATTAAATCCTTACTTGCAATTTTTGTTGGATATTCTGAATTAATTAAAGGGTATAGATTATTTTATCCATCCCAAAAGAAGGTAAAAGTTAGCAGAGATGTCCACTTCCTCGAAGACGAGCATTGGACCTGGTCGGAGGGAGAGCAAAGAAATGAAGGAGGGGAACAGACGAGCAACCCATTCTCGACTATTCCTCAAGTTGTTGAAAATACACAGAACCGGGAGGACCAGGATGAGGCAGAATCTGAGGATGAAAATGATCCTGAAAATCAATTTGTACAAAATTAATTAACCTCCGAGGAGGAGCAAGATCTATAAATAGAAGATGATGACTTAGATCATGTGTCGGTAAGAGGAACTCACAGCCAGGCAGAAATTTATGAGAGAAGTAACGAAGCGACACTGGAACTAACAAAAGTCCAAGAAGCTCTCTAGAATCCAAAATGGTACGAAGCCATGAAAGAGGAAATTGCAATGATAAATAAAAATGGAACCTGGACGTTAGTGGATAAACCACCAGACAAGAGGGCAATTGGACTGAAATGGATATTCAAAACCAAATTGAATCCAAATAGCTCTGTTAACAAGCTAAAGGCAAGGTTGGTTGTGAAGGGGTACGCGCAAGTAGAAGGAGTGGATTTTGGGGAGACCTTTGCACCGGTAGCAAGGATAGAAACATTTAGACTTTTTTTGGCACTTGCAGCTGAGAAAGGTTGGAGGATACACCAGATGGACTTAAAATCTGCGTTCCTGAATGGAGTATTACAAGAAGAAATATATGTACAACAACCAGAAGGATTTGTGATAAAGGGAAAGGAGGAAGAAACAAGAGTTAGTGGCTCTTTCAACAGCGGAGGCTGAATTAGTGGCGGCTACCGCAGCAGAAAAGCAAGTAGTATGGGTTAGAAAATTACTTAGAGATCTGCAAGTTCACCTATCGACAACTACGGTGATATATGGGGATAATCATGTTGCAATTTCTATCTCAATGAATTCGGTATTCTATGGAAAGACAAAACACTTTAAGCTCAGATATTATTATATGAGAGATGTACAACAGGAGGGGGAGATAAAACTTGAATATGTTCCTACAGAAAATCAGATTACTGATCTATTCATAAAAGGATTTCATGTGTCACGGTTTGAATTTTTAAGGAAATTAATGGGAGTTCAGAAATTGAATTTCTAATCCAAGGAGGAGTATGTAGGATGCATGTCTCAGAAATTCCCACAGGAGCAACGTCCATACTCAGCCATGCAGAGACGTACAAAGAAATTAAAGAAGACGTAAAGAATAAAGAAACAGTTGGCAAGAATTCAAGAGTTGCTAGTTGCGACATTTAGAAATCAGTTAACAAGATTGAATTGTTATAAATAAAAATCTCAGTGATTGCTGAGTTCTTATATCCTCTGTTCGCCCCTGTTTGGTTGTGCCTTCTCTCTCTAGCTTTCTCACTCAAAATTCTTTGCTTTATCTTCAGTTATTTTCATACGTTAGATAGTTAGTCGCAATAAGCCTGATCTTATCACATTGCTGGAAACCAGCTTTCGGACTTCTAAGAGTTGGAAACCAGCTTTCGGACTCTTGGCTAGTTAATGGCGACTTCAATTATATTTTACACGACTCTAAAAAATTAGGGGGTTCCTTGAAAAGGGGAGCTTACAGATTGTTTCAGGATTGACTTTTCAACGTCCAAATGCTTTATCTTGGATTTAAAGGGCAGAAGTTCCCATGGACACGGGGTGGAGTTCGTGGATGCCTCAACCGAGCAGCAAACCATATGGCATTTATTGAGAGCTTTCCCAACACCACCGTATTCCACCTGCTGAGAGTGGGCTCTGATCATTGCCCTTCTCTCCTTTGAACTTTGCCCATACAGAAATGACATCAATCAGCGATGAGATTTCAGTTTCTGGCACCTTGGTTGTTAGACACAAGTTTCCTGCCTGTCCAGCGGAGTGTGTGGCATATGCCTAGAGACTTTGCATCCATTAATTTGTGGCCAAAATCTCTTGGTGGAATGTGGAGGAATTTTCTAATATCCTTAAACAGAAAACATATTTGTTGCGACAGTTAGATGGAGTTCAACGAGCTTTGGATATACACAGGACGTCTACTCTTAAACAGGTGGAAGTAGAATTACAAAGGGAATTAGATCCAGTTCTGGCTCAGGAAGAAGTTTATTGGCAACAAGAATCTTGGATAGATTAGCTTCGACACGGTGATCGGAATATGTCTTATTTCCATCATGGGGTACTTCAGAAAAAATGCAATATGAGAGTAGAGGCCCTTAAGGATGATCAAGGAACTGTGTTCCATGGGGAGGCTTTGAGGAGACATATCGTTGACTACTTTACCAATCTATATACTTGCTAGACTAGTATCTCCATGTTCGAGAACAGGGTCAGTCTTTTTCCACATATTGCTGATCAGGTGATGACTAGTTTGATGGGTTTGATTACAGGGGAGGAAATCCACAGTGCCATCTTTAGTATGAAGCCAATGAAGGCCCCAGGTCCCGATGGCATTTCACCCATCTTTTACAAAAAATGTTGGAATGTAGTCGGCACTTCTGTGTGTAAGTTGGTGTGGGATATCTTTAGAACTCAAATCCTTCCGCAAGAGATGACTTGAATTCTCCTTGGGCTTATCCCGAAGATGGAGAATGCAACATCTATCAAGATGTTTTGCCTTACCAGCCTATGTAATGTTAATTACAGTATATTCTCGAATCGAAGGTGATAGTCATCCGCTTAAAAGCCGATTATTGGCCCAGCCCAAACGAGATTTGTACCTGGGAGACACATCGACAATATTATTCTTACCCAAGAAGTTATTCATTCTATGTAAAAACAAACTGGAAGGTGGATTTTGAGAAAGCATATGACATGATGTTATGGGTAAAAACAAACTAGAAGGTGGATTTTGAGAAAGCATATGACATGATGTTATGGGATTTTATAGGGACACTTAACACCAGGTGAGACTTCCAGCGGACTTGATAAATCTGATTATGGTATGCGTGATATCGTCTAGTATGCGCTTCTAATTAACGGAGAGGCTTCGGATCCTTTTGTCCCGATAAAAGGTATTCGCCAAAGGCAACCCACTCTCTCCATATATATTTGTATTGTGTATTGAGCGCAAGCCTTGCGCAAGACATCATTCAAGCTGTGGCATATAGACAGTGAGCTCCTTTTGACTTTAACAGCCCCATCTTTTATCTATTTTTGGTGGATGATTTGTTACTATCTCCTGAAGCTTCCATGACACAGGTTAGGATTATCCAACAGTTGGTGGAGGATTTCTGTACTCAGTCAGAGTTGTGAATCAACACTGCAATAATCGTCGTCTTTTTTTTTTCACGAATCAAGTTTAATAATAAATGTATGGGAGTGTTAATTATTGTTTAAACTTTCGCTTATCCCATCCTCTTTCATCTTCTTTTTATCTTCAAAATTTCAACATGGTATCAAAGCCATAGATCCTTGAGGGACTGTGAGATTGAGTGAAAAACAAAACTCTTCCAATGGCTGCTAGCAATTCAACTACTCTTCTACTTCCAAGTTTCAATGGTGAAAACTATCAAATATGGGTTGTCAAGATGAAAGCTCATTTAAGAGGTCTCGGCTTATGGCAATGGGTGGAAGAAGAAAGGGAATTACCAGCCTTGGGAAATAATCCAACACTAAATCAAATAAAAGCTCATGAAGAAGAAGCAGCAAAAGCTCCAAGGGTGTTATCTATTATTTTCTCTGCAGTTTCAAAATCAGTTTTCACAAGAATTATGACTTGTGAAATAGCTAAAAGCGCTTGGGATATGATGAAAGAATTATATCAGGGCATGAAGAGAAAGATTGTTGGCATAAGGGAAAACTCCAATGTTTCAAATGTAAAAAATTTGGACACCTACAGAAAAATTGCAGACTGAAAAAGGAGCAAGCAAATATAGTGGATTTGGTTGGTGAAGAAACTCTTTTTTGAGAGTTGGTGAGATGTGCATCACGATGTTTTTGGAGAGACGTGCTCCAATGATTGTAGGTTGGTGAGAAGGGCATCAACAAGATAATGAGAAGTGCATCAATGAGAAATTGGTGAAGAGAAGTGCTTCACATAATTTTTGTAGGTTGATGAGAAGGGCATCAACAAGAATTTGGTAAAGAGAAGTGCTTCACATGATATTTTGAAGATTAGGAGAGATGTGCTCCATCAAAAAAATTTGAATTAAGAGGGAATGTTAGGAATTAATTCAAATTTTAGAGTTGTTTAAATTCCTTTAGAATAGGTCTTA
>JANTNU010000235.1:7983206-7997526 GCA_024752395.1 Erythroxylum havanense | reverse complement strand
TTAGAGACGGGCTACGTAGGTCGTTATGGTTTGACCTAGTTATATAGACACAACGATCCTGGGTTTCGGGAAAGTCCAGGGACAAAAATTTTTGTTTTCCGCATCGGGCACATGTGATGTCCCAACCGGGATTTTCCTACACAATTAACTAATTTGAGAAATGCTTAAATTGTGCAAGGAACATTTACATTAATTTTAATGTCATGTTTTTGAACAAATGCCTCTACATAGCCCCCCAAACCAGCAACTAAGCAAAGAATTACGTTAGATTTGAATTCTATTTAGTGTGAATACTAAACATGAAAGAATCATGCACTTACAAAAGGATAATTTTAAAATGAAAATTTTGAGAAAAATTGTCGACATAAAATCTGCATTAGTAAACCAAATTAAACCAGAAAAGTAGTTGAAGAGAATACCTGGATCAATGACACTAATTATAGACAATGTTATATGTTGATCTTTACATACAATTTCAACTTACAAGACTCGCCCAACATCAAAAGGCTTTGGAGCGTAAACTGATTTTGTATCTTCTTGTATTAACATATGTCAATAAATTAGTCATAGGTAATGTTATTATCCATAAAAAAATCTCACCAAATGCAGCTCGTGATCAATCGTGTCCAACATCACATGAGATGACAATATCGTCTTTAAATCGATGAATCTAATAATCACTCACAAATGATATTCTGTTGTCAATTGCGATGCTAATAAATACCTTGCTTGGTTAGTGCAGCATTTTGATCCTTCTCGCTTCTTGGTCTTCCAAGTCCTAATAATAGCCACCCCAAATGTCAAGGAGACATACAAATAAACTTTGTACAATTCCAAAAATGAGACCCATAAAGGATAACATGAAAAAGGACGCAATATGGAAGAATATCGAAGAAAAAGCATGGAAAATCACAAAACTTAATAGAAGAAGCAATATGGAAGACAGTGGAGCCTTTCTCAGTCACACTGGCGGTAAATCACTGTCCAATTGCCAATCTCTGATGATAAGCAGTTTAGCATAAAGACCAAGTCAGACCACATTGGAATTATGTCTTAGATATGATATCCAAAGCATAAGACTCCTAGAAACTTCAACACCTAGAAAATATTTCAAAAATACCAAATCTTTCATATGAAAACACTCCCTCAAATAGATCTCGAACCATTGTGTAGTAGCATAATCATTTCTAGAAATTATCAAATCATTTACATAAATAAGGACATTGATCTAGACGCGACTTTTCTGCAAAGGGAACAATGAGTAAGTAGGGTAGGATCGTCTGAAATCATACCCTTCAAAGCAGCAAAAGGTTTAGTGAACCAATATCTAGGGCTTATTTTAATCCATAAAACGATTTTGAAGCTTGCATACAATTCCTAGACTCTATACTTATAAACAATCGAGTTATCAATTCTTTCAACTTATTATCAAAAGCTTGCACAGTTAAAAATGTTAATGTTTAACCATCTTGACAATTGGATTCAACTTATTATCAAAAATCAACAATCGAGCTTTAAACCCCCTTATAGAGCCATGTGAATTGTATTTTATCTTGTATACCAACTTGCAACCAAGTGCCTTCTTTTCGAGAGGTAAATATTCCTGCATCTACGTCCCATTATCTTCTAGTACCTGAATTTCATTCTACATTGTCTCTCTCTACCTTTCATCCTTATTGCTTCTAAGAGGAATAAGGGATATAACAACTCACTGTGTGTGTTATTGAACAGAGCATACTATTAAGGTATGCATAGGCGTAAGTGAACTAGTCGAGGGGCTCAATTTTTGGATCATATTAGTAACATAATTGCGTAGACAAATAGACGACTATCTCATTCAATATACACGACCTAGTGTTAGGAATTAATTCAAATTTTAGAGTTGTTTAAATTCCTTTAGAATAGGTCTTAGATTATCTTAGAATAAATCTTAGATTATATCTAATCTTATCTTATAAGCTAGATTTGGTGGCTGAAAATTTTATTTTTAGTTGTTTGTATTTTGCCTATATAAGACAATCAAGTTTAATAATAAATATATGGGAGTATTAATTATTGTTTACACTTTCTCTTATCCCATCTTCTTTTTATCTTCAAAATTTCAACAGTTTGTGGATTAGGGGTTTTGCTACAAATTTGGGCAGAGGTTCCATCCTTACAACCTAGCTTACAGATAATTTTCACGACCTGCGGTTTGTATGTTGTCACGGTCTACGACACATTCTGGTAGAGTCTGATTGCGAACTGGTCATTAACGAAATTCGTCACGAGACAAATGTCCATGGTAATGGGCAATTATTTCATAGTATTCAAGAGCTAATCAATCAGGATTGGCAAGTAACCATCTAGTACGTGACAAGGGAGGCCAACAGGTGCGCAGATTACATTGCGAAATATGCTTGTTATCTAATGAATGGTCCTTATGCTTTGATTTGCCATCCAGGTTAGGAGACTTACTAAATACTGACAGTGGATTTCGTATGGAAGACTAATCATCATCAACAGTGACTAGCAGATGCTTACCACCATTGGATCACCATTAATATTTTCTACAAGTACCACTTGGTTATCAGTAAGCATGTAATGCATGACTAACTATTGAACGTCTTCCTCATACATTTACTAACTGCACAGAATTTAACCTCTTCGATGTGGTGTACCAATCTACATCTTTTGAGCTATTACATGGTATAAAGATCAGCCAAAGTTGGTCTAAAGTAATCTATATGTTTTCAAAGATTTCTATGATGACATCATCTTAAAATATATATTGTCCATCCCATGCCCTGTTCGCAAATAACATTATGTCCCATTGTCCTCGCATGCTTGATCAGGAGTTCCAAAATCTGCATAGACAAAGAATCACATCCACCGGTTGTTCACCAACTTTCAGGTACATGAATTTCCAAGGAAGTCCCATTTTTCTGGTAAATGAACTATGGTATTCTAATTTCTAGTAAGCACATCGAGAAGGTCCAATGCATGTAGGACAATCCCTGTAAACAAGTTTAATACCCACCTATGTGCTTATGTGCAACTATGAGAGAAAACATTACATGTAATATACTGAAATTAACCTGACTTCTGCTTTCTAGCAAGAATTGGAGGTAACATTTTAGCCATTGAAAAGCTGCTTGAATCTCACCAAATTCAGGTGCGAAGTTACAACATAGGCTTTAAAGTGTGTTTTTCAAAGGGACCTCTGTTTGGTTGGGTTTATATTAGTAGAGTTTTTGTTAGTAGAGTTTTTTTATTTTTTCTAAGAAAACTTTTCTAATAAACCAGTTGACTGTTTGGTTATTATTTAAAAAAGAGTTTTTTTAAAGGAGCTTCATATAATAGATTATTTAACAGCATAAAAATAAAAAAATATTTTTAATTTTAACTATATTGTATTTTGTAATAAAAATTATTTATGCACATAAATATTATTTAAAGTATATTAAACAATATGCAAAGCACAATATATTACTTATTATATAATTTTAAATCATATGAAACATAAATGAAAATATATTTAACCAAATCTTTTATATGAATTATAACATAAGTAAAACTAATATCAAAATTTTATATTAAAACATATAAAAAAAGTCAAATAATATTATATAAATGCCAAAATAAACTTGAAGATTAATTTGTGAAAATTATATGTAAAATATAAGGATAAAATGGACTAAAAATGACTTATTAATTAATCTAAAAAATTTATATGAAAAAATACTTTTTTTGAGAAGTTTCAAATTTAAACTCCTTAAAAAGTTGTATTTTAGTTATTAAAAAAAACAATAACTGTTAAAAAATTATTTATTTATTTTATAGTCAAAATTTTACTTTTTTTTGAAAAGTGCTTATTGAATTCTCCCTAGAAGTGCAACCGTCAACTCTTAAGCAATTGGCCAAGCACAGCTTTTCAGGTTTAGGAAGCATACTGATGCTTGTTGGCATGGCTTGGAAATCATTTTTGCTTAGATTTAGCTTCACCGACGACGAAAATCCGCTGCAATCCCTCGAAAAGATTCTTTCTGTACGACTGCAAACACTTACGTAGTTTCTTCAAAGAGCTTAAACACGAAAATGATACCAATTTCAAAATCATAGGATCAGTTGGATTAATTATCCCAAGCAATTTCCCAAGAAAATTCCATGGCTTAGCGGATGATGTTAGAAGTTTCCTTCTACCAATCCCATTAACGTGCAGCTCTGCCAAAATGGAATGTATTTTAACAAATACTTTTGAACGAGCAACTCTCAGATCTAAATTAAATTTTAATTAGAGAACGTGTCGCAACCTATCTTATGGAGAAGATTCGTCATTCATAAGCATGGTCTTGCTTCTGGAATCTCAACAGCCATTTTTATTTTAAAAAACAGGTACAGCTACTACAAACGTGAAAGGATAGATAGTACAAGCGTACAAACTTGGAATTTTTGTTCACGACAAAACCGACTTTAACCCAACAATTATTCCTCAAGAGCCATGCACGACCACTAAACTTAACATAATAAAAAAAAAAATTTCAAGAACGATCGATAACAAATCAAGTAGAGCATCATGAGGATGGTGCTTTCGCTTTCAGGCGTTCCCAGCTTGCCTGACATTGTTCAGCCACCTGAGACAAGGCAGCTTGAGAGGAACCGTCTTGACTTAACGCCTTCTCGGCGCTGAACTTCAGTTGCTTAACTCTATCTCTAATTTTAATTCCTGCTTCGTCCACCATAATTGTTCTCAGCAACTTCTCTATCTCTTCCCTCCTAATTACTTTCATAGATGGCAGAGCTTTTGATCTGACAGCTACGCCAAGCTCCTCTGCCAGCAATGTCGCGTTTAGTCGCTGCTCCGCGTAGAGAGGCCAAACAATCATCGGCACACCGTTGCTGATGCTCTCCAACGCCGAGTTCCAGCCACAGTGTGACAAAAATCCTCCGACTGATGGATGGCGCAAGATGTCCGTCTGAGGACTCCATTGTGGAATCACCACACCCACCTCTTTCGTCCTCGTTAAAAACCCTTCTGGCAAGTAGTCCAACATCTCATCCCCGCCGTTCCCGGTGTTGAAAAAAGATCCATCTCTTGCAGTAGCGGTGGGTGGTCGTACCACCCAAATAAACCTCTGTTGACTTCTCTCAAGACCCCAAGCAATTTCTGTCATCTGCTCCAATGGCAATGTTCCTCCACTCCCAAACGAGACATAAACTACCGATTCCTTGGGTTGTTTCTCAAGCCAATGGCAGAACTCGAGCCTCGTACTCGGTTGTCCAACTGCTCTAGTTAGCGGACCAATCGCTAAAACAGGTATCTTAAGTTTCTGTCCCAAAAGTTTACTGTCTCTCAATGATCCAAGAGTTGCGGATTGCAAATCTTCCCATGTATTCACCAAAATCCCATCACTTGTCGGAAATTCCTCCCCCATCCGCACGTATTCTAAGTATTGCTGATCAGTCCGGTCCAGCATCGGATCAATAAGGTCTATGGGTCGGATCGGACGGCAACCCGGAATTTCTAGTGGCTCCATTTGATCAACATACTCTCCTTTCACCAACTTATCAAGGGTTGGAATATATATACTTAGTGCCACGAACCATGCATTACTAGGAATGTACAGAAACTTTGGAATCCCTAGTTCTTTGGCGATCACCAAAGATTCTGAACCAAACAAGTCGACGATCATAGCCGATGGACGAAGCTCCAACGAAGATATAGCTGATTTAAATGCGGGTCTGATTTCACGCATCATAACGCGAATTTTTGTGATCACAGTTGCACCAGGGTCGATCAGGCCAGAGATGTCAACAGCTGGAAGCTCAATGATTTCGACCAGTTTTGTGTTCATGGCTGATCGGAGAACTTGAGTTTCAGCCTGCGACGATTGAGAGGTGACGACAAAGATTGTCACATCAAAGTTGTAGAGAGTTACCAGACGTTTTCCAAGCTCTAAGACGGGGATTAAGTGGCCCAATCCAGGGCAAGCTAACATTACCAATTGGGGTTTTGAGCCAGTGTTCTCCATGGATAATAGCACAAAGAATAATGGTCTGAAGCTAACTTCAAAAAGAGATGGTTGAGCTTATTACTGTGTATGGAATGTAGGTAGCCGATCCTATCGTTTTATAGGCTCCGGTGAAATAAAAAAAATATCTCAACATAAAACATAAATGATTCAATTTATAAATTTACATAATCAACTAAATATTAAATAATTATAACACTATCAAATATACAATTAAACTTCAACAATTTCACAACATATCATAAAGATATACAAATAGTATTATATATGTGATAGAGAAAAAAAAACAAAATTTAATATCTAATATTAAAAATGAAAAATAAAGAGCAAAAATACATCCAAAAAATAGAAACTTTATCTTTAAATTATATTCAGAATTCAGAAGACAGAATCGTAAAATTTTTTTCTGCTAAGTTTTGAGTTAGAGTACTTTAAATACATATGTTGATGAAATTAAAAAATTAGAAGGTAAAAGTACACTTAAATATTTCAAGACTATTTATAAGCATAAGATATCGACTTATAACGTTAATTTATAATGTTAACTTAATTAAATATTTCAAGACTATTTATAAGCATAAGATGTTGACTTATAAAGTTAATTTATAACGTTAACTTATAACGTTAAATAAACTTGTCTACCGTTAACTTATAACGTTAAAAATCACCGACATTAAAATTATTTATCACTACCTTTACCTGCAGCCTACGTAACCTGCAATCATGGAACTTACAATCTTAGAATACTTACTACCTACAATCTTAGAACTTGGCTAATGTTTACTCTTCAAAATATCAATATCGTTAGATCAATTTTGAGTGAACTAGTATAGGAGTCAAAAGCTAAAATATGAGATTAGGGAGACCTTATAATAGTGGACCCTAGGCAGTTTCCGGCATTGGGTACGAGTGACATCGACGCCAAGAAACTGGTTGAAGGACTACAGGAAAACACAATAAACTATATGATTCATGTTAGTGAACCCTGAACCTCCTGATTAGAGGAGATCTATATATCTTCTATGAACAAAGGAGTTTATGTTCTTGACAAGTATACAAACTCTTTTACTATCATTAACAGATTTACGTGTAGCTTGAAGCTTAGGATACGCAATCAACAAAATGCCGATATCTGCCACGAAACCTGAGTATGTGGGACTTGCATTATACTGAATGGAAAGGCGTGCTGTCCTGACAGCGCGTTATGGTCGTTTTGCATTCGTACGTAAACAGCAGCAGGGATTAAATTTTGTCGGTTAGGTCTGAACAAAGAACATGTTGGTTGGTGGTCCATTGGAATCAGATATTTTGTTACAGTCAGTTCTAATTTTATGCGGTTAAATCTCATTCCTATATTTATATAGGGTTTATATAAATATATAAATTTGATTAACTGAAACAAAATTTAATCCCCTAAGTGAAACCAGTTCAAATTCTTTGTCTCTAAAATGGTATACCTAATCTGTCCCAATACATCACACCTATCTATTTTTGTAGAACCTATATAAATAAATAGGTGGGATGCATTGAGACAGAATAGGTACATCATTTTTAAGACAGAGGATCAGTCCCCAAGTGAAACAGGTGCATCACGTGTTCGATTTATGTTGAAACTTCTTCACCTGTCCGGACTTTCCAGCTGGACCTCACCTTTGTAATTGTGAGGTAAAGATACGTCATGTGGATGAGCTTATTTTAGTAAAATTTTTGTGAATATAGCTTTTCTTACAAGAGTTTTTTTAAGAAATTAATTAACTGTTTGACTGTTAATTAAAAAATAATTTTTTAACAGAGCTTCGTACAATAAATTGTTTGACAACATAAAAATAAAAAGTAATTTTATTAATTTTAACTATATTTTATTTTGTAATAAAAATTATTTATGTATATAAATATTATTTCAAATTTATTAACTAATATGTAAAATACAATATATTAATCATTATATAATTTTAAATCATATAAAACATAAATGAAAATATATCTAACCAAATCTATTATATAGATTATAAAATAAGTGAAAGTAATATAAAAAATAAATATTAAAACATAAAAAAGTCAAATAATATTATATAAATCCCAAAGTAAACGCGAAGATGAGTTTGTGGGTATTATGAAAATTATGTGTAAAACATAAAAATAAAAGGGACTAAAAAATAGACTCATTAATTGATTTGAAAATTCTACCTGAAAAAGTTTTTTAAAAAAAATCCAAATTTGAGTTTCTTAAAAAGTTACTTTTTAGCTATCAAAAAAGCTATATCTATTAAAAAAAGTTCTTTTTAATTTTATAGTCAAACAATCATTTTTCTTTTAAAAAGCTGTTGCGGTAAGAAAAAGTGTTTATTTACCTTCCAAAAGCTCAACCAAACAAATACTTAATGATGCTAATTTCGGCTTTAAGACAAGTACACTAAAATATCATATATCATTTTACATTATTTTTTAAAATTATAAAATAAAATTTCAGTTTTATAAAATTATGAAATAATAGCTTATATAATTTGTAATTTTATTTGAACTCATATCTAAAAATTTATAATAACAAAAATTTATATTTAGTATCTAACAATAACCACAATTAATATAATAAAATTTTTGTTTAATTTTAGTATAGTTATAAAACTAAAAAAAATATAAAGTACTTAAAATATCACAATTGATTACGACAAAATATTATATAATAAGAATAATGTATGTCCATAACAACAAGAGTATGTAACAGTAATACAACAAAATTGAAGTGAAATTTAAAATAAAATTAATTATAATTATAAAATTTTATATTTATATTGCATTTTTAATATATAAACTAATTATAAGTAAAACTAAAAGTAAACAAAAAAAATTAAAAAGATCTTAAACTTCATTTAATATGTTAGTTTAAATAGTATGAAAAAAATTCCTATCATTAAAGATAGTTTCATCGTCTTCATCATTTAAGCATAATGTACTAAATGATATGTCAATATTTTTTAATTTAAGATTATCTTTCAAATTTGATTCCTTATAAACTTATTTCAATAATAGATCGATGTAATCAAGTTAAATTAGATCAATAAAGCCACTTCTTCTATTAAGAATTTTTGGAAAAAATAAAATTTAATTATAAAAAATTATATTCAATTTAATAATAAAAATAACTAGAGATGTCAATGGGTCGGACAGGGCCCAGGCTGCTCGTGGCCCGACCCAACATATATATTTTTAAGGAAAAAGGTCAAAAACAACGTCAGTTTTAACAAAATGAAGTAATTTTTGAAGTAACGGTTGGGCTGCTAGTGGTCGGTCGGGCCAACTATGGTTAGTCCGTAGCTTGCCCGTGGCCCGGTCAACTTGGGCCAAAATCAGGTAAAGCCCTTTTTGACATTCCTAACAATAATATACCATTTTCAAGGCTTCAAGTTGTATTGAATAAATACTAAATCATTCAGTCTTTTGTATTTCAATCTTTTTTTTAATAAATGAACTCAAACGTACTCTAATTTTGTTCACTCCCAATTATACTCACCCATTGACTAAGAATCTGAATTGTAAATTTTTACAATTTTGAAATGTCACTTCCAAATTGATCTCGCCATCTAACTATAAAATAATAAAAAAAATAATCTCATAAACAAAAAGAATGTTGATTAATTTTAAGCAAGTAACACATGTAGAAAAACAGATTGCAGGTTTAAGTTTATCTTTTTTGACGTATTACAATGGGCATCTCAAAAGTACCACACAAATCTCTATATGCCCCTATTTATGAATTAAGAAGATCATGCATCGTTTCATTTGAAATAATGATTATGATATTAAAAGCATTCCTCTATTAACCTCTATTAACCATAACACCTTTATGAAACTTATTCTAAAATAAACTATTGAATCAGAAGTAAACAACAAATAGTAAAGTTATTTTTTTTCACCTCTTACTGCAAGGTAAGTATGTATAAGAAAAACCTATTTTCATATTAGCCTTAGATTGCTTACTTTGCCCTTTCCATAACATCATAAAATTAATCTATTATTGACTTCTTATTGCTATCAGCTAGACAAAGTACTCGCTCTCAAATTCATATCATAAATTGACATTGAGACTAAAAATTAGTGATATCAAAATTTATCCCCAGAAGCATCTATTCCAATATTAGAACTAGCATACTAGTATGTAATTCACTTATCATTTATAAATGTTTGTCTCAAATCCTTCTTTATTTGAACAAAATATTAAAATAATAAGAAATTAGTTGTGAAACTTGTAATGGAAGGATGACACAAATTCCTATTACTTGTGAAATCCTTTCTTATTAAATTTAGAACTTATGTATAATTATAAATGAATAGAGTCTCATTTCTCACTTTTAACATAATTTCATTGATGATAGATTAGTATCTAGCATTCCTTGTATTTTTCAACATTAGGTCAATATAATATGTAGCACAAAAAATCCAATAGAAAGAATTGTACCTACTTTGAGACCTCTTTTCAATTGCTTTATTAGTAGCATCATCATTTATGATGAACTATTAAATGTTATCATGTAATATTTTGTTCACAACTTTATTAAATATCTCAAACAAAATATCAACATTTTACACATATGATGTGTCAATTGCCTTTTAAAATATCATCTCCTTAACAGAATAAACTAAAAAATTCATAATGAGTTTGTGTCTCTTATTTATCCAATCATCACACTTAATTGAATACTTATACGTTGCCCAAGTTTTTCCACTCAAATAAATTTTTATTTCACTAACAAAGTGATCCAGACCTTGTTCGTACCCTTGGAGGTCAAATAAAAAATATAATCCAAGGATTACAATATAGGATACAACCTCGGGTCATCTCACTTAATCGAAACCTAAACGAATGGACCTAAGTTAACCTATATATCATGAAATGCAAGCTAAATTGGTAAGGAGGGGGTTTTGATCTTTGGAAACCTTAACTAAATTAAATGGAATTGTCTTTATCTTTCTGTTTTGGGAATGGAAAACAGAAAGATAAAGACAATGATCAAATGTGATAATATCCTCTTGAAAATGAGCTTTGACTATCATAGTTTGAAATCAATTTTCGATGAGAGTGAGAGTCACTAAGTTTCAAATGGGTAAACTTTAAAGAACTCTTAAAGTCCAAGATCTTAATCAATGAACTCCATTTCTTAAGACCTTGTTAAGTGCCCTTAGTGTGTGTAGTAGGTAAGTTAATGCAACAAGTCATTTTGGGATCTCAAATCAACTCAATATCAAACACAAATATGTAAAATAAAAGAGATTCAACAAGATCGCAAATAGACATCTATGAGACTTCATATATTTAACCTCAAAGTTCTACATCAACAAATCCCAACCAGACATTGAATATCCAACACTTGATTAAACTCTAATCAAGAATGTTCAACTACAAATTAAAAATCCTAAACCTAGGAGTTCATAAATCATAGCTAAACATGGATTAAGCTACTCCCCTTTTAAGCCCGTTGAACTCAAGCCATTGCTACATCTTCAAAAGAACAGAGGTGCCTAGCCATGCATAGCTATAAAAGACTTCACAACCGAGAACCCACTGGAGATACCCATAGTAGCAACCGACGGCGGAAAAGTGGAAGAAAATGGTATGGAAGAGAGAACAATGGTGTGTGCATAGATGGAGAAGAATAAGATGATGGTATCTAAGTATAAAGTGTGTCGACTCCCTTCCACTCGTGTCTCTTAGCGTAAAATAGGTCTTTTCGTAAAATGAGTTGATGGATCGGGTTGCACAGTCGGTTAGTTTGTCGAAAATGGTCCAGGTTTGCGCCAATTTGAAGATTTCACCGTGGCAAGAGGATGAGTTCGCCGCGACGAACATTTCTCGAATGATTTATTAAGTCAAATTCAGCTTTCACCGAAACGCAAACATTATTTTTGCCATGATAAACTTTTCCTGAAAGGTCTCTCCAGTAAATCTTTAGATTTCTTCACCACGACAAACTTACTTGTTGCCCCCGTTGACTTGTTGACTTGTTGACTTGTCGTCTTAGCCTTCACTCCTTGGCTTTACTTCTTAAATCTCCTACAATGAAAAAAAAAGTAATTTGCAGTATCAATTGTTCTAAAAAATCAATTTGGTGCAATTACTAATTATTTGTGACAATTTTACCCTCAAACTACATAAATCCAAGGCAAGCACTCAAAAGTTAAATTAAGCACAAAATCTAAAAATAAGAGCCAAGACGTATAATAAAAACCGTGAAATTGTCACCAATTGATATAGGAAACTTGGGTTCAATCAAATTCTCCCACACTTTGACCTTTGTACTCCTGGACAAAGTTTATAAAAGTCAAAGAGACATAAGTGTATAAGAAAATTTCGACCATGCTTAAAAATAAGAGCAAAAAATCAGTTAAGTCACTTCCTCATAAATCAACCTCAGCATGCTGAAAGACCTCTAAGAAAATAAAAACTATAAGCATTTAATCCAAGAGATGTCTCTCAAGGTAATATGTTTAATCTCTCAACTCACTTGTCTTGGGATAATTTCACTCTACAATCTACTTAGTCCATTCTCTTCCATAAGCTTGTGACAATTCTACTTGTCCACCACAAGAACTATAATTTCAAAAATTAAAAGGACTTTTCAAGGTTGTAATGTACAGAAGGTTAAATGAAATGGATTGAATAGAAGAAGGAAAACTGAGTACATGCACCATAATTATTTTTCTCATGAAACAAACACCAACTATAAGTAAGAAAACATTTACATAAACAACAATCATAATTTAACACATTTTTATTACATTTCTCTTTTGAGAAAACTTTCTATTTTTTCCCACAATTTTGAAATTTTTGGATCTTTTTTTCTTTCTTTTCTTTTGTATAGAAACCCTTTCTCTCTTTTTTTAATCAGCTTTAACTAGACATGAGATACTCATATTAATTGTGAAATATGCATGCACTCAAAAGAAGGCTCAAAGGGTTAGCAAAGGTTAAGTGTTTGGGGTTTGTGTTTGGATAAGTAGGGTTTGGAAAAAAATGCCTCTATCATAATAACAAAATTTTAGTTCATCAAGCTTTGATCAAAAATTTAAACAAGTTATAGAGAGATATGAAATTAAGCATATACACACAAAAATGAAAGAATTTAGGCCCAAATATCCTTCCAACTAGGTTAGTATCTTAATTAAGCAATCTCAAGGTTTAAAAACACATAATGCTACTCTCTTAGCGTACCCTCACTTGCTTCTCGTGAAAACATTGAAAATGAAATTAACCGAAATCAACTATCATTTAAAAACATAGATGGTGTTTTCAAAAACACATGGACAACTTTGAATTTTATAAAATCCTCAAGACACAGGAGTGAAAAGAATCTAATTTGGGAGAATTATTAAAATGAGGGAATTTAAAACTGTTGAGACCCGATCTGGAAACCGGATCCCAACCGAAAAACAAAAGTCGGAAACGAAATACATATCGAAAAGCGAAACACAAATGGAAGCGAAGGCGAAAATGCAAAGCAGCGAAACGAAATCACAAAGCGAAAGAAAAGGCAAAACCAAAAGCAAATCGGATATCGAGGCGAATACATATTGAAATCGAATACGAAAAACGAATCGAATAGGTGAATCGGATACGAAGCAAAAATAGAAAATGAAACACACATCAAATCGAAAATCAAGCGAAGCATATTGGAAAGCGAAAACGCAACGAAATCGAAAGATCAGATAACAGAAATGCAAAATGAATCAAAAGCGAATAAATCGCATAACGAAACTCCAGAAACGAAATCGAAAGTGAATGAACACACGAATTGAATCGAATCACAAAACGGAGACAAAACAAAAACGGATCCGACATCCGATAACAATTATCGAATAAAACATCGTGTTGGATACCTTAAGACATTCTAAATCCGGTATATTTTTTTTCTTTTTCCTTTTCTTATTTTTCAATCCTTATCTCATCTTATTCATCTTTAATCAAAACTCATTCTAATCAAAACCATATAGTTTTTCCTTTCTAGGAAATTATTCCTCATGCAAATCTCAATTATTAAACAGTTTCTTATACATTCATATAAATCTCAAATCCTATTTTTATACCCATTTTATCAAAATTTCGGCAGCATAGCGGCTGCATTTTATAAAGCTCAAAACCTGCAAAAGGTAATTAAACACTTCTAAAATTCCTAAGCAGTCACACAATTATCAAAATCTACCGGACCCTCCGTCCAGGATCTTAGCATAAACAAACGCAATCCTATTTCTAAACCACTTCAAGTCATTTTCCATACCCGATTCGTATTCCTCACATTCGTACTCATGTACAAACC
>JANTNU010000235.1:7959945-7982789 GCA_024752395.1 Erythroxylum havanense | reverse complement strand
ACATCACCTAAACAAACTCCAAACTTTCAAATGTCATATCTTCCAATTCCCACATCCAAAAATTGCATACTTTATAGTGTCGGAAAGATTGACAGGCAAGCTACACCTTTCATGAAGACCACTTACTCCAATTCAGGCTAAATCCGTACGACGAGTGGCTTCAAAGTCGAGTACACGCAAATATACTCTTATGGCAATTTTTACAAAACAAACTTTGACTGATTATAACTTTTACTCCCGACATCGAAAAATATCAAACTTTATGGCAACGGAAAGCTCTTAACATAATCTACAAGTTTCATGAAGATCATTTTCTCTAATTTGGCCTAAATTAAAATGTCAACTCTCTATGACCTAAAAAGTCAAACTTTTCTTAATTCTTCATATTCTCACTCTTTTCTCTTTATTTCTTAAATTTTTAACTCCATTAAATCAATTTATTCACAAACAATTTCATTTAAACTTCAAACGCCATATTAGGTCATACCATAACATAAACCTCAATAACAAAAGCATTTTTCGCTATCTTAATCTCGTCGAACTATTCACATTCAAAATTTTCTTTTTATTTATTCATTCTAATTTTCTCATTTTCATATCACTTGACACTTCAAAATTTCAAGAAATATTCGGGGTCCAACAAAAACAGTTTCTTTTATGAAGGATGGCGTCGTTGCGGCAAAATCAAGAGCTCGCCACGTCGAAACCAAGAGCTCGCCACGACAAACCTCAAATTCGCAGCATCGCCGTAGCGAAAAATTGCAGAAACACTTGAAAAGTGCGATTCACCTCAATTACCAAGTTTAAAAATTTGCATAGGACACACAAATGACTTGCACAAGCAATTTGATGACCAAAAATGATGCATAAGTAAGAATTGTTAAAATGGAATAACCTCCCCAACACTTAATCATCATATTGTCCTCAATGTGAAGAACAATTAAAACATATTATGCACAGAATAGGAAGTGGAAGGCTAATGAATAACAACACATCGAGAAAAACACAAAGAGAATTATATAAATAACCGGCCATTAATTTTTTGTACATGGCAAAAAAAGTAATTGAGTATCCAACAAACTAAACACTAAAACAGAACTAGGTAAAACATAAAGAACAATTGACTCGAGCTACTTTATAGGAAGATCATCCCCAGAGCCAGAGGAACCTGCTCCCAATGTGTCAGGGCCGCTCAGGGGGTTATCTTTATCAGATGGTAACTGGAAGTGAAGGTGCTCGATGAACAATGCATCCATGCGTCGGCGATACTGCCTATCCTAGTCATATAATGCCTCTCTCTCCTTCTACCTAGCTATCTCCTAAAAGAGAGTGTCGCAGAGATGAGAGAGATTCGCACAAAGTCCGTTGACTCAGCCAGCGAGGGTTTATAAAGTCACGAGCTCAGGAGCATCCTAAGCTGGAGTGTTATCCTCATCTGATGTTGTAGCTACAAAAGTTGCACCAATATCTTGAACCTGGGTGGAGGGGTGGAGGGCTATGGTGGGTGAACGGTGGGTTACTTTAGGCGGGTATACCTAAAGAGAGGGGTCGGGTCAAAATAGTTGTCTTGTTTAATTCTGGGACATTGTGTGCTCGAAATATGTCAGTAATGAGATGGGAAAAGGTAATGGCATTGGTGAATTTGGCGGTGGTGAAGAAGCCATGTAAGGAGAAGGCGATAGCATCAGTTATATTGACTGGGCGACCGGTCATTAGGAGGTAGCTATGGAGGGCTTATTGTTTCGGGACATAGGTCAGGTGGGGCAAACGAGATGGAGCCAAGGACGAGCTGCGGGTTGGAGATCAGATCTTTTTAGGTATAATTAGTAATATCTGGGTCAATACCATTCGGCGCCCTCTTGACAGAGGGTGCGAATAATATCGCCAGATGGATAATTATGGATAAGCTTATCGTAGTGGCAATGAAGAATGCAAGGAAGATAGAAATGGCGACAAATACTAGCAGTGGTGAATGCATTGGGTGCTTTAACACCACGGAAGTTAATTTCCATGTTGTTATGGAATCTGACATAAGTGTAAAAATGGCGAATGAATTTATCGTTGCCTTGGTCTTGGGGTTTGACAAATCCTGTAAGTTAGGAGTTTACAAGCTATTACACAAAAGGATTGTCAAGGGGAGCTAAAGGAAAAAGTCGTTCTTTGATAAGTGGTCTAGTATATACTTTTTCAGCTATTTCGATAAAGGTGAAACTATCCGAAGAATTGGAATCACTAAGAGGACTAGGAGGGGCAGTAGGGGTACTACGGGTTGGAATCTTAACACGAGGCATTGTTATGCAAAAATGCACATTGAAATATAACTTAAACGAATGAGTGAAACAAACTATCCTAAACAAAATGAAACTAAAAGGAAAAATGAAAAAGAGAACAAAATAATAAACTTAATCTACCCTAAACAATACAAAAACTAAGAAAAAATAGTGAAGAGAAGAAAATACTTACGAGAAGAAAAATGTGAAAAGAGTCGGAGGACAGGAAACGTGAGGAGCACCGTGGTGAAGAAAGAGGGATAGAGATGAGAGATTGGGGGTGTTTATATAGCGTTTAGGGTGTGAAAGGATGAAAAGGGACAGAGGAAATACCAAAGGTTAAGAGAAAATAAGGATAGAAAGGTAATTTCACCGCGTCAATTTTGCGCAAATTAAACTTTAGCCACGGCGAAAGCTAAAATTCATCGTGGCGAACTTAACCCTAGTCGCGAAAACAGCGAAATATCGATGTTTGGTCGTGATGACATGAACTCACACTGCGGAAAAATTAACTCCAAAGGAACAAAGAAGAATGCGGGGAAGTTTGTCGCGGCAACGTGGAATGCACACCACGGTGAAATAAAATCGAGAGGAATAGAAAGAAATGAGGTTTGTCTTACTCGAGAGGAACAGGAAATTTGTAAGGAACTTTGACTGTGGCGACGTGGAATTCGCGCCGGGGAGAAATTTTCCCGAGAGCAACATGAAGGAAAACAAGGTAAGTTCGTCGTGGCGATGAGGACTTCACACCGCGGCAAAGGTTATTCGAAAGGAAAACAAAGAAATACAGAAATGAAAAACTTGATTCGCAAACACAAAAAAAAACACAAGCTAGATACTCAGTTCACTTAGAAATCATATACAAATCTTCAAGCACCAGAATAGCTCAAGAAAACAAAGTGCAACATAGTCAATCACATCAATTGCCTTAAACATGGAAGATGTATCATGGGTCAAGCCAAAAAGCACAGCAAACATAGAACGGAAAAGGAATTATTGAATTGAAAAACTGCTAAATCTAAAAGCTAAACTAAGGTCCTACTGAATTGGTTTCTCCCCCACACTTATTCAACACACTAATGCATCCACAATGTCATACTCAGTCACAGATCAAATTTTTATTGGCATATGACCATAAGTTACTCATCAAATTCATACTAACTAGTTAAGTTGGGCTAATTAGTTTAAATATTTTTATTTTTGCATATGACCATAAGTTACTCATCAAATTCATACTAACTAGTTAAGTTGGGCTAATTAGTTTAAATATTTGAGTCAAAGGAATCTAGAGTTACTCAACAAGCCTTATGATATTTATGCTAAACAATGGAAGAGAGAAATCACATTCTTAACATATATTTAAAATTTAATAAGAGATTTAATTTCAAATGATCTCATCAAACATGAATTACATGTAAAATATCACACATTTAAACATGCAATTCAATACGCATATATACTATTTTAGACATATAAAACATGCACTTTGTACAAACATAATCAAATTATATGCATGAAACGTCAGGCCTTGTTTAATTTTAATTATTGATCTTTATAATTTAAAATGATATTTTCAACTCTTTGAAGAATTAAAATAAATTAAACTCATCGATTTATAAATGAATCAGATTCTTATTTCAAATAAAAATTTAATTTGGTTCGAAAATATTTTTTAAATTCAGATTGGAAATAGAAAATCATTCGTTAATAAATTAAAAAGTATTTTTAACTAAAGAAAACTTATTTTTTAATTAATAAATAAAATATATTTCAATTTTAACTAAGTAAAAAGATATATTTTCTATTAAAGTAAGAAATTTATTATTCAAATATATAAAGAAATAAAGAAATAATTAATTTAATTTATCCTAATTAAATTGAAATAAATAAATTTAACTAAGGAAGATATTCCTTAATTACTTAAGAAAATACCTTTTAAAATTTTAAAGGAGTCTAATTAATTACTAATTTCAAAATAATTAAAAATAACTAATTTCAAGTATATGAAATAATTTTCTAAAACTAGAATTTAATTGAAATAAATCTATTATTAATAAGAAATGACTTCAAATTTCTAAAAGAAAATATCTTCTCTTAGATTTTTGATAAAAAATAACAACAAAACTTATTTCTTATAAGTTTCAAACATGATCAATCAAATGTTGTTGATATGATGAATTAACTTAGTCTTAAAATTCAAATTGAATTAACTGAATCCAACTCAAATCAATAATTTAAGATATTTATAATAAATTATCATTTAAGAAACCGCTTAATTTTAAGAGTTTAGTTGGATTGTTATATTAGTAAGACTTAATTGCCTCATATGTTATGTTCATGTCATAATTTTTTACTGTTAATTTTTAATAGAAGTCTAAATGAAAAAAATTTGAAAAACGCAACTAATTTTTTTACTTAAACCATAAGAAAATACTGTATCTTTTACCCTATAAAAATTTTATATGACTTTGTATAAATGAACCAGACAAACCCTGCAAAAAGAGCCTAATAGAATCTATCATTTAGTTTTAAAGGTAAAACTACGTATATTAAAATGTTATTGATGTAGTATTATATTCTCAATATAGTTATTCAATAATATGTACTCAAGAATCTAATCAAAACGCTTTTTTAAAGCTATTAGCGACGAGTAAGAACTACTATTCTTGTACCATAATTTATGTATATAGAAATACACACAAACTTTAGGGGACCTTAAAGCTCAACCAATCTCTCATCTTTCTCATCGGCTTTTGTTACTTTCGTTTTTTTTTGGTTTAACACGGTGACAACCAGCCTTTCTTGGCAACTAAAATCAAACACCGAATACTCAGGACGTGCTCGTATGATGCGTACGAAAAAAAAAGAAATAGGGATAGAATAGAAGAGTGATTATGATTATAGAATTATTATTTTGATTACCTATATTTGAGTAATATTTTATTTTTCTCCTAATTTGAAAGAATGGGTATCATTATTACATAAGAGTGTTTGTTATAATTAATTAAAATATTATAATTAATTAATATTTATAATTAATTAATTATAATACAATTAATTAATTAAAATATAAGTAATTAAAATATAATTATTTATTAATTAAAATATTGTAATTAAAATATTATTAATAAGTTATAATATAAGTAATTAAAATATAATTATTTATTAATTAAAATATTATTAATTAGTTACAATATAATTAATTATAATAAATTTTTAATTTTTACAAAACAATCACTATCGTAATAATAATCATTCCTTTCTCTTAACCGACTATCATAATTATAATGATAATATCAATTCTTATTTTTTATTATATTCATTCCTATTTTTATTACTATTCTTTATTCGGACCAACAATCTTCAAATTTTGCAAAAAAAACGTAGATGCAACCAAATATATACGATACAAAACAAAAGTCAACTTTTCAGATTTTTCAGTTACGGGACTTATCAACATTTAGTTTTTGTATACCTCACAGAGTTACTGACTTCGTACCGTACCGGCCGAAAAATGGTACAAAATGGTAGGCGTCGGTATCGGGATCAAATACCGGTCGATACCAGTGTTTACCGAATGTTTATATTAATTGTGATTATTATTTATATGTAAAATATTTATAATTTATTATTATTTTAAATTAATTGTCATTATTATTTATTATTAAGATTTTTGAAAATATAGTTAATATAAACAGTAATCTAGTAAAGTATACAATACAGTTGTATAATATATCAATTTGAACTATTTTGTAATTTTTAAAAATTTTAAGAACTATTTTATAAATTTAAAAAATATTTCGAAAAGGTACCCAATATCAATCGGTACTAGTACAGTTCTATTCCAGAGCTCAATCTAATACCGAATTCGATACGGTATTCATAACATTGATACCTCATTTATTAAATAAACAAACACAAAATAACAGATAATTTGTTTTCTTTTAAGTCCATTAGTAACTGAGAAAAGCGACAATAGATAAAACAGTTGGTGGCGTAGTCTTTTAAGACATGACATTGGCTCACATGTCTCATCCAAAAAACACTTCCACATGGTGCAGGGACCCCCAGCAAGCTTTGGTTCTACGCTGCTCCTTTTACAGTGAATTGGCAGAGATTCCCCGTGGAGTTTCATACTCTCCCATATAAAACAAACCCAACCTCTCAGATGGTATGAAACCGTCCTACTTCAT
The DNA here is from genome assembly GCA_024752395.1 of Erythroxylum havanense. NCBI lineage: Eukaryota > Viridiplantae > Streptophyta > Magnoliopsida > Malpighiales > Erythroxylaceae > Erythroxylum > Erythroxylum havanense. The sequence goes on along the minus strand of JANTNU010000235.1, from coordinate 7,976,326 downwards.
GCATGATCGCTAGCATAAACCATATCGATTCAGCGTTTGGTTCCTTTGCCTGGACTGTGGGTCTGCTTCATCTCTGATTAAGATCGATCAGATCTCACGTATATAACCTAGAAAAGTTTTTTTTGTCATGGCCACGGAACGACGAACAATCTTCTCTACTGAAGCATTCCAGTGCAATTTAATATCTTGAACAGATTGCTATGAAGATAAACAGGAGATGGAAATATATAATTCACTAGCTTCAGTCTAGGCCCCATCAGAAAATTGGGGGCTCATAATATACTTCTACGGAAACTGCCCGAAACTTGACAGGACATGGAGTGGTTCTGATGAACTCTCATAGTTGACGTCTCTCCCCAGAAAGAAGAAAAGAAGCAAAAGAACTGTACATCTAGAAAGTAAAAGTACATGGTTCTCCAAATCAAAATAAGCTAGAGGTAATCCTCAATTAATGCGTGCAATTAGGGATTAGCTAACCAATTCCCGCAGACCAATGAAGATGGTTATAGTCAAGAAACTTCAAATAATAGACTTGTAAACTTTTTACATGCTAAAGATAATCCATCGAAAGCTTATCCGCGAACCTTTCCACTCCCCAGAGTGAGCTCAAGATCATCCACGCCTATCTCATGAATTCTCTCCCCCTCCCACGGTTTTACCCTGCCATTCTCAAACTCAAACTCCGAGTTCCTCCCCTTCTCTGTGGTTGTTGCAGCAGCCCAGCCTGGTCCTACATTCCCATTAACTCCACCCTGAAGAACACTCTGTGGAGCTAGCGGCTGCACAAGATTAAAAGTTGGTGAAGGAGGAGCCACTTGAGGTGCTGCTGTATGGACGCTCACCCATCGGCCAGAGTCCATGGCACAGGCATCAGATTCGTCACATTCTGGTATTGTCGCTGGTGTGAGATGATGGCACCGAGTAGGGCTTGAAGGAGCAGAGGCAGCGAAAAGGGGATGGCGAAATGAGTTCAGAGAGACATTTGAAATGGATTCCCAATCAGATTTGTGCTTGGAATTCCTAGTAGGGGAAGAGAGTGGTGGGGTTACAGGAGCACTATTGGATATTCTAAGAGGGGGAAGATTAGTGGGGATTGAGGCTATGTTGCGGAGGAATGGAAGGAGATATGAAGAGGGGTTCATATCGAATCGACTGGGACTAGGAAATGAGGAAGATGAGGGACTAGCATGATAAGAAGGCACTGGACTAGGGTAGTTTGAGGATTGTGGGCTTGGTTGAAGGGAAGAACAGGAGCTTAAGTTTGTCGGAGTGCTTCCAATATCAGTTGGAAGTGGCTTGGAACCCTGCAAAAGAAACAAGGAATGAATCAATGTGTTGGTATAAATAAGAGGTAAGCTTTTCCTTTTGACACTGTAGATAGGATAAAGAAAACTTCCATGGATGAAATGAAAAGGAACTGATTTAGCGCTAATCCGACAACATCAATCCAAGTAGAGCAAAGATTAGGAACAAAAGAAAAAGAAAAAGACTAATACAGAAACAGACTCGTTAAGGAAGGTTGCTCAAGAAGGAAACTAAAGTTTTCCCAAGACGACTCCTTGTACTGGATCAGAATTCTACAGTATGATACATATCAGATATCACTTTATGCAAACTGTAACTTCGAATTGAATATAGGATCAGGAAAAGTTGGACCAGAAACAGCCTTGACTGGGCACAAATTGGAAGCGAACTGTTAATAATAAGGAAATCCAAAGAACAGAACACAAGAGGGAAGATCAATTGAAATCTTTACCAAAATCGACGAAAACAGAGCGACCCTTGAAAGCAGATCTACGAAATAGTGACTATTGCAAAGAGGAAGAAAGACTGAAAAAAGAACCTTGCGATAAATGGTGCCGTCTTCTTCAACCGTCCAGCCAGCCTCAGAACAGAGAGCTTTTAAGACTTCGTTATTGTCACAGTGCTTAGGAAGCTTGTAGTTGCCTTGAGCTCTAAGTCCTGAGTATATCTTAGCAGCTATGGCTCTTCTCCTCCTCTCTCTTCGCTTATTATTTTCTCTCTCCTTCCACGTCGGAGTTCTCCCTGAGGATCCACCGGCTGTCATTTTTCCGGTGAAAAAGCAAGGCCCTTTAGCTATCTCTTTCTCCCTAGCTTCTGTATATATGGTGAAGACGTGATTTGTGCGTCTTTATCACAAGGTCACTGCTGTCTTTGATGAAGTATTGAAGAAAAAGTATGCCGCTTTCTCAGGCCCTCATGTCTCTCTAAAACCCTCTTTCACACTTGCAGGAAATGGATAAGTTTATGTAAAGGGGATGAAAGGTATACATGATTAAGTTGATGCAGAAAAGTGTAAATAGAGAAAATCAAAACCCTTTTTTGAGATGAAAAGGACATTCACAGGAGCTCCATATGCCATGCCCCTCCCAACCCCCTTCGGAGAGCGTGTAAAGGAGGAATCTTTTGCAAGCAAGTCATGCGAGAGACATGGTTATGGTGCTTGGTGGAAGACCCAGTTATTGGATGACGCTCAAAAATGGCCTAACTAGCTCTTAATTTAGTTATTTATACTATGGTTAACTGGGGCTTTTGGTCTAATCTTCTGGTTCACTCTACCCTTTTTCTCTATTTGTAGCACGAAGAAATTGAGGCACGAAAGGGGAGGGAAAGTTGGTGAATCTTATGACCTCACCATCTCTGCTTTGGTGTGAGTGTCAGTAAGTACGAAAAGGTTGAGATCTTTTGCCTGCCTTAAAATCACACAAATTTCAGAAAATTCAATATGGAGGGCTGAATAAGTCAGAGAATTATTCTGGGCTGTAATCGTATTTGTTTAGTTGAATTTCTTTCTTCTATCACACACTTCTTTCAATAAATTAGTGATTTTGATGAATTGTAAATCACAGTTTGTTTAGTTTATTGAGAAAGAAAATTCTCTATAATTTTTTTTGGGTAGACTATAAGATTAAGAACCAGTCAAGGCGGAGTCCCCTCGAAATGAGAACAAAACAAACAGAGCGATGAAGCGGGGTCCCCTTGGTAATTGGAATGGTCTCCCTCACATCACATTGGTCATTGGGTCTCCTCTCCTGTCCTGTCAACTTACTAAAGAGAGGATGGCCTGTAAGGGAGTGTGCATGAGTCATAACTTGTGGATGCCCACAGAAAGCAAAATTTTCGTGGGGTTTTGGTGATAAGGAAGATGCCCTCCTCTCCGGCATTTGGGGTGGCCTGACGTGATGTTCAGTTTGAAACGGTACAGATATGGACAAAGAAAAGGGTAAAAGCCGTGGAGAGCCATCAATGAAATATGAATAGTGTTGGTGCCAAGGTGCTTTAGGCACTGTCGAAGAATTTTTCAGACACGTTCAGGATTTAAATTTTTTAATATTAATTTATTAAATAATTAGTTTTAATTTAAAAACTAATAATTACGCATTTCTATTAACATAAACATATAAAAATACTAACAAAAACAAAATATATTGTTACATCAAATTTAGATAGAACAAGAATGAGTTCTGTAAGATCGTTAAGATTTGAGGTTAAACTCTTCACAAGATTATATGAATTTGTATTGCTATTTAAAATTCAATATCAATTATTGAAATTAAGATTTCATTTAGTTTTGAGTATTCCTTAAATGACATATCACCAAAAAAATAATTTATATTCAAATATTTATCTAAGATACATTTGAATGACAATAATTACCCACTCTTTATTTATAAAATAATTTCAAACTTAGCTCAATGTTACATAACTTTAAAGATTTTGGAAGAGACTTAGATTTAGAAATTTCACTCCTCAAAATGATGTAGCCTAGGTATGTGTAATTTATTAATTTAATTAAACGAGATATTTTAGTTAAACTTAACTAATTAGTTAGTTTAATTAGATATAATATGTATAACTTTTTTGGATCTTTGGAACGCGCAAAAAGTTACATTAGCAAACTCAAATATTGGGGTAAAATTGAAAAAAAATAAATGTTTAAATGTTTTCTCAATTTTTAAAATTCTAATTATAATTTGAAAATTGGGTAAAGTTTTAATTAGCCCTATAAAAAATCAAAATATGACGAAACATTATGTAACTTAAGATGGGCGGATTTTCAATCCATTGAAAGTTTGTTTTCTTCGTTGGCATTGTGGTTCTGGCGAGAGAGTCATGAAAGGGTTGGTTTTGGGAGGAGACGGAGAGTGGAGTCTTGTTCCCTCGTAAGAAAATTCTCAATATTTAATTAAATAAGTTGGTGTAAGTGGTTTAGTACTCTCGTCTCTTAATTAGAAGTCTTAAGTTCGAGTTCTGAAAATAAAAAAAAAATCTGTTTGATCAGCACTTTACCCTTTAGCTAACCTGATATAAACGGAGATTAATCTGAAAGTGACTAACTTAAAGACGTCTTTTTATAAATTGAGACTTTCTAAAAATACTTCATAGGCTTATTAAAAAAAAAAAAAAACTCAATGTCTCGCCACAGTACAATCCCTTCTCCACTCCAAGAAGGCAAGAACAAACTCGCAACTGAATTTTAAGCAATAATGAGCACTCCAAGTCCAAAGGCCACAGGTCGTAATCTGACAACTGATAATAATAGGGGGCGTTGGCACGTGCTGCTGCTGACCCATCTAAGCTTGAGGGAGACTCGTCCAGCTTAGCTGGCAAAGCCTATATTCATGCACCACGTCTGTCGTCTGCCAATTTCTAATGCCACGTGTCCCCTCTCCCACACGGTCTTGTCCACTTACAAGAAATATTCCCTCCCTCGCGTCTTCGCTAGCACCAGATTTTCTTCATATGGTTCGTCTTGTTTTCTCAGATTATTTCTTTTACTCTTATTTTAAGAAATTAATGCAAATGTTAATATCATTTTTAAATTAGACTCATAATAAATTGAAAGTTTGAGAATATATAATAGTAAAATATGATATGCAGTGAATTATGAATAATGAGTAGTTTTCGTAATTCATCAGAAATTATAAATAAAGAGAATAAATTTTAAAATAACCTGAGTTTATAAATAATGGATAGTGAGGCAATTAAAATTGAAATTGGTTGAGAAGATTAAATTCCAATGACACATCTTGACCAAGCACGAGCGAGAAAGGAAAGGGCATAGCTTTGGTTTGGGTTGCTATCCGACAAAGACTCAAGACCCCACATCTCACGTGGCCTAAGAACGAGACTAACGGAAGCTCTTGTCAAGTTTTCTTCAGGATAATGATTGAATGTATTTTTATTATCAAATCACGCTCAAAATAAACTTTACTTGTAACTTTTTTAGTTTTTAGTTAAATAAACATGTGAACCTCAAAAATAATGCGTAATTATTTTTCCCCCAGGCATTTTTCTGTCTGGTAACTACAAACTTTAGTAGTATTTAATAATTATAAGAATCATTAAAATAATAATTAACTATCTAAATTCTTTCAGTAAAGAAGTAGAAAGGGAACGGAGAAAGTACGAAGGTGGGGCTCTTTTTTTTTTTTTAAGAAGATGAATCCTACATTACAACATGGTGTTTGCGGTATCTTCGTTAATCAAATGTTTGAATTTTAATCAGCAAATAAAAACTTAATAAAGAATCAAATATTGAGATTTACATAAAAATTATTCCAATCTAAGGAATAAACTACGAGTGCATATTTACCAAGCTTAAATAAAGATTTATAAAGTTTATTATCTCCTCCACAATTACAAATTTTCTTACAAAATTTCAACATTGAAACTCCAAGTTGATATGTCACTTTCAAACTAGTCTAAATAATAATAAAAAAGATGAGAATCGTTTGCTCTCTTTCTTTTTTTCCTTCCCCTTTGATAGTTTGTGCACCATTTAATGATTGAACTTATGTCTTTTTTTTATATATATTCCGAAATAGGTTTTTTTACATCATACATTGTCACCTATATGACCATATTAGTAATCATATCTTTTCCAATGTACACCATTATAGAGAGACGACTATATATTTCATGAACAATGGTATGTACACAACCATGGATGTCTTCGCCCTTCCCATCCTTTTTGATATGATTGGAGAGATTTACACAGTTGATCGATACATTTATGTAAGTGAAGGATACAGTTATGTAAGTGTAGTATACAGGCATGTAGCACTCTACACGGTCGTGTTTCCCACAAAAAAATTTCATCAAACTGTCATTTGTCTTGCCTTCATTTGTTCGTCATTCCTACAAATTATAAGAGCATCAATGATTACCAAAAATCTCAAGGTAGAGTTGGACACTCAACAACCTCTGCCTCTAGCCCAATTATGGGAAAGACGTGTTATGCTTCAACAACTACTTCAGAAACATCTTGGCAAGCTTACTACAGAGCTCATACTTACTTCCAAAATTTGCTTTAGTCTACATATCAACACTATTGAAGTTTGTATGAACCTTTTTCAATATCAATTATTACTCCTTAATCACAAACCTCAATCAATGATATTTGACACCTATGTACTTTATGCAAGAATGATACGTAGTATTTTTGCTCAAGTCAATAACATTTTGACAATCACAAAATAGTACATAGTCATCTTGGTTCACATCCAACTCTTGAAGGAATCTTTTTCAACCAAAATATCTCCTCTTTAGCTTTTACTGTACCTATATACGTTGCTTCAGTCGTAGATAAAGCTACGAACATTTGTAGTTTAAATTGCCATGAAATGATACATTCTGCAAACTTGAACAGAAAACTTGAAGTAGATTTTCTTCCATCAAGATCTTCAGCCATATCTACATCCGCATAACCTTCTAGAATTGGCTCATTATCACTAAAACACAAACTCCACTTTGAAGTACCTTTTAAGTAGCTTAAAATTTATTTCACTACTTTCTAGTGAATCTTTCCTGAATTAGACAAGAATCTTCTCAATAACCTAATAGCCTATGCAATATCTGACCTTGTACATACTATAGCATACATCAAAGATCCTATTGCAAATAAGTATAAAATAGAAGACATACCATCTTTCTCTTTTTTATTGAGGGGCATGCATATATGCTCAATTTAAAGTGAGGTGTCAGTAGCATGTTAACTGACTTGACATGTTTTATATTGAACCTTTCTAACAGTCATTCAATCATCTCAACCTACAATCAGCATATCATCAACATATAGAAGAAACATGATTAAGTTCCCACCTGTTAGCTTCTTGAAATACACAAAAGCATCGACATAAGTTCGATTGTAACCATAACCCGTCATAAAGAAATTAAACTTTCAATACCACTACCTTGAAGCTTATTTCAACCCATATAAACTTTTCTTCAACTTGCATACTGGATTCTTCTTGTCTTTACTTTTGAAGCCTTTTGAATACTCTATCTATATCTCATCATTTAAATCTCCATACAAGAAGATTGTTTTAAAATTCATCTGTTCAAGTTCAAGATCTAAGCTGACTATCAAACTCAAAATTATTCACTAACAAAATGATTCTTTTTTAATCATTGAACTTAATGATTGATTTAATTAATTATTTTAATTAAAAATTTATTTTTAATTTATTATGATACTAATAATTTTAATTTAATTAGAAACTTATTTCTAATTATATGTATTGTTTAATTAGAAACTCATTTATAATATTCAATTTATGAATATACTTATTTAAATTTAATTAAAACCTTATTTCTAATTAATATTGAACTAATCAATTTTAATTTTATAATTCACTTAAAAACTTATTTCTAAGTATCATAAATTCATTCAAATTTGCAATAAATTTAAAAGCTCATTTCTAAATAAATAATTTATCATTTATTATATAATTCTTACCTCGTATTCCTACTCATTAAAACATTTAAGCCCATATCAAAATTCATTTAAACCCAAAACCCATTTCAACTGAATTTTTAACGGTAAAGGTATGTAAATATGCCTACATCCGAATTATTAATGCAATAATAAATTAGAAATAAGTTTCTAATTAACTTAAATTAATTAAATAACGTCTATAAGTCGAACAAAATGAAATTTTTATCACTGTCATAGTTTGGGGTGTCAATAGGCCCAGTCGCTCCTAGCCTCTCATTAAATGACCCACTGGCTGACTTGGCCCATCCTTACTATTTTATAAAAAAATTACAAAACAAAATCGTTTTTGTTGTTTTGATAGGTCACAAACCGCCCAGGCCTAACTCGTGGTTCAGTCAACCAAAGTCGAAATCAGGTTGAGCCTGCCCAAAATTGCCAAGCCTAGTTATGGTCGATGTTAGTGAAACAATACCTAGTCTATCATCCTATTTCAAGATAGACAGTCATTAAAAAAGAAGACGTTGCTATCGAAGAAGTAGGCGGGCTAGAGAAGGAGACTTTGTCCACTTTTAGGAGAACAAATCCTCTGCTTCAGTTAACCAGTTCATACTCCATTTCATTAAATTTCATTAATATATTTATAAAAGATCTACATAAATATGTGGACAAAATTAAATGACACAATATTGCAACACCAGAACGGAACAAGTTGCTCCAACTCCGCTTGGGCAGAATGTTCACTGCTTCTATGATGTTCCTCCTCACCAAACTGCCATTGTATACAAAAGTTCTTATTTTTGGGGTGTAATCTTTGATTGTACAAATAAACTTCGTACAAAAAAAATGTATCCAGAACAAAAATTACTGATTAACTTTTGCTTTAGTCTAAATATAATCTCAAAATTTGTAATTCTACACCATTTTTAATAATTTATAAATTCTTCTTATTTAATATGCTTATTTTTTTGGGTAAATCATCTCTTGTATATGATTTCTTAATCGGTTATGACTTCTTACAATGACAATATGAGAAGCCTTATCAATTAATGGGAAATAGAACAGCATGCATGAATCCTCACTGTGGATGCATCATGTTTGCACAATTCAGTGCCCTCATTGGCATCCCGTTCTCTCGGTTCCTCATCAAAACCTATTCCACAGTCAGTTATGTCACTATTTCCTGTGAGTACGTAGAAGAGACCTTATTACGTACCCCAGGATCACGTGAAAGGATTAAAAACGAAAGTAATGCGAATACCTAGATTCAGTTCCATCTCGGGTTTCGATGTCGATTTTAAGCTCCAAACGTCTCCGAATTTCTCGGGTCCTTTAGTAGAAAACGCTCACCTACTCACGAGCTAGGCCTTTCTACAGTTTCCTCAGCGTTTCGAACTTCCTTAACGGGTCAGAAACCTTATACTCGTGAACGTTCTCTTGAGCAACTGCAGGAGACCTAACCTTTATATAGCTTCCATATCAGGCTTCCCCATCACAAGGCTGATATGGACTCAGTCCATACTGATTGAGACCTATTTTCTATCCGAACTTTAACCCATAAATTTAGATCATTTATTGGGCCACTTTATTATCTTTATCTGGATCAAATGGCGTAACTTAACCGGTAATTTATTTAAAAACTAAAATTGCAATTAATGTTAGTCTAACTTCAGAGATATCGACAAAATTGCCCTTTGGGGCAAAAATTGTCTAACAATCTCCCCTTTGGACTATCATTAATTGAGGTAGACTTTAGTTTAAAAACAATTTAAAAACCCCGGTAAGCCACACAACTTTATAGACGTCTAAATTTAAAAAAACAAACATTTGATCCAAAGATAACGAAAGTCCATCATTCTGTCCCGCAAGGCTTTCGGTACCGAAAAGTATCAAATGCATGTGTCATATGTGACACAGATCCAATACAATCACAAGTACTTAATACCCCACTAACATGAATGGGAAAATGGAGTGTGGCAAACTACGATGATACCTTTATGATCTAATTGTATCATCTTCGTTTGTCGGTCTCAATTTCTCTGACTTTATGCTAAACAGCATTAGAGAAATTCTTTATGTTCTCCAACTGAATGCTAAACTGCATTAAAGAACCTTTATGGGATTAAAAACTTATATCCCCCTATGTCATGTCAAACTTTATAGCTAGCTATGTTAAACTTTATACGTCTAAATGACATAGGCACAAGGTCAATCTGTACATATGCCCAGTGACCTTGAAATGCTTAAGATTGGCACAAATCTTAAGACTTTCATACGTACTATGCCTATGTATGATGACACTTAATACTGAGGATAAAGGGTGATCATCTCGATCACAACCATCATACTATCATAATACTTCAAAATGTACAAATGTACATGGAGCAAACCTAACGATCCCTTAACAGGCAGTGTCTTACGACATCTAAACATCCATATTGTATAATACTTGTGTTTTAAACACAAGTGGGTGAGTTAAAGGATTGATTCACAATTCCTCAATCCTTAAATGCTCCAAACCTTGATGTCACTTTTCATGTCAACATCTTTATGATCAAATAATTGATCTTTAACTACTATGATCCTGTGATATTCTTCGTTATCATTAAACAACACTCTAAGAAGAATGTCACAATAAAACCAGATGGGTCTAGCCACTGAATGGATCACAGACCACTCAGAAATTAAATTTCTGAGTCAAACCGTCTGCAAAGTAGCTCCTTGGCATGCACTCTGCATGCCTAGTCGAGGAAGTTACATGTGTCTCTATGACACACTTCTACGACAATGTACCATTTGCAAACTTGAATTGTAACCTTAAGTGGACTTTCTATCATTCGAACACATAGCAAACTTCAAACCTGAATTCCCTACGAGGTTCAGTCTGTTGACCTTTCCTATATGTCAACTTATAATCTTAATACTTTCAACTATCTCAATACTCACTTGACTGTATTCCGAACGTCTATAACTGGGTTAACCAGATATTGACCAAATAGTCAAACAGTAATTGCAATGTCCTATCCAATACATAGCTAAGCATACATCAGCTATCCATCGTACTAGAATACAGAACATTCCTCATGATCTCTCTTCTTCACTTTATTCTTTGGGTACTATACCAAATATTATCTCTCACTATGAGAGACAAGTGTTACTACAGGTTTACTATCAACCGTATTAAAACTTTGTAACACATACTTAATGTATGCAATCTTTGAGAGATTTGTTGAGTGTTGAGATATGTCCTGGTAAATCCGAATACCTAGGACAGAAGATGCTATACTAAGGTCCTTATGTCAAGGTTCTTGACCAAAAACTGCTTAACCTCATACAACATGATCAAGTGACTTGATGTGATCAATTTACCATCCTTATGCTGTGATAGGAAGATAACTTTCTCCCCTAAACTCCCCTAACTTCATAGTATAGGCATCTTGTAACTTGATTTTCCAAGAAGCTGGAAGAGGCCATAACCTCACCAAATGTAAGGTATCACCTTTAGAAGGTTTACTGTAAACTATATATTGATCTGAACTACTCACAAACCATGTCGATACTTTCTGGATCCTGGGACCCTACAGATTTTATCTCATAGACCACTTTATAAAGGTTTTTTACACAGGAAGATGGTTATGACAACCTTCTAATGGAGTTCTATATCATCATAAACTACAATTGCTTTTATCACTCAAAATGTATCCTACAAGGATACGAGAAGAAAAGGTAACACAAAGTCAGCCTTTTCCCTGAGTGACCCTTCAGGCAATTGAGCAAGTCATCAAACCATTAAACTTTATCCTGAAATCCTTTAGGTCTCAAACTTTATTTACAACTGACAAGCTTGCAGTTCCTGATGCAAATCAACTAGCTCCCCTGACCTTACTGTGCTTCATGGCTTACATCCCGTCATTCATCACATCCCACCACACATCCGCATTGGATCCAGAAATAGCTTCCGTAAAAGTAATTGGATCTGTAATATGTCTAATAACATAGCACAGTACACCTGACAGACTATGTTGTCAGATGGGATAGCAGGTCGTCTCAATCCAGTAGATTTACTTAACCTTATTAGATCTTGTACCTCCAGGAATCCCTCTGTGTACAGGTATGGGTTTCTATTCCTGTACAGGTACGGTACAAAAATCTAGATCTACTGGATCTAACTGTATGAGTATTGGATACGTGACAACTGTAGTATCTACCTTACTATCGTTCGAAAGGTCAAATGACCCACCATCATAGACATGGTGTTCCAGAAACTTGGCTGTTTGTGATTCCACTATTTTGGTCCTTCTTAATCTACAGTAAAATCTGTAGCCTTAAAGTGGTTGAGATATTTTACTAAATAGCAATGAAGAGAACGAGTATGCAAAATTTCTTTATAAGGATTATCCGACTGATCCTACTGAGGTAGGACAGCCTTTTACACGAGTGTGCGCAAGGCTGAGTTTCTAATTAGGTAGATGAGTCCTGCTCTGCATTGACTTCTTTAAGTCCTTTAGGGTGCAGTATGCTTTACGGCAACACACCATTTTGCTCAGAACTAATTGGCATAATAAACTAAGTCACTATTCCAACTAACTTCATATATCTGGCAAACGGACCTTTTAAAGTCCTGAATCATCATGTTTGCCATGATATTCTCCTCTATGGTCAAATCTGACTATCTTGATACATTTTTCCAACTGGTTCTCAACCTTCAAGCTTTAAACAAGAACACATGACTTTGATGTGAAAAATCACCAAGACATGTCAGAATACTTTATAATTGCACTATGCAATTATATGAGGTCTACTGAAATCTTTATGTATCAGACTCAACAAGTTAGAAGTATAAGTTGGCCCCAGTGTCCTTATTAGTCAACTTACCCCTGTGACTGTCAATACATGTTCCAAATCATCTTAATCTAGAATTGGAAAATGCTTTCCTTAATCACTCTCTCAATCCTAGCTCTGGAAATATGACATAAACTTTATGTCACACCAAGTATAACTTCTCATTCATCAGGTCCTTCATACCTTGTCTAGCATGATACGAAGAAGTATATAACTAATCCGGGATAAGACATATTTTATACAAACTGTATGACAAGAAAGTCACTTTCATGTTTTGCATTAAACCACAACTGTATAACAGAAGTACTAAATGCAAAACATCAACTTTCAGTGTCCTTAATTGATCAAAAGATCACATATAAAATTTGTCATGTATATCTTAATGAACCTTACTATAAAGCAATATATACACCCCTATAGATATATTTTCCACATCTTTATTGTTGTACACCATCAGTTCCTCCTTCCCTTATTTGGTTTCATCCTGGATATGAATTACTGCATCGTGGAAACACCTTGATCAAATGTTCCACTGAATAGTCACTGATACTTAATGCAACTATCACAAATTAAATTCATAATTAATAAACTAAAGAGTAGCCTGATGGTCTCAATCTTCCCTTTAAACCTCATACTACCGGTTTCTTTATGTCTTCATGTCTAAGGACATGTACTAGAACCGGTTTTGACCAGCTTCAGCAAGTGGAGAAGATTTGAGCTTTCTACCTTTAAACTTAATGATCTTCATCTTTGTCTTCCCTTTAGCTGCTTTGAGGACTGTAGGAGTAACTACTGTAGTTTCTCCACCTCAGCAACACAATGGGATATCAAAGTATTGAAGTCTCAACATTTTCACCTACTGTGAAAATGAATTATTCTTGATAAGTACTCCATTACTCCCCTTTTCCTCTGTATACTTTATGGAGAATAATGCCTTTAATAAGGCACATGTCTCAATAACGAATGAGACCGTACCTCAGAGAGACTTTATCAAGAAACTCCTTCGCTATGTTTGTGTTCAGAAGTTCACTTTGCAGATGGTTAGGTGCGGATTCTTAATGGTCAACAGATGTAATATGTTAGATCGATCCTAGGCTTCATAGGCTACTTATTGAGCTTAACAGCTCATGGATGTAATTGGAGATGGCTTACCCTTTCATATGGCCATTTCAACTACAGCTATCTCCATAACCTTCAAAACATCCTCCGTCCAATTCTCCGTCTAATTCTTTATATTGAAACCAACAAGAGTTTCAATGACGAAACTGATTTAGTTGACTGAAAAGGTGACTTCATGATGATGATCTTTAAATCAGCACAAATGTAGGACAACATCGATACTAAAGCCATCGATAGTATCTTTCCTGAAAATCCGATCACATATATTATCAAACACCTTTGGGCTGAATACATAATATATGCAATTAGACTTTCACACATAAAAGCGATCGGAGTATAGACTATCAACTCCCCTGACACTACCACCTTTGGGTGAATAGATCAGTTGAGCAACAACCTTCCTCCATCTAATGCCTTTATATACATCTCAAAATTTTATGTAAGGCTAACACCTTTGGGCAGAATAACCAAACATAAAATCATAGACATCCCCAACATGTAAGCAAAATAATCCAGAATATTGACTCGAAAGGCCACTTTGGTGACTACATTCTTACCAGCATCCAAAAAGTCCGCAAACACAAGAGATACATCTTTATGTCATCCTCACATTCTTTATGGGCATATTGTGTGTGACAATGCAACCTCAATAAATGCAAAAACTCCGAATGCACATTCTTATTGTCACACGCACGTGCTGAAGACATTCTTCGAAAATTTCATTTGAGACTTTCGTAAAAGAAAAATCTAAATAGAGTGACTATCGTGCGTCACCGGATACTGAACCAACCTCCTGAGATATGACAATGTCATATATCTCCCTTATGACAAGTTTATTGCACAAAAATTCACTCAAAATGGCTTCAAAATGTCTCAATTCCTATTTCCAATTGATTATCATGGAATCCCGAATACTGAAAATGAGACCCGAGACATGAGACCTCATGTATCTCCCTCATACGAAGTCCGAAGCATGAAAATTCAATCGAAATCGGATTCAGAATACCTTAACTCATTTTTTTGGAGTTAAACTTTAATTTATTACAAATGTAATAAATCCAGAAAAATAGAAAAAGGTTACTTTATAAATTTTCTGGACCTGAAAACTGACCCAAAACACCCCGTGGAAGCTTTACGAAACATTTGGAATTTTTGGTTTTTTTTGGGAGTACTGTAGCAGTCTGTACGTCAATGAGCGTGCGGGTGCGGTGCACGTGTCACGCACGCGCGCGGCCAGACACGCCATAGCCACGTCTAGGGCATGCTTCGCATGCCCTCCACGAGCAAAACGTGTGGACACTGTGGGCGCGTGCGTGGCACGCTCCGACACTTGTCCCCATCGCCCGTTGCTACGTATCGGCCGCGTGCCCATCCGACACCGGAGGCGATTTTCGACATCCCAGGAGCCCATTTTTTGCTCCGTTTGGCCCGTTTTCAACCCGTTTTTTGTAGCTAGCCGTATGTATACTACTTTTATGCAATTAATCACGCAAAAAAGCTAAAAAAACGAATCAAAAATAACGAAAAACCAAAAGAGATAAAAACTGAAAAATCTTTGTTTATGGCAATCCGATCACGTAACCACTATGATACCACGTGTGAGTACGTAGAGGAGACCTTATTACGTACCCCAGGATCACGTGAAAGGATTAAAAATGAAAGTAATGTGGAATACCTGGATTCAGTTCCATCTCGGGTTCAGATGCCGATTTCGAGCTCCAAACGTCTCTGAATCTCCCGGGTCCTTTAGTGGAAAGTGCTCACCGACTCACGAGTTAGGCCTTTCTACAGTTTTCTTAGCGTTCTGAGCTTCCTTAACGGGTCAGGAACCTTATGTTCGTGAACGTTCTCTTGAACAACTGCAGGAAACCTAACCTTTATATAGCTTCCATATCGAGCTTCCCCATCACAAGGCCGATATGGACCTGGTCCACACTGATCGGGACCCATTTTCTATCCGAACTTCGACCCATTAATTTAGATCATTTATTGGGCCACTTTATTATCTTTATCTGGATCAAATGGCGCAACTTAACCGGTAATTTATTTAAAAACCAAAATTGCAATTAATGTTAGTCCAGCTTCAGAGACATTGACAAAATTGCCCTTTGGGGCAAAAAATGTGTAACAATTCCATGATGGGCATATAGAATGCCCCAGTATTTGCTGAAGTATCAAACAATGACATTTGACTGCGCTTTCGCTGTTTTTGGTTTTAGTATCAGAAGCCAGATAGTATGTTCGACTCTTAAGCAGGACATTGACAGTACAGCTAAAACACCTGGGATATGGAGTCTTTTCAGAGATTATCTACGCTCTCGTAACCTTAAGATCTCAAGATTTCAAGCTCCAACACCGAAAAAGTGTGTTTTTTAACCTTGAAGCGCCCGTAAGCGAAACTTTCTTTGAAGATTTTTAGTCGGTTCGATTTCAGAAGAATTCAATAAATCAAGTAGTGAATGCGATATATAGAGCTATGCCAATTCTACATCTTTTTTTAAGGTTGCCCACGAGATGTTCTAAGAGGTGTTGGGTGCAGCGGGTGTATTTTGTGAAAAAGAAAAATAAAATGAGCAAAATAGACACAGGATTTTTAACGTGATTTACCCTTAACTTTGGGCTACGTCCACGGACAAAACTCAGAATATTTCTTCCACTATTACAAATAATGGGTATACAGAG
>JANTNU010000235.1:7933869-7947571 GCA_024752395.1 Erythroxylum havanense | reverse complement strand
GCACTTGTGATGTTGAAAGGCATAAGGAAAAATAATTTGTATTACTACCAAGGAAGTACAGTTGTTGGGACAGTAGCAGCGGTAACTTCTAGTAGCAAGAAGGATGCAGAGGCTAGAAAGTTATGGCATATGTGTTTGGAACATGCTGGTGAAAAATCCTTGCAAATTCTTGCCAAGCAAGGATTGTTAAAAGGTATGAAGACTTACAAATTGGAATTTTGTGAGCATTGTGTTCTAGGGAAAAAACGAAGAGTGAAATTTGGTACTGCTATTCATAATACCAAGGGAATTCTGGATTATGTGCACTCAGATGTGTGGGGACCTGCTAAGACTCCATCTCTTGGAGGTAGGCATTATTTTGTCACTTTTGTTGATGATTTTTCCAGAAAAGTAAGGGTGTTTACTATGAAGAACAAAGATGATGTGCTTGGAGTTTTTCTTAAGTGGAAAGCTCAAGTTGAAAACCAGACAGGAAGAAAGATCAAAGTTCTCCGAGCAGACAATGGTGGAGAATACAAGAGTGATCCTTTTCTGGAGGTATGTCAAGAGTTTGGCATAGTTCGGCACTTTACAGTTAGAAAAATACCACAACAGAATTGGGTGTCGGAGCGTATGAACAGGATACTGGTGGAGAAAGTTTGTTGTATGTTATCTAATGCTGGGTTAGGCAGAAAGTTTTGGGCTGAGGCAGTGACGTATGCTCAACATCTTATTAATTGTTTGTCATCATCTGCAATTGATGGCAAGACTCCTTTAGAGGTATGGTCTGGAAAACCTGCACCAGATTACGATTCTTTGCATATTTTTGGTTCTACTGCATATAATCATATGAATGAATCAAAGTTAAACCCACTAAAAGAAGGATCTATTTATGGGCTTTAATTCTGGAGTTAAAGGATACCGTTTATAGTGTCTAGAGTCAAAGAAGACAATTGTTAGCAGGGATGTTACATTTGATGAATCTGCCATGTTAAATAAGGTAACTCCAGAAGGGGTTGATGGTACTTTACAGTAGGTGGAGTGTATACCGAAGTAGGTGGAGTTTGAACAGACAGTAGTGATCCCAACAAAAAGCACTAATAATGACTCTCCTATAGCAGAAGAAGAGTCATATGAGGAAGAGGTTCCGACCCAAGAACCTCCACAATAATCAAATTCAATTGCCGTTAGAAGGATAAGATGAGAGATTCAAAAACCTGCTTATGTTGCTGACATGGTAGCTTATGCACTTCCAGTTGTTGATGATGTTCCATCTACCTTCCCAGAAGTAATTAAAAATTCAGAAAGTGAGAAATGGGCAGGTGCAATAGAAGAGGAAATGCAATCTCTTGAGAAGAACAAAACATGGAAGCTGACACAACTACCAAAAGGAAATAAGACAATTGGATGCAAATGGATATTTGCAAAGAAAGAAGGATTTCCTAATAAAGATGATATTCACTACAAGGCCAGGTTGGTGGCTAAAGGCTACGCTCAGAAGGAAGGAATTGATTATAATGAAGTATTTGCTCCCGTTGTTAAACATTCTTCAATTGATTGTAATGAGGTATTTGCTCCAGTTGTTAGACATTCTTCCATTAGAATTTTGTTGGCCTTGGTAGCACAATTGAATTTGAAGCTAGCTCAACTTGATGTAAAAATCGCGTTCCTACACGGTGATTTGAAAGAGAATCTATATGTCTCATCCAGATGGATACAAGGTTGCTGGTAAAGAAAATTGGGTTTGCAAATTGAAAAAATCATTGTATGGACTGAAGCAATCTCCAAAGTAGTGGTACAAACGATTTGACAAGTTTATGAAAGTTCAGAAATACACAAGAAGTAAATATGATTATTGTGTATATTCGCACAGACTTCAAGATGAGTCCTACATCTACCTACTCTTATATGTTGATGATATGCTGATTGCGACAAAGAGCCAAAGTGAAATTGACATATTGAAGGCTCAGTTGAATAAAGAGTTCGAGATGAAGGATTTGGAGGAAGCCAAGAAGATTCTTGGCGTAGAGATAAGCAGGGATAGAGAGGGAGGAAAGCTTTGGTTGTCACAGAAGTAGTATTTGAAAAAGGTCTTACAACGTTTTGGTATACATGAAGATTCAAAACCTGTAAGTATCCACTTGCTCCTCATTTGAAACTAAGTAGTCAATTATCTCCAAAGATGGATGAAGAACGATAATACATGGCAAAAGTCCCTTATACTAATGCAGTAGGAAGCTTGACGTATGCAATGGTATGTACGAGACCCGATATTTTACAGGCAGTTAGTGCTGTAAACAGATACATGCATGATCCTGGTAAGGTTTATTGGCAAGCTGTGAAATGGATTCTACGGTATATCCTACATACCGTAGATGTTGGTTTATCATTTGAGCAGGATGAATTACTTGGTCAACGAGTAGTTGGATATTGCGATTCTGACTATGCAGGTGACTTAGATAAGCGACGGTCTACAACTGGCTATTTGTTCACTTTAGCGAAGGCGCCAGTTAGTTGGAAGTCTACTTTGCAGTCAACGGTGGCTTTGTCTGCAATAGAGACAGAGTATATGGCTATTATAGAAGTTGTGAAAGAAGCAATTTGGCTTCATGGGTTGCTTAAAGAGTTGGGAGTTGGTCAGAAACAAATTGAGGTATATTTTGACAATCAGAGTGCTATTTATTTAGCAAAGAATTAAGTTTTTCATGTAAGGACGAAGCACATTGATGTTCGAACTACAGAGAATCCTGCAGATATGTTGACCAAGGTGATTACAAGAACCAAGTTTGATCATTGTTTAGACTTGGTCAATATCCTACACATTTGAGTTGGCGCCCAAGGGCGCAAATTCGAAGTACTACAAAGGTTGTTTTGTTTGATTGAGATGATGAATGGAGCTTGCATTTGGTGGGATCCGAAATTGTGCCAAGGTAGAGATTTGTTGTATTTTTTTTGACTTTGATGAATTTGGTATTTTTTTGACTTTGGTGGCACAATTTCTATCCCATATTGGGAAGAAATAAAAATGGGAGGAGTTTGTTAAGTTATAAAAGAACACCTCCCCCTCCTAATCTAATCCATCCCAAAATTTGATGAATACCTAAAATTTGTATACATATCAAATTTAGTATTCTCTTCCTAATAAAAGCAGGCTGCCTTAAGTGGTGCTCAGAGAAGTAGGTGAAATTGGCCGAACTCCGTTATCAATTTTCGGGTGTATTCTTTCCTTATCTCTTTTATTTATTTTACATTTATAGTATTCAATATTATTTTTCGGATATATTTGTAGTGTTGTGTTCAATTTACTTGGGTGTATTTACTGTTCATGTGTGTACACGAGTTAGATTGTGATAAATACACTGTGTACGTAATTTTTATCTAGGAGGCCGGATTTTAAGTGGGACCGTTTGTGACCCCTCCATCCTTTCCTGGGATCTTACGTGAAATGGTAATACTGTCTTAGGAGTCCATTTGGTGGTCTTTCCTGGGTGTTACCGAATCAGTTCACTACACTAGTTGTTTACCTCAGAGGAAAAAATACCCGATTTTTTCAACAATTAATGCTAAACACCACATAGTTGGGGAAACAGATGAACCCGCTATGTGTAGGATCAAAGACAATCTGGTAATTCCTCATCCTACTCTCCCTGGATATATCTCTTGAGAAGTATATGACAAGATTCATCAATGAAAACTAACATGATTACAGGAGTTTTCTTGTAGATTCCAGTTTGACCATTTAGGCACAATGAATACGAGAGATTCATAACAACTACATTTGCTTATTATAAAGCTTCTTTTAGTATGGTATGCAGATTGTTTTTCAAAACTGGGATTGTTGTTGTTTTTATATCAAAAAAGTCGTGTGAAAATGATAATCATTTTACATGCTTGCAGATGGCTGGGTTCCTCATCTTCAACTTCATCTTTTTGTATCACAAGTGAAGCAGTATTCTAATGAAGAAAATATTATTTTGAGTTCTTTCAACCTTTAGGAAAGAAATTTGTTGAGGCTTCATGAAGTTTTCCACCCTGAAATTAGACTGTTTAGGAAGAAATACATGATAACATCACTTCCGTCAATGATCTCCACAAGCCTTACAATATCCTCATTTGTACCTGTAATAGTTGACAAGATCAAAGAAGGCCTTCACAAATTAGTCAATGGTTACATAATCCAATAACTGAATCCCATCCAATAAAATTTTCCTTGTTTTGTTAGAACTTATATTTAGCTTACACTATCAAAGCTAAATTGAAAAAAATTTTGAGAGGTTGATGATATCTGCCAACTCTATTTTTGCTCAAGCTACATTTAGGTGATTTTTCTCATCTTCCCATGTGCATTTCATATGCTGGGAAAGTGACGGAAACATGTGTTGGACGAGTCAGTGCTGGAATTGGAAATGAGATTTTTTTACTTAAACAGGACTAATACATGCTTTGGAGTTGTGGCATTGTGAAATTATTGAGGGCGTGCACTACAAGAAATTAAAAATTTATCGACGGTCAAAGTTGATGCTAAATCGAAGAATTCTATCGATAATAATATTCACAGACGGAATAAAAAGGCAAATAACGGCATCGTTAATACGGCCGTAAGTAATTATAACGATGGAATTTTCATGTATTTCTGTCGATAAAATATACCGACGGAAAGAAGCAACTATTGGTAAACCGTCGTTAGTATCCCAATGGAAAAAGAAGAATGATCGGTAAATACAACGGATAATTAACCGACGGCATAATGTTTTTTGTCGATAATATGGAAAGAATTTGCGATGGTTTGTGTATTCCGTTGGTAATCTAGTAACACTTTTGCGACGTTTTTGTGTTCCGTCGGCAATTGGATGTTAGGTATTTTTTATAAAAATCCCAACGTTAAACTTTATTTGATGATCTTATTAAAAATGGTTAATTTCAACTGTTGTGAATTATCTGTGTCTAATAAATTTATTTGTTTATATATTTAATTTGTTTAAATAGAATTTAATTGATGATATAAAGTTTAAAATTTCTTAATTGATAATACAAACATTACAGTGTACATTATAATAAGTCTTTTCTTTGTAATTGAAAGCAAATGACTATAATAATCCTAATGTCTTGATGATAACATGTGCTCTGAAGTGCTATCTTTCCCCTTCAACTGCTTTACCTCCTGTCTCAGCTGAGCCATCTGCTCCAATAATGTCTGCACTGTGTTCTGAAGCTCAGTGACTTCTGACGATTGCGCTGGTCTGGTAGACACTATTGTACTGGACATGGAGGATTGCCAATAATATGTATTCGCAAATGAACCTAACCCAAATATCCATCCATGACGTTTCCTACCACCGACAACATCAAGATACGTCTGAGTGTCATCAACAGTTTGTTCCTCTTGAGACTGTCACTGAATGGTTTGTTGTATTTGATCTTATTAGGAAGCAATATTTACATTAGTAAGGGATTATTATTAAGAAATAATAATAATGTATTAATTTCACAAACATTCAATTTTCTACATTGACTGTTGACAAATGTCACACCATCATGCTTCTTCGTGTAAGTGTGCAAAAACAGCTGAGTAGGTGTAGCAGGAATACTCAAAGACTTTTCTTGCATGTTTAACCTAAATTGTTAGATGTGAATCACATTTTATAAAAATTTCGGTAGAGTTTCCTTTATTTTTATGATATTTCTCCTTGTTGAACAAATAAAACAACTCAACACATTTATATATGGCACCAGACATTTATATCATTACCAATATCTATAATACAACAAAGTTAAACATTAACAAAATAAGTGTAAAGTTTAGATACTTATAAATCTATATGCATGCTCGTGATGGGATATTGATCCTCTCGTATATACGAGAAAACTCTCTCCTCCCGAACCTCCACGTCTGTTGGTGGAGTTACGCCTTGAGATGGAAATATAATCAGGGCTTCTCCAATACTCCAGCCATCGACTCTATATTTGCTCTGAAATATAAGGCAGTCGTATACCAGCCTTGTGTATCACAACATTAAAGTCGCCATAATGTGTACGAGCTCATCTCTCCCATAGTCTATATATGCTAGAGTCCAAACAAGAATCTCAGAAAATTTCTTTATGAAATAAGAAGAAAAAAAGTTTAAACTACTATAATGTAACAATATTAATGTAATTAGTGTATATAAATCAATATAAAAAAATAAATCTTTATTGTACTTCAAACTCCTGAAAGTAAAATCCCTTTGTTGCCTGAGAGATTTTCTTCCACACATAACGCTCAAAATCAATCCGTTCTTTAAATTTAGAAGTCACACTTTTGGAACATGATTCAGACAGAACCAACCTAATATAAAAAGTAATTTTATATAATAAAAAACTGATACCGCTATAACTTAATTAAAAGAAATAGTGATTAATGTGATTTCACTTACATATTGTTGACAATTTTTATGTACTTTCTTCTATCAGGTCCCTCAATTCCAAGTTGGTGGTCGTCTCCATGATCCGATAAAGCAATATTGGATGATATCTGAGTTGGGGATGTGGATGGTGTAGCATGTCCTACAGTATGTGATGCCTCATCTACAGCTATAGGCCCTAGAGGAGGAGGAGGTGAGCTAGTGGGAGTTGTAGACTGTGACGGTTTTCCTTCACAGTAAGTGCCTCCGAACATGCATCTAAACCTAGGCCACATTACCTCATGTTGTTTCTTTGGTTTCATATTTTTACCTGAAATTCATTGTTTATCGAAATATCTGCTTATATAAGAATTTGAATTCAATATTTGACACAATATATAAAAAAGGAAATAACGAGAATTGTTTAATGCCATATTCAAGTACAAATGATGAAAATGATAGTTAACAATCGTAGAAGAAGAACAATAATAACCCTCATTCATTAGGATGCAGATTGACGAATTCTTACAGATACAACAATATATCAATGGTGTAGTTTATCTAGTATATTGCATCGATAAATCAAAATGATATAATTATTTTGTTTGATTCCATATGACGTGGGAGTTGCTAAAGGTAAATGAGTCCCCGATGTCTGGATTCCCGAGAAGTGTCTTGACATGTTCAAATGCACCAATTGAATTAGTTATACTTCTTCCCTCAGGTGTGTGCTTTTGAACATCTTCTTGCAACAACATTTCCACTATAGCTAAACTTGTAGAGGATATTGTGAATGAGTCATCGGTCTTAGTTTAAAAGACTAACTCTCGACATGAACTACTAACAGGAACATATTTACCTAAAACACAATATAGAACTTTCATAATATCATTTTAGAAAACCGTTAAATGAACCAAAATTGGATATTAATGCATATGTGAATGTTCAGATGAGGTTTGTCAATTCGATGAATTTTCCAAAAGATCCGATCTCCCTAATCCTTTACATACTATTCTAACATTGCTCTCGTCTCTATCGGCATAAATGTCATCTTCGATATTCAATAAAGCTTAAAACAACAGGTAATATAGACCATCAAATGTGAATATATATAATAACTTCATCAAAGGAAATGAGATGTACAAAATAAAGAATGAGACATTGTCCAGATCATACTAAATACCTTGAAGTAGAAGATCGACTATGGAAGGAAAACGATCCTTGAAGTATGAAGTTGCGATTTTTCCTGCATTGTTTATTCGTTGGGTTGGAACAATTTTGTCACATTCCTCCCAATGGAAGGAATTACTATCATCCGGAACCAGTCGCCATATCAACATTCCTTGAATAAGATTTTCAATAAAATTCTGTACATAGTATACTGAAAATAAAATAATTTATGACCTATGGTGATGTTTGAGAAAATGTCATTCTTCTTTTTTTCTTATAGGGCCTAGGATTATAATAAGCTTGTATCATGTCATTTTCATGATAAAGAGGATTATATGAATAAAAAAAATATTGCATACTCTTTTGGTAGGATCTTGCATGAAAGTTATAGCTATTTTTGGCTTTTGAACCTTGTTTTTAAGGTTAGAATGTAAACTATACATAAAAGTACAAAATCTTTTCTTTCATACTTAGAAGATAATGTATGAGCATTTAAGTTTTCATATAGAATGTTATATACCCATGTGATAACTAAGGTAGTGGCTCATAATTATAAACATAATTTGTCTTTAGAAAAATTATCTTAGGCTCTAAGTATGCTATTTAAATTTAAAAACTATTTTTAGTAAATCTTGACAATGATTCTTTGAAAATATTAATCTTCTTATTCAATGTCTCTTTCTCATGCAATAAATCATACTATCATTTTCAATAACTACACCCTTGGATTCTATCATATCGTGTATGTCATAATTTTGTTAATTTCATTCATACATATATCTAAGACCTTTAAAATTTATTTATGTTTGAAAGAAAAATTCTTCGTTTTTAATCTTATGACCTCTAAACATTCAAGCATTCAACTAACTCGATATCTAAGTATACTTAATATTACAATTATCATTATCATCATCAAATTTTGAGGAAAAGAAAGTCTTGAAATTATTAGCTATAAAAAATGTACCTGTCTTCATATTTTCAAATTCTTCACTTTTTTAACTAATAGCGTCATCCTATGTGACCTTAATTGTTTTCTTTTGCTTTTTTTAATTATTTTTTGTTTTTCTTCTTTATGAACTTCTTGAATTTTTGTGATGACCTTTATATCATCCTCATTAGTTTCACTTGTGAAATTATCATCATTATAAATTTTCTCATCCTAAAGGTATTAAACACCATACATTTTATATTTGGAGCTAATTCCCCTTCATACAATTCATTCATATACATATTATAGGTAGTGAGTAATCTAACTAGCTCTTCTAATTGCAATATACTTAAACTTTTGATAAAGACCTAAGACATTTTCTCACTAGTTCATGATTATTATAAGTCTTACTAATGCTTTTAAATAAATTAATGATATAAATAAAGTAAGTAGAAATATTAGAAATTGATTCATATTTCTACTTAACAAATTAACAAAAATTAGAAATAAAAAAGAGAACTCCAACTTCACAAATTAACCAAAATGCATATGAGACATTTTATCAAACACCTCATATGCATTAATAAATCAACCAAACTTCAAAAAGAAATTTGAGAACTTAACCTTCTAACACTAACATATCAACCTAAAATGTTGTTACCTATTCACAAAAGACTCAAACATATCAAACAAATAACTCAAATAAACACAAAAATTTTCACATTATTAACGGCATATACACATATGGGTGGGGGTAAGAAGGAAAACAAAAGCAAACAATAACAATGCCTACCGCTTCCGATGCACCACCACCATTCCACCACGCCGACGACGATGGACGACGACTCACTGGAGGAGAAGACGTAGATGCAGCAGGGAGGAGAAGAACAGAGAAAGAGAGCCGACCGGGGGGGGGGGGGGGGTTGGTTCGGGGGCTTTCGTTTTCTTCAAGTTAATAACGTTCAATCGCAAGCATACAACATCGTATAAGTTTTCCAATTTACCGACGAAATATACTGTCGTTAATTTTCATCGGTAATATCAAAATACATTAACCCGCATTCGATTCCCGCACTTCTTTCTGATGGTATTATTCCCTTCAGTAAACTAAATTTTTTAGTCAATATTACCGATATATATATGTTAATTTTGTTGTCAATGACAATTATATTGTTCCGTCTTATCGATGGTATTGTTCCGTAGCTAAAATTAATTTTTTTCGACACAATTATCGACATAGTTATATTATCCGTCGGTAAACAACGACGGTTTGTATTCCATTCTTGTTTTTCCATAACAAATTCATTATTTTCTTGTAGTGGTGACTTGAATCATTTTCATGAAAAACTCTTTGCTTCACTATCCCTGTCAGAAGTTTCCATGAATTTTTGGAGACTCTCTTCTAAGGTTCCGCGAAGTTTCTTGTGTTGCATTGAAACTTCTCCCAACCCACCTGCGTTGAATATAGACATTTCGTAAGATAACTAACATTAACATCACTGCAGATGAAAGGAATCGTGAGATTAAGGAAGAAAAATGAGAGGAATTGAATGAACAATAAGAAAAAGATATTGGAAAAGCATTCCACTTGTTTTTCTTTATATTTAGTTTGTTATTTTCTATAATTTAGTTCCATTTTCTGTTTATATTTAATTACTGAACTAAAGAAGATATAAAAATATTTTTCATTTAAAACTTTCAGCAATATTTCTTATTAATTAGCAAAGAAGAAACGAATGACAACAGACCAAGTTTCCGGTGATACTATTTATTGAAGGAGATTAATAACTTTTTTTTTTGAAAATTAGGAGATTAATAATTAAGAAAATAGAAGCCAGTTTGGAATAATTTCCGCCGGTTTACTTTTGCATGCTATTATTTATATAAGCCTCAACGTACAAAGATGTCAGTGAAAAACTTTAAAATAATCAATTTTGATTTGACACTCAAAATGACAGACTAATAGACGCCGTTGCCGGGGATCGAACCCGGGTCGCCCGCGTGACAGGCGGGAATACTCACCACTATACTACAACGACTTCATGCCAATCGCCTGCACAAGTAATATAAGACTCAATATTATCCGACATTTATGTCAACTGAAATTAGGTGTAGAAAGTTGGTGGTAGAGCTTTGGAATTGTGTGTTATGGCGGCCGGCTCAGCTCTAATTGGATATAATTTTTTATCTATATGTAAATTTATTTTGAATTATTTTCTTAAAATTGTTTTTTTATATATATTATGTGTTCAACTAAATTGTTTTGACCAATTTCACTCAACAAGAGCCTCCTTCCTTATATGCACTAAGATCATTAATAGATTGTAATTAGGTTGAAAGCTTTTTTAAATGCTAAAATAATTATAATTAATCCTAAAAATTGTTAAGACTAAGCATGTGCTTGGTTCACTTGATAATGAAAATTATAACAAATATATTAAAAATAGAAATAAATACGGTGTCCATTTCTCAACATATTGGTAAATAGGGTATTGCCAACTCTCATACTTTACATCTCAACCAACTTCCTTGTTGGAAAGTTTAACAAAATGAAAATAATTTATTAATCACAAATTTTTATAGCAAAAGTAATGTCTGAAATCAGATATTATTACATTAATAAACATCACATCAGAATTTTTTTTTATTCTTGACCAACCACTTAAACTATTAATTATATTTTAGATTCTTATCAACAAATGGTCTGGTGTAGAAATTAACTAAAAACAAAACGAACTTTGGTATCAACGTCAAATGCATGCGTTTTCATTTATAAAATATGATGACTTTCCATTCCATTTCGCCTCCCAAGTTCCAACCTGCTTGAAGAAATTAAGAAAAAAGAAGAGAAAATGTCATTTTCTGGTTTGCCAAAACAAATTACCTAGGCATTCTGTTGGTGAGACGTTAGCATCATTGGCAGTTGATTCGTTACGCCATAATGCGGAGTAGAGTAGCTAAGCTCGTGGAGGTCTTCTCTTTAAAATTCAGGTCTACTGCACGCGTTTGTCTGAGTCTAGAATACAAGTACGTCAGTCTAAAGTCTAAACACGTTCACTGTTCACAACATCTCTCTTTTTTCCTTTGCCATTTCCACACTTTTTCTCTCGTTTGTCCCTCTCATTTTCCTCACAGTTTTCATCTTTTCTTAAGTTACCCCTGAACCGCCTCAAACACCCACTTATTTCTATCGAAATCTCCAGCCCCATTGCTCACAAATCAAGGCTTTCTCGTAAAAATCTCGTCTTTTGTTCTTATCTCTGTCTGTCTTGAGATATCGCTTTTGGGTTTCTTTCAGGTAGATTTTAGCGGGTTTAAGTTGGAGGAGTTCGCCTCAGAGAAGCGCTTTCTGTAAGTTGATTTAAAATGTCTACTTCTGAACTTTATGAGTTTTCTATTGGTTCTTTAGTAGATCTAATTGTTGTCACACTGAAAGTTTCTGAATTTGGGTGTCTTGCCGTTCATCGTGCTTTGTTTGCACCAAGTTTCGCAAATTTAGGCCTTTTTTTGTCGGAGTATCTTCCAGTTGGCTTTGATCGCCGCGTTTTCTCTTTAGTTTCGATCATTTGGCACTTGTAATCGAAGTGAAAAAGATCGTACCTTTTCTTTTCCAGATAAATCCTTATATCTTTGTTCAAGTGTGGGAGTTTTGTCTTGATAGCAAAACTTTACTGAATTTGTGATTTCAGGTTCCTTGAAATCAAATAACAAGTAGATATGATGGGAGGACAATCTAGCAAGATTAAGGGTGACACTACATCATCAGCTCCCCAGATCAACACCAATGTCCATATTGTAGCAGATTGGAGCTCATATGAGGTAGCATGTAAGAATGATCCAGTTCTGCAAGACTTCGATAAAACGCTTCATGAAAGGACTACCCGTGTCATCAGCTCATTGGCCACTGGGGTTGAGGTGAGATCCCTGTCTATGGATTCACTCAAAGAAGTTACCGGTTGTCTTCTTGAAATGAACCAAGAAGTGGTCCAGGTCATATTGAAATCCCAGGAAGATATATATAAAAATCAAGAATTGTTTCCTTTGATAGAAGAATATCTTGAGAATAGTATCAAAACTATGGATTTTTGTACTGCCCTGACAAATTGCCTTAAGCGGGCTCGAAATAGCCAAACAATTATAAAAGTTGCACTTAAGCAATATGAGTTAGAAATGGAATTGCAAGAAGGGGTTGCAGAAAAGAGGCATGTGAAAACTCTAGAGGAACTACAGAATTTCAAGGCAGCTGGGGATCCATTCACTGAGGAGTTCTTTGTACTTTTCCGATCAGTGTATGAGCAGCAGTTTTCGATGTTAAGGAAATTACAAGATCGGAAAAGGAAGCTTGATAAGAAATTGCTTTCCCTAAAGGTGTGGAAGAGGGTGTCGAATGTGTTATTTGTTACAGCTTTCGTATCCGTTTTGATTTTCTCAGTGGTGGCAGCAGCCATTGCTGCACCACCTGTTGTAACAGCTCTAGCTGGTGCACTGTCTGTTCCAATTGGTTCAGTGGGCAGATGGTGCAACTCACTTTGGAATAACTATGAGAAAGAGCTGAAGGGGCAGAGGAGTTTAGTTAGCTCAATGCAGGTTGGAACTTTCGTTACAGTCAAAGACATGGATAGTATTCGAGTACTTGTTGACAAATTGGAGATGGACATTCAGTCTCTATCGCAAACTGCCAATTTTGCTCTCAGTGAGGAAAATGCCGTGAAGATCGTGATAGATGATATCAGAAACAAGTTGGAGGTGCTTGCAGAAAGCATCGACACCTTAAGTGATCGAGCTGATAAGTGTAGCCGTGACGTAAGGCAAGCAAGGACGGTGATTCTGCAGAGAATACTCAAGTATCCCGATCAATGAAGATCTTTCATATTGTCCTAATAACTTTCCCAATTTGGTTATATCCACTTAATTCGATACTCTTTAGTTTTTATGCGATTCTAACATATGTAAAGGCATTTATTCTTCAGCAAAGCATGTATCCTGTTATTAAATGGGGTTCTGTTTGCTTTTGCCTTGATTGAAGTTATTTGGTTTCCCTGCAACATAATTGTGGAATTGGCAAGCATTCTGATTTCTGAAGTAATTTCGTAGTTGCTTGTTGGAAAAAACAGTTAAGCATGAAAGAAGTCTTCCACTACAAAAAAAGTTTGTCTGGCGATGGACGGTGGATGAATTCTTTTATTAAGAAACTTATGCACCTGCAATGCAATTGGAATAATCTGATGGTCATCGGTAAGATGAA
>JANTNU010000235.1:7894573-7904951 GCA_024752395.1 Erythroxylum havanense | reverse complement strand
CTCAAATATCCAGTGGTTTGTCCCACTTTGCACTTTTCTTTCTCTGCCTTTAAGTCCCGCTCAACTTCATCCGCTCTTTTGTCCTTGTTACCTTTTTCTTGGAACCAGAGACTTCTTCCCTAGGTTTGCCTCCCCCAGGTCTTGCTCGTGAAATTCCTTCCCCTTCCAGACAAGCTCCTACTCCATCCACGAAAACTTAAAGGCTAAATTTGATTGGTTATAAGATTTTTAATATAATAGAATGATTTAAAACGAAATAGAACGTAAACAAATGTAATATTAAAAAATTATTATTTAAAAAGGATGAAAAAATTTATAATATAATATAATGAAATATTATTTAGAAGAAGAGTTCATAATGTAATATAGTGAAACATTATTTATCATTTTACATTATACTCTAAACCTTCCAAATCAGAGGTAACTTATTTTTATTGTTTAAGATGGAATGAGATATAATGTAAAACTATTATCTTCCATCATATTTCATTACATTCTATTATAAACCTTCTTCTCAAACGATAAAATAATATTACATTACATTCTATTCTATTAATAACTACCCAACCAATTAAGCAAAAATCTTTCCACAAATCTATGCTTTCTAGGAAGAATGTTAACAAGATTGCCTCTCTAAGGGATCAAGGGGGAATTGATTGCGTTTTTTAAAAGTGATACATTATAAAGCTCTCTCTTATTTCTTATATACTCTAGGCTCTAACATTGATGCTACTTCTTTAGTTCCCCAATTAAAACCTCATATTGGCAAAGTAATGTCCACTTAAGAAGTTAAACTCCTTATCATACCTTTCAATGAAATAGATGTGAAGAAATTATGATATTCCTACATCCTTACAAGGATTAGGTGCTGATGTACTATATGTCTTCTTCCATTAAAAGACGTGGGCACTTACTAAAGGAATATTCATAGAGGCGATTCTATAATTTTTTAACTAGGAGAAGATGTTGAAGGAACTAATCAGAACGTACATTGCAATTATTCCCAAGGTTTAACCCCCCAATTCCCTAAGAGACTTTATGCCTCTCTCTTGCTGCAACATCATATACAATGTCATTTCTAAAATGCAATCTGACATATTGAGAATCATCATTGATAAATTAGTTGATCCCTCTCAATGCCTTTGTCAAGAATATGTTGATTGGTGACAATATGCTACTAATGTAGGAATTGCTCAAAATTTACAACAAAAAGAATTTAAGCAAGAATTGCATCATTAAGATCAACTTTAATAAGGGCATCCAAGAAAAACTTCGATAAGGCTTTTGACTCCTTAAATTAGAGTTTCATTAGACACACAATGCAGACTTTTAACTTTCTTCTTGATTTAAAGGGTTAAAGGATTGAGACAAGAGGATCCTTGTCCCTTTACCTCTTTATCTTGAGCATGGAGGCATTAATCAACCTTATGTTGAGCAAAAAAAGAGGTTCAGGTACCATTTTAAATGTAACTCCTTAAAAATAACTAAATTTTCATTCAAAAATGATCTCATCGTCTTTTCAAAGGCAAACCCCAGCCCAATGTGTGCTTTTAGAACATCCTTAAGAATTTTCAAATAGTTCTCAAGGTTATTAATCAACATCGAATAGAAGGGACTAATGAATAGTATTAGTATTCTGAAAAGCATTACTAGAGTGAAAGCATTATGGACTTTAATAAAATATCATGATATCTCTGTTTTTCTTAAAAAACCACTATCTAGTGAATTTATGAAATTAATTGAGAAAATCAAAGTAAGAATTTCCAACTAGTGTAATAAGAGTTTGCCTCTTATAGGACAGATTTAACTACTAATCTTAATTCTTAATAGACTACAAGTATTCTGGTCCTCTCATATTTGGTTTCATAGTTGCATAAGCAAAGAAATATAGCAAATGTTTAGAAGATTCATTTGTTCTGGAGGTGATTCTAGTCCAACCAATGCAATAGTGAAGTGAAAAAGACCTATGTTTACCCAAACAAAAGGGTGGATTGGGGATAATTCCCATAAAAATAATAAAGCATGCTTAATTCTTTAAAAGAATATTGAGAATTCTAAAAGATAAAAGCTTCTTGTGGGTTAAATGGATACACGCTCATAACATTAAAAACAAAAGGTTCTAAAATATAAGTCCCAAGAGCAACACCTTTTGGATTATGTCAAATATCCTAAAACTAAGGGAGAGAATCAAACCCTATACATCCTACCAATTTAGTGATGTTAATTATACTCCCTTCTGATATGCTAGTTGGACAAACATTGGTCTATTGATTAATGTTCATTCCTTGACCATTATAAGGAATCTGATTATGAATAGTGCCACAGTTAAGAAGGCTCTAACTTCCTTTCTAAGTTGTTTGGCTTACTAGAATCCTGTTTAATAATTGATGCTAGGTATTGAGGATTGTGTTAGATGCAGCTTGTTATTATTAGAACTCTACTCTGACTCTTCTTATAAAGAATACATCAAAGGTCGAGCACCTAAAGTAAAATGGCATAAACTGTTATGGTTTTAACTTGCCAATTGTAGAGCTTCAACTAAAATATGGTTAGCCATAAGAGGGAAACTAGCTACCTTGAACATATTGAAGAAGTATAGGAATGTAAGTGACACTTATCTCTTTTCTAAATAGCATAGTGAAAATCTCCTATTCATCCCTGTGAGAAGCTGGCAATTAGCCATTGAAATGGCATTATATAATACAATAATACATAATAGAAATGAAAGAAATAAGATCATGTTCAAGCTTACTTTAAGAAATATAGCTTACTACATTTGGTTATAAATAAATAGAGGCATTTTTCAACAATCACACACTCAAGGTTGTACATTAAGTACTTGGTTCACACTAATAAGGTCCCTTATTTTTACGAGACTTTAGCCCATTTAACTAGATCTTTTATTAGGTCATTTTATCATCTTTATAATGGATCAAATTTTATTTCTTTTTAAATTTAACTTTAAAAATTGGTAATAATAGATGTCCGAATGAGAATTAGAATTCCATCATTCTTTTCCATAAACAAATATTAATTACTATAATTGTGATTATTAAAACAATAAAGGACAAAAGAATACTAGATTAGTCGGTCTTTATAAATATTTGTTGGGCCTGGGCCCCAGATCCCCAAATCCGGAGGCGGCCCCTCGGACTGCGCCCACTTCGGGCTACCCGAACCGTCGGACCCGATCCCAACATCTACACAAAAATCGATTCGCATACGCAATTTATACATAAAAGTATACACACGAATTAAACACCCCAAAGCCCGGGGCTACATGCCATAATGATCGTAAATGAAATTCAGCAAGTAACTCAGTCATACATAATACAATAAGTCAAAATCCAAAACATATGAAAGATGCTCCATGCTGTCATGCTCAGCGGGCCAACTAAAAATACTAACTTAATAAAATAGTCTTTAACTACTGCGGAATTCTTCGATGCCTGGCAAGGATCAACTGAGGTCCCGAGTTGCACCTGAGGAGGGAAAGTAATGGGTTGAGCTACACAGGTCAGTGGCTAATATAATTATAGCCATCGACAATTAGTACAAATTCAAGCATATGTATGTCTATATAGTATACCAATATACTTGTAACAATTTTAGCATAGTCAATTCAATGCACAAAGTATGTCACAAAGTACGAATAATTCAAACATGCAATGCACATCACAATGACTCGAGGGTTCCATAGAAACAAAAGGGAGAAATCGAAGTTTACACCCTGAACGAAATGAGTCCATTCGGAGCTCATAGGCCACAAGCGGGCAGCCGGGAGAAGGCTCTTGTCGACGTGCACGTGACGAACGAAATGGTTCCACTATCGCCCAAACAGAAGCACAAATTCATGCTCATAATCATTTTATCAGATAATATGTGCTTATGCTTTTCATTTATTCAAAATGTCATGACCGAGGTCTAGGCATAACATGCTCATAATCATTATTTCATGCTTCTTCCAAGGCATAAGGAATCAACATCATTTATTATACATGCATATCAGATAACATATATTCACACAAAGGCAAGAATTTGCCTAATCACGCAACAACTACAAGTATATTACCCACCGAAAATCGCTTGAGTATCCGACTACTGCTGTTCTTCCTCTTGCGACGGAAACTGATCTGCTTGGTTTCTTATAGTAAACCAAGTCTCAATCAAACAATATTCAAAGGCAATTAAGCAAAAACTTCGGAAAATCAAAAGAAGAAAAAATCGCTGAAAAAGGGGCTCGCCGCGGCGAAGGCTTCGTTCACCGCGGTGCTTCGCCGCGGCGAAGGCCAAGCCTTCGCGGCGAGTCGCCCGAGCACGCATGCGTGCGCCGCGACGCACGCCTCCCTGGCACGCTGCGAAGTGCACCCTATGTGCACGCGGCGTGCACAAATTCTCACGCCGCGGCGTGCTCTTGAGCACGTGGCGACGTGCGAATCGGGGAAACGTTCCCGAAATCGAAAAATCCCAGATTTTAAACTCCAATCCGTTTCAAACGTAAATGCAACATATCTAAGGCATAGATCAAGTCTTCTACTACAGTTCTAACCCATTCTAAGCCTCCAATCCATACTAAAATCATCAACCCAACGATTTACCCAACTTTTTCACCAAAAATCCTAAATCATCGATTATGCTCAATCCAAGCTATCTTAATGTTTAATCCATCCAGAAACAAGATAGAAAGACGCTAAACTTACCGGAAGCGATTCCAAACTGTCAGAAACCTCAAAAATCGAAGCTCTCTTTTCTCTCCTCTTCTCCCTCCACCGTCGGCTACTCCCTTCTTCTTCTTCTTCTTCTTCTTCTTCTTCTCTTCTTCTTCTTCTTCTTCTTCTTCTTTTCTTTTCTATTCTATTTCTTTCCTTTAAAAACTTAAGGAGTGGACAAAGACCATTTTAACCCTCCTCATAAGCCTAAATCCATTCCAACTTAAGTAAACTCCCCAAAATGCCCTTACACAAATTAATCCCCTAATTCCTTAATTAATCTCATTTAAACCACAATTAAACCTTAATTATCCATAATACTCCCAATTAACACAAATTAAAGCATACTCACATAATTAACACAATTTATACTTAAAGACATCATTAAAAAAAATTTGGGGCCTAACAATATTGATCTAAATATAACAAAAGTCCATCGTATGGTCCCATCAGACTTTTAATACCAGAAAGTATAAAAAAACTTGTGTCATATGTGGCACAAATTGAATACAATCACACATATCTAATAACCTTACTAATATGAATGAGAAAATTGAATGTGATAAACAGCAGTGGTATTTGTATGATCTATAATATATCATATTTTATTTGTTAACCTCAATTTCTCTAAACTTTATGAAAATGTTGCTTCCTCTTATTGTATGATAGATTGAGTTAGAGAAAAATTATTTTCTTGCACTATATATATAGTTGCATTAGAGAAAATATTTATAGAAATAAAAACTTGTATCCCACTATGAGTGATATAACTCGTGTATGAATATATCTCAAGATATCTTTATATATCAACATATATATTATTATGGTTAAACTTTATATAAGCCTAATAACTAGTAATATGTTTGAGTTTGATACAAATTTAAGACTTTCATATACATTATGATAGTTGAAAACAATTTGTATGACTGGAATAAAATGATGACCATCAATATATATATATATATATAATAATATTGTCACAATATATTAAAACATAATTGTATTTGGAGCAAAAAGGGAAATGATCTTTAATTAAAAATGTCAAAAAATTTCAATAAACCCATATTATAGATATTTCTCTTAAAGAATGATTGGGCAAAGTCCTTCAGCTAAAGAATCATCCAACATACACTCAACCAAAGTGGGCTCCACTTTGATATAACCATTTTATACTAACTACTTAATGGTTAAGTACTTAACCTTCAAATGCTTGAAGCTTAAGATATTTTTGTTATTATTACTAAATAACATAGTAGAAACAGTATCACAATACAGTTAGATGAGTCTAACAACTAAATTAGCCATAGACAATTCAAAAATGAAGTTTCTTAAGCAAACTGCTTATGAAGTAGTCCTATAAAATGAAGCAACGTCTATATGTGGGGTCAAAAAGGTTAAAAAGAATGTTTGTTTAACACTTCTCTATAAAATAACACTATTTGCTAATATGAAAATATAACATGATGCAAGTTGCTTATCATCCAGACATACGCCAAAATATGAATCTATATGCTAAATTAGATTTAATCAATTAATTTTTCTAAATGTCAATTTACAATTCCTTATTACACAAATTTATTTCAAAACTCATTTAACTATATTCAACTGGTTTGTTCTACACCTAGGATAAAATATTTATTACACAAATTTATTTCAAAACTTATTTACCTGTATTCCAATAGTTTGTTCTCTACTTAGGTTAGATAAATAAATACCCGGTAGTATAATAACAAATGCAATATCAAGTATAGTATATAGCTGAGCATACATTAGGTTGTCAGCTACACTAGAATAAGGAACATTAATTATTTTCTCTCATTCCACTACATTTTACTGTACTAAAGACAATATCTTTTGGAGAGAGATTGGTGTTGTACAAGGTTTATACTTTTCCATAATAAACCTTTGTAATTCATGCTCAATGTATGCTCTTTGTGAGAGACCTAACAAATTTTGTGATATGTCCCGGTTAATTCAAATACCAAGGATGAAAGATACTTCATTAATATCTTTCATATTAAATGATTGGCCAATGGTTATTTAACCTCATATATCATATGATGTCAAGTCATTTGATGTAAGCAAGATATCATTCATATGCAAAAGTTTTTTTTTTTAAATTCTTACTTCTAAGGACCATATGATACAAATAACTTTCAACTTTATTCTCCATGAAACCAAATAAGGCGATGCCTCATCAAACTTCTAGTACCACTATTGTGAAACTTATTTCAATCCGTATAATGATTTCCTTA
This sequence comes from Erythroxylum havanense, assembly GCA_024752395.1. NCBI lineage: Eukaryota > Viridiplantae > Streptophyta > Magnoliopsida > Malpighiales > Erythroxylaceae > Erythroxylum > Erythroxylum havanense. The sequence goes on along the minus strand of JANTNU010000235.1, from coordinate 7,897,987 downwards.
ATTTACAAAATATATGACTCTTTTCATCTTCATAAAACCCTTTACGTCATTCATATAAACCTCTTTATAGAGGTCGTCATTCAGAAAAGTGATTTTAGCATTTATCTAATGTAACTACATATTATAATAAAATATTATTGTGATAATCATTATAAGTGCATCTTTGGAAAATACATTAAGTGACATTAAGTTTATCCATTGTCTTTGAGCAAACCCTTGACAATCAATCTAGCTTTAATAATTTTACATTAAAGGTCTTTTTATTCTTAAAAACACATTTATAACCAAAATGTTTATAATTATGAGGTAATTCAACAATTTGCATACCTAATTATGTATTATGGATTATATTTTATCTCTCCTTGTATCTTATTATAAATATGTATGAGGATAAGAAACATCATCTAAAAAAATAAGTAGATCAACTATCATAGTCATTCTCACCTTGATAGACAACATAGACAGATAATATTATAGATAACTTCACCATAACATATTTTCTTAGCTGGACTGGGTCAGCTTCATCCTAAGCCATCAGAACTTCACTATATGCCTATATTAATTTTTATTTCTTAATTGGAATGACAAACCCAAGATCTATTAATCTTATCTAAATGGGTGAAGGATATAAAATGACACTTGTATTAACTTCGTTATTGCCTTAAACGTGAGAAGGACTAACCTTATTATAATACGTATTTATGACTCTATAATAAAATATGTAGTCTTTATAACGGTCAAAATATCCTACAAACTAGTAATAAGTGTAATGAGAATGCAATTGATTTTTGTTATGATTAGATAGGCAAACCCCAGTATGGCAACCCAAAATACGAAGATGGGTGAAATTCAATTTCATCCTTTATATGACCTAAAATGTGTCTTTGGGACGAACGTGCTTAAGATTTGGTTGTGAATCTACAATACAATCTTAATAATCCCACCCTAAAGATGATATGAAAGATAAGTCTTGCTTTGCATACTCCTCCTTATATCTTTTGAGGTGCAATTTCATCTTTTTGCTAACCTTTCTATTTAGGATTACTTAGTATAGCAAAATGAGCTATATTCTACAAGTTTCTAAGTATTTGGCAAAACAAACTATTTTATTGTCCTATAATCTCATGTCTACTATAATACTACATGATTATATCCCACATTTTCCCACATTTTTTTTATTGATTTTCTTAATAAATTCGTAACTTTGTTCTTGAAGATCTTGAAGTTATCAAGAACTTTGAAATCATTTATAATTAAAAAAACACATATTCATAATAAAAATTATCATCAATAAAACCCAAAAGATATTTTGGATTATAAATAATAGGTGAATATGAATCACTAATATTAGTATGAATGATCTCTAAAACTTTTTCAAATTATATTCTAAAAATATGTAATTATGAGTGCGCTAAACCTCAAATAGGTCTTTGATTCATATAAATTGTAATTTATTATATGTACTTGTACGTACTTGATAATTTATTTAATATGTATTTAAAGGATAACTATTATAAATAGTTTGTCAAAAATTATATTTTGATGACTTTACTTGAAATATGTGATTCATAATTTATTGAATACTGTCTTTTAATTAATAAAAATTTGAAAGATAAATAATGATTTTGAATTTGACGGGTATTGAAAAAGAAAGGTACATACAGGTGATGTGATCATTTCTTAATCATTAAGGTTACCTATCCTTGTTAATACGTTTTAGTTAATATATATGGATGTAATTAGTCTAAATTCAATTGGTTAAAGCTTGATGATTTGTGTACGTAAAAATCAAGTCAAAAGCAAATTACAGGTTGGTGGCTGGGGAGGATTGAAGCTAGGAAGGTTGTTTCTCTCAATCTCAAAACGTGGGAACTCGGCACACTTTGAATAGATAAACTTTTAAAAACACAAATTGATAATTTATTTGGCAAATTAAACGATAAGTTCAAATTAAGTGAATGTTCAATTTGACTCACCGCCTCTTAGTTGTATTAAGAAGTTTATAGAACAATGAGGACTAAAACACAAACTTTCACGTATCTTAAAAAGATGCCACAAACCAATTGTACCACTGCCACCTCAAATTGTATTAGTCAGTCCATTCAACATTCGGCCATACAAATGTAATCTTTCCCAAGATATTCGAAGCGCATTTAATGGCTGCAGTCCGCCGGCCACATCCAAAGTTGTAGGAAGATGATATATAATAACTAAAGACCTTATCCTTTGCCTAGCGTTACGCACTTTGTTTTGTTTTCTTGAATTAGTTAATAGATTAGAACTCCACGCGCAAGGTCAGTCATTCAATTCCATTTTGAACGGATTTGAGATAAGAAAACTAATTTTGTCTAAGACACATGGTTCCAACAGCTGGGATTTCATCAAAACTCAAAATTAGTAGTCAAAAGATTTATTTATTTACGTTCATATTAGTCTAATTGACCTTTTCAAACCTTTTAAAGAAAAAGAGAATTTTAGGGGATTATGTAAATTGGGATTTGAATTGATTTGCATTAGAGAAATTGGGATTTGATTTGTTTTCCATATAATTTGGGGAACTTAAACTAAGTCAAAGGCGTGATCTTACAGGAATTTTGTTTGTACCTATGACTACTACCCCTTGTTATTTAGGCCTTCTTATTTGTAAAAGGCGGCCCATTTGATGGAACAAGCCCGAAAACTCAGATATTGACATAGTGAGTCTTGCAATCTGCTAATTGACGTAGTAGTAGTAGTAGGGCATTGTGTTAAGGGTCTTATCACTGATTAATTAGATCAGATTTCTTGCTCGATTATTAGGAGGAAGACTTCCCCGAAGAGATTTTATACTAATTAACATAGTTGCACATTGTATTGCAGCTTATTAATAATTAATTAGATCCAATTTATTGTTTAAAATTTTAGAGTAGTTCACACTCATCAAACAAGTTATAATGCTAAAAAATATTAATTCAAGGGGTTTTGATTAAAAATTTTGGGAGAAAGGCTCTCTAAAGATTAACCTATATATTTTTTACTAATTATTGTGATTACATAATATGTTAAAATTTATTATCACTTAGTTAGATTTTATTACTTAATTCTAAATTAGTAGTTTAATATAAATATTTAAGTATTATATATTGCAATGTTTTAAAAACCGAATAGGACCAATTCGTTCGATTGTATGAACTAGCTACTTATATGATTTGGTTTAGTTTACAACCTGTTTATTATTAAACTAAACCGAATCAGATTGGCCTATTCTTATGTAAAGAGGTTATTAAACTAATCTGAAGCAGATAACCCGAGGGATTTATCAGTGACTCGGTCAGTTTACCATTGAATCAATCAAAAACAGTTTGTGGTTCAACCATCCTCGCTTATACTCTTTACCATCGTTCTTATTATTTCCTTTTCTGGAAATCATTGCGC
>JANTNU010000235.1:7781161-7811227 GCA_024752395.1 Erythroxylum havanense | reverse complement strand
TTTCATGGTGTATACCCATACTCTTCTAGAGAAGTCATCAATAAAGGAGACAAAATAATGGCTACCTCCCCAAGATATATTCTTGGAAGGTCCCCAAACATCAGTATGAACATAATCTAGAATGCCTTTAGTACGGTGAATAGCAGTACCAAATTTCACTCTAGTTTGCTTACCCAGTACACAATGTTCACAGAATTCCAATTTACATACCTTTGTGCCTTTCAATAAGCTTTGCTTCACCAATTCTTGCAGTGCTTTTTCACCAGCATGCCCAAGACGCATATGCCATAACCTTGTAGTGTCTGAGCTATCTATATTAGCAGCTTTAGTGATAGATGCTCCACCAGTAACTGTACTTCCCTGCAAAAAATACAAGTTATTTCATCTTATACCTTTCATTACCACAAGTGCTTTGTACACAGCTTTAAGAACTCCACCCACTATGGTGATCTTGATACCCTTAGATTCCAATGCTCCTAATGAGATAAGATTTTTCTTCATATCCAGTACATATCAAACATCACTCAATTCTCTGATTGTTCCATCATGCATCTTCAAATAGATTTTGCCTATCCCTTGTGTTTTGTCATCTCTAAGGGGTCAAAAACCTAGTCAAAGTTACTGCCCTATTAAACATCACCTAAACAAACTCCAAACTTTCAAATTTCATATCTTCCAATTCCCACATCCAAAAATTGCATACTTTATAGTGTCAGAAAGATTGACAGACAAGCTACAACTTTTATGAAGACCACTTACTCCAATTCAGACCTTATCAATCCGATGATTCGCCTCAAAGCACAACATGTACAAAACTTACTTAAAAACACCTAAATGCTTTTTCAAAGTCAAAGTAAAATAACTTTAACTTTGACTGACCATAACTTTCACTCCCGATATCGAAAAATAACAAACTTTATGGCGACAGAAAGCTCTCAACATAAGCTATAAGTTCCCCGAAGATCATTTTCTCAAATTTTGCCTCAAATAAAAAGTCAACTCTCAAGTCAACTTTTTATCACCAAAAGTCAACTTTCTTAATTCTTCATATTTTCACACTTTTTCTCTTTATTTCTTGATTTTAAGCTTAATTTGCAATAAACTAATTCACTTTAACTTTTATAATCTATACAAATCTAATTCTCAAAGTCATCAAAATCTTTCCATTTTTTTCATCAATTTCTTAAAATATAAACACATCTATTACGAAATTTGTATACAACCATACTTATTTCAAAAATTTTATATTTCTAATTTTTACTCAAAAATTGGGGTCCAACAATATACATATCCTCAAGTAAATTCCTATTGAGAAATGATATTTTGTCATTAATTTTCTAGATTGGATAATCGTGATGTGCGATTATAGCCAATAAGGACCTTAAGGACTCAAACGTAACTAATAGAGAAAAAGTTTCATCAAAATCAACCTTTTATTTTTGTTTGTAACCTTTAGCCATTAGCTTTGATTTATAAATATGTATGTTACAATCCATGTTAAATTTTTCTCTTAAAATCCCACTTGCATCCTATAGGTACAACAAGATTGGGAGCATCTAACAATATCCATAATTAGTTAGTATACATGGATTCTTCTTTAGATCTTATAACTTCATGTTGGTTTAAAGAATTAATGTTAGATATAGCTTCCTTAAAAGTAGTAGGCTCATCTATAAGAAATACATTGTATTTTTCCTTTTAAATATATAGATCTAATCTAGTTGGGGACTAATGTGTCTTACTTATGCTTTATAGACTATATTTATTTTGAACCCTTGGTTGTACATCGTATATATTAACTTAAGATTCCTTTTTTGTTTGAATGTGAATTTGTGATTTTTAAGATTATCTAAGTTTTACCTTAACCCCATTTCTTTCTTTGAAAATTAATTCTATCCAGGAATATAGTATATATTTAGATAAACACCTTTTAATCAAGAGGATGCTAAAATTTATCTCTCTTTCAGATACCCTGTAAATTTACATTTATCTAATTTAGCTTAAAGCTTATAAGATGTTTCACACTTCGCATAAGCATCACATCCCCAAATTTTTAGGCATGGTAAGTTTAGTTTTTGTCAATTGATTTAGATGAAACTCTATTTACAAGATAAGCAACTATTTCAAGGGCATATCCATAAAAAAGATACAGAAGATAATTAATCACTATGGAACATACCATATCTAATAGAGTACAATTTCTTCGCTAAAATAATGTAATGAAATATGAGTATTCACCTTTAATGTGAGTAAAGATAAGGCTACATATATCTAAATGCATAAGCTCTAGTAACTCACTAGCATACTCTCCCTTTCTATTAAAGGTACTATGGTCATCTTGCCTAATAAACAAGATTAAAAATATTTATAATTTCCATACGATCTATAATCAAATGAATCAAAATATACTTCTTTATCTGACTCTATCTTTCTAATTTCATTGATATAACCTAATTGTTAATGTCATAAATAAGATGAATTTTGGTCATTTAATTTTTTTAACATTTGTGTTAAGGATTGGCGTTTCTAAATTAATTCATATAAATCATTTGTAGTTATACCAAATTCATAACAAACATCATCATTGTAAAAGAATAATATTGATTCTTAATAATAAAGGACAAGTCCATTAAAATCTAAATAAGAAATGGAATAATATTTCTTGTAATGACTAAAGCATAATAACAAGTATCTAGTTATAATATAAGGTTAGAACGTAAAGCTAAACTACGATAATCCTTGTTTCATTGTCAAATCGTAAGTTCACTTCGCCTTTCCTTAGTAATTTAATCTTTGTTAATATCTAAATATTGTTACAAATATGAGAACCATGTCTAATATCTATACTTAAGAATATCAAATATAGGTAGAAACATTGATCTCAATCATACACGTATCTAAAGAAGTAGCTTATTATCTTTTAGGCTAGTAAGATAGCTATGCATTTCCTTTTATATTGTCCATTGACTCCATGATAAAAACATGTGCCCTTATTATTGATGTTCTTCTTAATTCCATCATATGACTTTACTACTTTAACAGAAGCCTTCTGTTTGTGTTCTTTTGTTTCTTATAGCCTTTTTTCTGACTCTTGGAAGAATCCACAATAAGAACATAGCTAGGTTCCTTTTAAGGCATTTATTTACAGTGTTGAGCATGTTCAAAATTTAAGGTAATGAAACATATCTGATAAAACCTAATTTACCTAATTTTTTAAATATAACCAATCATCTTTAGTATGTGTAACTCAACTAAAGATCCTTCTGTCATCTTGGATTAGCATAATTCTCTAGGAATCTAATTTCTCTCTGTCCTACTTAATGCACCAAGCAACTCTTTGAGATGTAGAATTATAGTAGGAACATCCATGTTCTCGTACAACCTTTAAAGCTCAAGAAACACACTAGCTAGCATCACATATATAGTTTGCTTAACATTATTAATGTGAAATTCAAGACTTCATCAATTGCATCATAACTATGCTCTGATGGAATCATAGTGTCAAGAATATACAATTTAATTTCATGCATGAGAACAATTCTTAAGCTACAAAACTAGTCTAAGAAGTTAGTTTTAGTAAGCTTACTGGCATCCATGATACTTATCAGGAACAAATTGCTACTCGTTTTATTTAACAACTAAAACGACATAAAAAAACAAGTACTAGTTTACGTCACAATACTAAATCAAATAAGAACTTTAATAAATATTTGGTTACCTTCACTATTTAGTCAAAAAATAATTCTAACTACTATTTAAAAATAAATACTTTAATCTCTTTAATGGGCTTAAATTGTATTCAAACTTAGTTGGTCTTAAGTTAATTAACAAACTAACTAAATTTAAATTAAGTAGATAGAATTCTTATTAATCATATTTTACATAACTCCTAGATATGTTTGGTTTCAACTTTTTATCAAAATATATCTTATATATTGTTCTTAACTCTGTCTCTAAATTCATATAATTAAAAATTACTCATTCAAATTATTTGAAATTTAGTTAAATAGGACTTATTAATTTAAGATAAAATATATTCGAATTAAATAAGTCTTGAGTCACTTAAAAATCCTTACAATAAATATAACTATAGTTTTATTTTTAAATAATGGATGACAATAATCATATTATAAATATGTACTTCATATGTAATTGAGATATTTAAATTAAAAATTTTAGGTTTCAACATAATTAATATAATCTTATTATACTAATTATGTCTAACATAAATTATGAACAGTAACCTTTTAACACTTTGTTATATTCTAATTTAATTTAAAAGTTTAACTTTTAAAATTTAAACTACATTTCAAAACATTCCTAATAAAATTTACCCTTTTAAATATTTTTCAATCAATCTAAAATTATTTTCTAGTTTTATTAGGAATTTAAACTATTTTAATCTTAATCTAAATAAAAATAGAAAAAGGCCAAAAAAGAGTAAAAAAAAGGAAGGGGGACAGCACACTCCAATCTCTTTCAAAGTGTACTTGATTGATATGTCCAAGTCATCATTTTCTCCAAAGTAGATTTTCTCTTTGTTCTGTCACCTTTGCCTAGTTTCTCCTCTATCTATCACCAGTTATTATTCTCATTTTAGTTGTCACATATGCTCCACTATTTGGGCTTTTGCTTCTTCCTTTCTTTGGGTGATTTATCACCTTTGCCAGTGCCAATTATCGCCACTAGTCTAGTAAGATTCACTAACAGCTAACATTGTTGTTAGTGAAGCTCACCTCAAACAAGTTGAATTAGATTCTTAAGTTTTCCATATTCAATGATGTTTCCATAAACTTGAAGCTAAAGGGATATTCATTAGATGTTTTCTAGATACAAGAAAGCAAAGGGAGAAAAAACCCTAGTTTTCTATTAGCCAATTTTCAAAAAATAAATGAGGGTACTACATATGTGATTAATTTTCATAAAACAAACTGATAGGATAGCACACTATTGATGGAGGAGAATCTCTTCCTTTTTCTCATTATCATTATGTCAATATATACAAGTGAAAAGCCCCTTCTCCTTTGGCAACTTCCCTAAAGATCAGCTAATAAATCCAATCTAAAAGGAAAACAATATCCTACAGTTATAAAGAATATTATCTATAAGAATTACTAACCCCCCCTCCGTCCTGAAGTTGGTGCATGAAGATCTTGAATGCCCAGCTTGCGAAGAAGATAGTCAAATTGTGTTTTTCCAAGAGCCTTTGTAAAAATATTGGCGAGTTGCTCTTTTGTCGAGATGCAGCTGGGAAAAGCAATAAAAAATTGCTACTACTTCTACTATATACTTTCGGGACAAACTTTGTCACTCGTAAGGATGGATGAACTAAGCGGTTGTGTCATAATTCAAAAGAATCTCTAGTATTTGTCTGCAATGCTTTGATGCTCGGTGCTCCTGGAAGTAGTAGAGTCCATCCCGTTTCTCACCCACTCCAATCAGTGTCTGCAAAGTGCAGTCCTATATAACACACAATGTTTTAGTGAATTGAACAAAGTAGTTGGAATGATCAATGAGTTATGATACATAAATCAAATTGCAAGTCAGGTTGGGCACAAAAAAACATCTTTCAACACTCAGTTATCGATAATATTAACTTCGTCCTCCTTAGTGGCTTTGACTTGACTCCCATCTGGTAAACCAATCGGACAGCTGGCAATACTGCTCATGTCTCTTAGATTACTGAGATTGCTCGTCATGTGGTTAGACACTCCTGTGTCAATGATCCAAGAAAGTTGCTTACTAGTCATTTTCTCATGAGGATTGCTCTTCTAAAATTTTAGTGCTTGCAGCAACTAACCCCATTGTTCACTACTAAGTCCAGGTGGAATCAGTCCCTCAGTTGCGTCTGAGTTCGAGGAGGAACCCTCTCCTTGGGTCTGGGCAGCATTAGCCTGCAACTCGGGCTTGCCAAGACCACTATCATTGTATCTGCGACCTACTAATTTCCCACATCATGTATGATGTAAGCAGGAGATAGGATCACCATAGAGATGGCCTGCGTGATGGGGGAGAGTTTGTCATTCCTAATGGAACTATGTTCAAAGCTAGGACCGAGAGACTCAAGGAGACTCTCTATGTGCAAGTGGGTCAATTTGTGGAGAGAATGGAGTGTACCAAGCCTATTGGAGGAGAACTATCTAAATCGCAGCTCAAATTGATTCATTTATCTCAAATCTTTAGATTGGACTCACTTGGGACTTAAAGATCATTGTATTGGGTTGCATATCATCACTGAAGCCCAAAAGGAGACCCCCGTTTATGATTAGACTTGGAAGCGCATTAGGCCAGGCTTAGAAGTGTTTTTATTATTCTATTTTGGACTTGTTTTAAGTTATAATTTTATTTTGGGCTTCCAAGTATTTTAAATAAGCCTAGGTATAAATACTTATATTTTAGGATTTTTCAAAACACAACTTTGATCACAGTGTTTTCTTTGAGCCATCGACTATAATGAGAGGAGAAAACGCTCTTGTTCTTTTCAACTTAGGAATTAAACGTCACTTATCAATTGAATCAGATTGTGGCGTGATTTTGATCCTACCAACTTTCTTGGTTTGTTCTTTACCCATTATCTAGGTTGCTCAAGACAAGTTATTCGTGAGGTCTAATAGGTAAATTTGAAACCCTGCATATCAGATTTAGTTTTTGTTAATTCGATTCTATACTCTTCTTCCTTCTTTGAATTCAAACTTTTACATCTTTCAATTCCACAGATTGGGTTATTTGGTATCAGAGCCTTGGCATGGAGGAGAATTCTTACTCAACTCCATCAGAATTCAAGAAACCATTGCCATCACCATCTAATTATCGTCGTTTATCAATTCAGGTGTGAATTAACTTTCGACCTGGGGATTGAATCTTTCTTTTTGTTCTTTTTTTGTTAGAGCTTTCAATTATTTTTCTTAGTTCTTTTGTGAAACTTTCAGTCTATATTAAAAAAGTACGAAAAAATCCAGAAAAATCTTAAAAAATAAAAAAGACTTTGAAAAAAGTTTTGAAAAAAATTCTGAAAAAATTATGAAAAAAGTTTAAAAAAGATTCCAAAATTTTTTGAAAAAATGATTTTTTCTTTTTTTTTGTTGTTTCTTCATACTCGTACTTGCTAGTTGGTTCAAAATGTACACACTATTTGATTCTTTTTATCGGTTGAGAATTGATTTCGAGTGATGAATCGAATTTTAGAGGGGATTGAGTGGTAAAAGGCAAGATGTGTGTGAGTTTGTTTGAGGGAGTAATTGCCATGACTTAAACACGAGCGTGGTTACATCATTTGAGTGAAACACGTGAGGGAGTGTGTGAGATTGTTTATTACGAACCTTGTTTTATAGGAATATCATTTTATCTACAATGTCACAAGGAGGTAGTAATGGTGACAACTAAGGGGGACAAATCAAGTAAAAGTGAGGAGGGTTCGGGTGGTGAGAACAAAAAAAAGAAGAGAGAAAAGAGGCCCAAAAGAAAATTGAGTTTAGCCTAATAGTTAGCGACTGCACAAGTGAGGAAAAAAAAGTGGGATGTGCAGGAGAGAAGAGCTCTGAAAGAGAAAAGAAGAGCAAAAAGAAAGAGAGAAAAGTGAGCTTGTTTGTTAAAGGAAAAGACTTGAGGAGAGTAACTGGAGAGAACAGAGCACTAGTAGTGGTGAGATACAGAGAGTGTTTAGTTTCTGACACTAACCCTCTTGATGCTTTGCCTAGTTTTTTTTCTTCTTTTTTACAGGATTATTCAGATGTCTTTCCTGAGGAGATGTCCAAGGAATTGCAACCCTTGAGAGGCATTCAGAACCAGATTGATTTTGTACCTGGAGCTCAAATTCCAAACCACCCAGTTATAGGAGTAATCCTGAGGAGATAAAGGAGCTTCAAAAGCAGGTTGATGAACTACTAGAAAAGGGACATGTGAGGGAGAGCTTAAGCCCGTATGTGGTGAGGGAGAGCTTAAGCCCGTATGTGGTGCCAATATTGCTGGTGCCTAAGAAAGATGAAACCTAGAGAATGTGTATGGACTGCAGAGCTATTAACAAAATCACTGTAAAGTATCACCACCTTATCCTTAGATTAGATGATATGCTTGATAAATTGCATGGTGCATGTATCTTTACAAAAATTGACTTGAAAAGTGGATACCACCAAATTAGAATGAAACTAGGAGATTAATGTAAAACTACTTTTAAAACTAAATATGGGTTGTGTGAGTGGTTAGTCGTGCCATTTGGTTTAACTAATGCACATAGCACTTTTATGATGAATCATGTCTTGCATGCATTTCTTAGAAAATTTGTGGTTGTTTACTTCAATGACATTTTGATATATAGCACTAAAATTGATGAGCATGTTATACATGTGAAGTGTGTCTTGGATGTGCTGAGACGGGAGAAACTATATGTGAACCTTAAGAAATGTACTTTTTGCATTGATAAGCTTGTATTCTTAGGGTTTGTAGTCAATTTTAGGGGAGTTGTGGTGGATGAGGAGAAGGTGAAGGCTATTCAGGAATGACAGACGCCTAAGAGTATGAGTGAGATAAGGAGTTTTCATGAGCTTGCTAGTTTTTATAGGAGGCTTGTGAAAGATTTCTCTATCATTACTACTCTTTTGATTGAAATAGTCAAGAACAAGAAAGGGTAATGGGGTAAGGAACAAGAACATACATTTGCATTGTTGAAAAAAAATATTTTATGCTCCTGTTTTATGTTTGCCTAATTTTGATAAGGCTTTTGAAGTTGAATGTGATGCCTCTGGAATTGGTATAGGTGCTGTGTTTTTGCAGGAAAACAAACCAGTAGCATATTTTAGTGAGAAGCTGAGTGGTACATAACTCAACTATCCAACCTATGACAAGGAGCTTTATACTATGGTGAGAGCATTGGAGGTGTGGCAACATTACCTTTAACCCAGGGAGTTTGAAATTTGGATGGATCATGAGTCCCTAAAGAACTTAAAAAGACAGGCCAAGCTAAATAAGAGACGTGCCACTTGGGTGGAGTTTCTAAAGAAATTTCCGTATGTGTTACATTACAAGCAAAGGAAGGAAAATGTGGTAGCTGATGCTTTATTTAGGAGGTATTCCTTAATTTCTACTCTTAGTTCTAAATTATTAGGATTTGAGCAACCTAAAGATATGTATACTTCTGATGATGATTTTGCTAATGTGTATGTTGCTTATGAGCATGTTGCATTCCATAAATTTTATAGGTATAATGGATATTTGTATCGTGGTAATCAGTTGTATGTGCCTAATTGTTCTTTGCGTACTTTGTTTGTGCATGAGGCCCATAGTGATGATTTGATAGGTCATTTTGGGGTTACTAAAACTTTGGATATTTTGCATGAGCATTTTTATTGACCTGGTATGCGCAAGGATGTTAAACGTGCATGTCTAAATGCATTGCATGTAGACAGGCAAAATCTACTATTAAACCCCATGATTTATATACCCCTTTACCTGTGCCTACTGAACCTTGGGTTGATATTTCTATGAATTTTATTTTAGGACTACCTAAAACAAAGAAATGGTATGATAACATCTTTGTTGTTGTTGATCGATTTAGTAAGATGATACATTTCATTGCATTCTATAATACTGATGATGTTGTGCATATTGCTGATTTATTTTTTAGGGATGTTGTTAGATTGCATGGTATTTTCAGGTCTATTGTTTCGGATCGAGATATTAAATTTTTGAGTCATTTTTGCATGTTCTGTGGAGAAAGTTAGGTACTAAATTGCTTTATTCTACTACTTGTCATCCATAGACAGATGGACAAACTGAGGTTGTTAATAGAACCTTAGGTACCTTGTTGCGTGCTATAGTTGGTAAAAATTTGAAATTTGGGGTGATTGTTTGTCATTAATAGAGTTTGCATATAATAAATTTGTGCATTCTGCCACAGGTTATTCACCTTTTGAGCTTGTGTATGGTTTTAATCCTTTGAATGTCTTGGATTTGGTGCCTTTACCCATGCAAGAGTTGTCTAGTACAGATGGCAAGAGAAAAGTCGAGATGGTTAGGGAATTGCATGCAAAGGCAAGACAACATATTGAGCATAAAAACAGAGTGTATGCTAAACAAGCCAACAAAGGGCGAAAGTTGGTGATTTTTAAACCTAGTGATTGGGTTTGGATGCATCTAAGGAAGGAGAGGTTTCTTACCCAGCGGAAATCCTAGTCAGATCTTAGGGGTGATGGTCCGTTCCAGGTGTTGGAGAAGATAAATGACAATGCCTACAAGATTGACCTGCCAGATGAGTATTTTGTTTATGCAACTTTTAATATTGCTGATCTTTCTCCTTTTGATATAGATTCAGATTAGAGGACGAATCTTCTTGAGGAGGGAGGGACTGATGTGAGTAGGAGCAAGGATTACCATAGAGATGGCATGCGAGATGGGGGTGAGTTTGTTATTCTAGTTGGACCTATGTCCAAAGCTAGGACCGAGAGCCTTAAAGAGGCTCTCTATAGGCATGTAGGCCAATTTGTGGAGAGAATGGAGTGCACCAAGCCTATTGGAGGAGAGTTATCTGAATCACATCCCAAATTGATCAATTTATCTCAAATCTTTGGATTGGACTCACTTAAGACTTGAAGACCATTGTATTGGGTTGCATATCATCACTGAAGCTCAAGAGGAGAGGTTCGTTCATGATCAAACTTGGAAGCGCGTTAGGCCAGGCTTAGATGTGTTTTTATTATTCTATTTTAGACTTGTTTTAAGTTATAATTATATTTTGGGCTTCCATGTATTTTAAGCCCAAGTCTTTTAACATTAAGCCTAGGTATAAATACTTATGTTTTAGGATTTTTCGAAACACAACTTTGATCATATTGTTTTCTGTGAGCCGTCAACTATATTGAGAGGAGAAAACCCTCTTGTTCTTTTCAACTTAGGAATTAAACTTCACTTATCAATTGAATTAGATTGTGGCATGATTTTGATCCTACCAACTTTCTTGGTTTGTTATTTACCCATTATCTAGGTTGCTTGAAACAAGTTTTTTGTGAGGTCTAATAGGTATATTTGAAACCCTGCATATCAGATTTAGTTTTTGTTAATTCGAATCTATCATCTTCTTTCTTCTTTAAATCTAAACTTTTACATCTTTCAATTCCGTGGAGCGTGTTACTGTACTTTTCGCATCACTATAGGGGTGATCTCCCCACCACTTAGGGTACCCGATGATGGCAAAGCAGTTTTCAGTGTCGCGTCCCTGACAGTTGCAGTAGGAACACACGTTGTCTTTGTCTCAGCCCTCACTTCGACCACGACTTTGCACAGTCATAACCATCACATATACGGCGTCTTCCTTCCTTTGAGTTATCATTTTTACTCACTCCTCTTGTATGAGAAGAGAGTAAACCTTGTTCAAGGACAGTAACAGATCTTGAGCTAAAATGTTCGAGCGAATCATCCCGTATATATAGTTGTCCAAGCCTAGTAGAAACAAATGAACTTTTTCTTCCTCCCTTATTTGTTCTAATACTGTAGCAAAATTGCAAGTGCACATGCCACATCGACAAATCGGTAATTGATCAAAATTAGCTAGTTCGTCCTAAATCTATTTTAGACGACCAAAGTAACTAACGATCGCCATTCCTTGTTATTGGTAGTCCGCGAGATCGATGTGAAGCTGTTGAACAAGCGGTCCATTAGCCATTGAGAATCGTTCTCGATTGTTATTCCAAAGGTCCTGAGCTACCTCAACATGTAAAATGGTCAAACGTAAGGTAGGCTCGATGGTATTGCAGATCCAAGAAACCAAAAGTGAGTAAAACCATCATTGGGACGCTTGATTGTTCCGTCAGTAAAACCAAATTTCTTCCTTGCTTGCAAGGTTGTTCGGAAAGCTCGAGACCACTCGTCAAAATCTCACCCTTCAATTGCAGTTGAGTAATCGCTATTCTAGGATTATCAAGTGTGGTTATGTCGTATGGAGAAATTGTCTTTCTCTATATTTCACCAGACATGGCCGATGATCTTGTGTTTGAAGAGATAAAAAATTTAGTGTTTATAACCAATGCTCTGATACCATGATACGATAACACACTATTGATGGAGGAGAATCTCTACCTTTTCCTCATTATCAGTACGTCAATATATACTAGTGAAAAGCCCCTTCTCCTTTGGCAACTTCCCTAATGATCAGCTAACCGTTCCAATCTAAAACGAAAACAATATCTTACGGTTACAAAGAATATTATCTACAAGAATTCCTAATATACAATAATTCCCAATACAAACAATAAACACAACAAAGTTCAAAATAAAGGGAGGTAAGAATCACATGGTTTTTGGAAACCAATTCGCAAAAAACTTAAACATGTTTTTTTTATAAAATTCATATAATGAAGAGGCATGCATTGTTTCAAAAATAAAAACAAAACCCTAATTTATATTAGATTGACTAAATAATTAATTAAGTTTTAAAGCCTCAATAAGTTATCAAAGTAATAACAATGAATTAAATTCAATCAAATTAAACAATCAATGGAAGCACCGATACTAATGTTGAAAAATTAAATGTGTTTGAATCACGAGCGCAGCTATCAAATCTTTTTAATTGAATAACTTGAAAAAATAATGACAATAAATAAAGAGTTAAAAAATATTTGATCTAAGATCCTATAGAACTTTCTTCTCAAATTGTCAATCAAAAGGTGTTCACTTATATAACCTCTAATTGTATTTATAGAGTAGAGAAAAAGAACTCAAAACATTTTCAAAGAAAGAAAACAGAAGTGTTAGCTCCAAGTTGTTCTTTTTTTATTTATAAAAAAGACTCTGTGGTTTCTTTCCGATTGAAGTTAAACTTATAATTATAATTAAAGTCTAAATCTAATTATAATTAATTTCTAATTTTAATAAATCAAATATCTCATAATTGATTCTTAAAATTTCTTAAACTTCATAATTAAGTCCAACTTAATTTAAATTGATAATTTGCTAAACTATTCTTGATATATGACCTTTTAGGTTCCTAATATATTGTTTATTATTATAAATTATAACTAGAATTCATAATTGGAACTAAACAAATTAAAACTCCTTTTAATCTATGTTTAATTACATAATTAAATAATTTTTAATCATAGATAAAAATGAATGTCTAGCCATATTTATGACCACCCAAATATTAGGAATGTCAAAATAATTTGACTAAATCTATCCATGAATGGTTGTAACATATAATTTAATATTTTTTTCACCTAATGTTTCAATTGGATATATGGTATAAAACTATTGTCTATTTTATTTAAATATAATTAAGTCCATTCTTACTAATTAATAATTGACTCATAAGTGGTTTTTAATAATACCTTTTCAATATCAATTTATTGTAGTGAGAGAATTATTTAAATCATTATTAGTTAAGAATCAGGGAACATTTACCAAAGTCATGAAACTTTTATTGACTAACTCAGTTATCTCTATATAGTTCCTACTATATATAAGTACTAACGATTGAGCTATCTTAAATAAAATGTCATAAGTAGCATCAACATATTGTAATTCTTATATAAAGTACTTTGACGATCTCAAATCAAATGATCAATTATACACCAATTACACTAAGAAAATCTACAAACACATAAGTTATATTCCATTTGAGATCCTCATAATCCGACCATTTTTGTTAACTTATTCTTTAATAAATACCTATATATTTATTTAAATATTTATATACTTAAATTTATGAGGTCTATTACTTTTTTCATAAGGAAAAAATATAATATGTATTAGTTTTATAGTTCAATCAATATCACTTCTTGATGAAACTATAATTAAGAACAATTTATAAATAATATAAAAACGTAAAAATCTCATAATTATGTTATCTTCATAATATTATTTGCACATTAATTATTTCAAGACATTTATCTTTAGTATTAAAACGTTAAATACAATTAACAAAATACATAAAGATAAAGAATGCATTTATATGAATTAAAATAATCATATCACGCATTAAATTGCAACAAACTTAATTATTGTAAAGTTCAACAAACAAGGTGATTACAATGCCTAGATAGTTATGTCTTATAAAGTCATGTTAAATGGTATAATAGAGTTACTAACTTTACTGGATATTCTAAGTGTGTATATAGTTGATTACATATGTAAATAAAGATTATGCATATACCAACATCAACTTAGAATGTTATATTACTTCTAAGACCATTATAAACCAATTATACAATACCATCTCTTATCATATATCATAAAAAGTAGAATGTGATAACTTAATAGTCACACACAAAGTTTATCAATAATTAGTATTTAAGATAATATCTAAGAAACTTAAATTGATTTTTTGTTAAATTAGTTGTATTTAACTTGATTAATACTGTATATTTGGATACTAAAGAATTGTTCAACTATAAAAAGTGAACTTTGGTAAAGGTAACACCGGAAGAAGACCTCTCTCTCTTTCTCTAAACAAGGCCAATAACATAGACTTATAATTGCAGATTTGGAGTTGTCATTACACACTGTTAATAGAAAGAGATGAATAAGAAAAAGAATAAAATGCAATAGTTACCGCCTTACATTGTTATGGAAGGATATAAATATTTAATAAAATAAGTTAAGTTTCAATATAAAAAAAAAAGAGTTCAAGACTCAATTTATAAAATATAAAAGGCATTACATATTTTATTTTATCTACCGAGTTTATTACCTAGATCTTGAGAAGTTTTGCCAAATTAGAGAGTTTGAAATGAAATTATTTCAAGTATAAATTATGTAAGAAAAATAAAATAAAGAATTAAAAATAACACATATGGTTAAGAGTTTGTGGTCTATCCAAAATTTAAAATAAAAATAAAGTGCCTAAAATAGATCATAGGTTTTGAAAATAAAATAAAATGCTCATAATGAATCTTAGGTATTTGAAATGGAGAAAATGCCTAGAGTAGTGTTATAAGGATTGAAATGAAATTGATATCTATCTTAGGACTAAACATTCTCTTTTAACCAATCTTTTTTCACTTATTTCATGATATTTGAATGTTATTTTTCTAAATCGATTATCCCTATCTTTTACTTTGAGCTATTTTTGTAGGGATACTTAGGTTAGTCTTCCTTGTTAAACTTGAGAATCCTAGACTCCACTTCCACTATTACCCCTTTGGTTTATATATATATTTTTTATGTATAATACCTAAATTGCATCTCCTTTTCTATAGATATGAAGATGCTTTTCTGTAATAGTGCTTTATAGTAATGATACGAATTTGTAACTTTGACGGCATTTCTATTCCAATGTTGTGTTGTGTTTTACGTAGAATATTTACATGTATATTACATGTACAAAGCCAATCCAGAGTCGAAATCCAACAGGGCTTTAGCGAGTTTTGAAGGGGTGGAACCATCTCGTCCTTGTGAGTTCTCTTTAAATTCTTAAGGCTTTTTAATCTAGTCATATGTTGCCTTCTTCTGCAGATTGATCGTACCTTCCCTTTCCAACATTGTATCTTGTTGGAATTGGAGTGTCTTTTATTAGTAGTAATATATTCGCAAATTATTTCCCTAAATCATTTTTGCTTTTGTTGCAAATTCCTTTCGTTCCTGAACAAAGCAGGTCACAAATCATCCATGCAGACTACTCTTCTAGCATTGTATATGCTTATAAGCTTGCCAACTGTACTCCTCAGGATTTTGAGGTTCTTGCCTTATTTCTTATATCTAGTCGATATTGATGTTCTGGTACTTCTTTTACAATGAGTAAAAGAAGCTGTTGTTGATGTACAGAGGCCAATTGGGTTACTGGGTTGCCTTTCTTTTAGCCGCAGCAAATCTATACATTCCTGAAAGATTTCCAGGTTTATACTTAATTTTCTTGATCATCATACATCATCATTTGGTAGTGCTTGTTGGTTTTTTCCTTTTGCTTCATAATGTTTGTCATCTTTTTGAACATGTTTTACACTGTTTGTGGTTACAACCGGGTGGGCTGTGAAATAGTATTGCAGCAGGAGCTTTGTGTCTGATAATTGGAATTTTGACTGTTTTTGCAGAGATGGAAGATGTTTATGTAATTTACGCTGCCTTGGTTAGTCTTGTCCTTTGCAATTATCCCTTTCCACATCCTATTGTTTAAAAAATCTAAGAGCATAAAAGCTTTCAATTGCTTAAGTTCTGCAGGGTCATCACTCATTTGTTTAAGGGTATAGACACAATTGCTGCGTAGTTTCTCTCCTTTTTAAAGAATATTTTTGTTATTTTAAATTCCTAAAAATATTCTATGATATATTACATGTTTATCATTTTATTTTATAAATTTTGTTAGATAAATAATTATCGAACTGTATGATTTCAAGTTTTATTTAAAATAACTTGTCCATAATTTTAATAAAATTGAAATAATAAAAAATAGAATGAAAATTCTTTTGGTTAATAAGCTAGGGTTATATGAGAGAGAGAGATTATGGGCTTGGGCTTGAACGGGTAAGAGCCTTAGCAGTGACTGATGTCGTCCAGGGTTGGCTGAAGTCAATTGATCACTTCTTTTGCAGGCCAAGTTACATTTTTAGGGCTAGCTAAGTTGGTTCTTTCTATACACTCTGCCTTCTAGTTTGTGCCAATAAGAAACTCGAGGAAAATGTTCACGGCCACGAAACCCAGGTTGAATTTTTTTATCGTTAAAACTTGCGGATTGGGAGTTGGAGGAAGTCCAAAACCTTCAAAGTACTCTTCCTTAGTAATGCAATAATAATACGACCAGTTTCTTAGGCCCAACTGACTATCATTTCATACTTTATGATCTGGCCCCGATTTTTGGGACACTTGAGTGGATGACTCAGATAGGAGAGGGTCAGAATAGGGCCAGAAGAAAGGGACAGAAGATCTGGCCCCGATTCCTGAAAAGGGGATCCTCTGGTCCCTTCCCCTGACCCTATTCTGGTCCCCTCCTATCTGAGCCATCCACTCAGGTGGATCCCACTTGAGTGGATAACTTAGATGAGAGGGGGGTCAAAATAGAGCCAGGGGAAGGGAGACAGAGGATCTGGCCCCGATTCTTGGGAAGGGGATCCTCTGGCCCCTTCCCCTGGCCCTATTCTGATCCCCTCTCATCTGAGCCATCCACTCAGGTGGAAGATGAGAGGGAGTCAGAATAGGGCCAGAGAAAAGGGGACAGAGGATCTGGCCCCTCATTCTTGACCCTGAAAGGCGTAATGAGCAGTATCATGAACCTGTAGTTTAACATCTGAAGATTATTTCTTGCACTTTAATCTGTCTTCTGTTCTTAAATTTCTCCGGAAAAACCAACATGCCTGCAATCCTTGGTTACAGTCAACTGTTCAATTAATCATCTGAAATTTATTGAAACCGCTCCATGGATTCGATTTTAGTATATTTTTTCTTAGTTCAAAGCCAAAGAATTTGCAGAGAGCATAATGTGAACATAGGCCAGGAATTTGATGCTTTTGAACGGAAAAGAACATGGAAAAGAAACTGCACTGTACATTCCATCACTACGACTCTGCATAACAAAATTGCTTCTGACATCTTTGTACATGATCTGTGAGATCTACTAGACTTGTATATCCCCTCATTCTGCGACCAAATCAACGAGCTTTCACAGGACTGATAATTTGTGCAACTTCGTCCACTTCTAGCCCACAAGACCAGGACCTCTGTAATGTGTGAGATGACGACTGGGAGAGAACTGTGAGGTTAAAGACGATTTCTGCCATACTTGGCCTTGCTGAAGAGTTTTCCAGTGTGCATGCCCTTGCCAAGATTGCCATGCTGAGGGCACCATCAATGGGATAAAAGCCCTCCAATTTTGGATCCATCCATTTCTTTAACCTCTCTTCTCTTTTCTCTGCAACATCCAAGACCCTTATTATTTCTTTCCACAGCAATAAAACTTCACCATTTTCTTTTGTTACCATAGCTCTTTTTCCCGAAAGCAACTCCAACAACACAACCCCAAAAGCAAAGACATCAATTTTTGTAATCATAGCGTTTTTGGCAGGTCTAGCCACTGAAAAATTTGCTATCTTTGACTTGAACCTGGAGTCAAGAAGTATATTGCTCGTCCTTATATCTCTGTGAACAATGGTCGGTTGAGTATGTTCGTGCATGTATTGCAGGCCGTTGGCAACATCCAACGCTACTTGCAATCTTTGAGTCCAAGTAAGGAGCACAATAGAGCTTGATGAGGTTGCTGACTTTGGACGAAGCCACCTGTCCAGTGATCCATTTTCTGCATATTCATAGACCAAGAAGCAATTACCCTCTGTATCAGATGATGTTCCCAGTAATTTGATCAGATTGGAATGATTCACTTTCCAAAGTATCTTCAGTTCCTCCGAGACATCTTCCTTGGTTTTCTTTATGGCCAAGACCTTTCCATTGATGTTGGCTCTATATACTGACCCCCCTATCCTGTAGTGTTCGTGAAGGTCCATAGTTGCCTCCATAATCACCTTAACGTCATAAGTAATTTGCTTTCCTATGTAGCCTGAAACCCCTGGAAGTAGTTTATCTTGTATGATCTTAGGTTCATAGTACTCACTTTTCTTATGATCCTTTGTTTGAATGAGAACAGCAGTATCCTGACAAGAAGAGCCACTGCAAACCAAAGTCTTCTTGTTCTTATAACAGCGATTTTGCACCAGAAAGGCTACAAAAAAGAACATCAAAAGAGAGACCGCTATGCTTATAGCAGAGGTGATGAATCCATGATGATGCGATCCTCTTCTTTCTGTGGGTGGAGGATACTGTTGAGTGAGAATTGGCAACTCGGATACTGGGATGAGGATGGGATGATCCACCATGGAACTGAAGGTACTGATGTTGTTTTCTGCCACAATATCATCTGGATACGCATTAAACTTAGTAGATACTTTGAGGAGATCATCCTCAGGTTGCCAAACGTAGGTAATAAGATGCTGGATTCCATTCTGAAGTTGACTCTTTGAAGGGCACTTACATAACAAAGGAACAATTACCTTGTCACCAGGATACAAGAGAGTCGGAGTGAAATTAGGATTTAGGTCTTCCATCATTTCCCATTTGGTGATATTCTCGAACGTTGTGATTTGCATCACATAGAAGTTATCACCTTCCTTTATTTGGTAGGTGATGTTGGCAAAAGATTGGTTCCTTGTGCAACCACATCTTATTGGTACAAGTAAAAGCTGGTCTGGAAACAATGGGGTGTCCTCAGACACCAGGTTACTTACGCTAGCAATAGACTGACGACTAACATCAAGCAAATCAGATATGTTTCCAAGGTTCAACTTGTCTGGTGGCCGGGCAAGGTAAGTGATATAACTTACGCATGAAGTAGGTGAATCCACAGAGCAAGAAAAGTTCGGGCCAGGCAGTGACTGTGCTGTGAAATTTGATACGCTAAAGAAAAGAAGCAAGAGAAATGGAGCTTCCGAAGAAAGGAGAGAAACTGTCATTGCTCTGAAATTGAAGTTCAGATTATGAAGCGATGATGAGATTTGAATTAAATAAGACCCTTATTTCACAACTGAGATTGCTGGAAAAGCCAAGAAGTATTGTCCAGCATTTGATTCGACAGACTTTCTTCTTCCTCCGCTTCCTGAACTGAAAATTTTCTGTTGTTTTCCAGCGTATGAATACTTCCCATATGATATTCCAAAAAAGAGAACCAAATATGACGGACAAAGCTTGTATCGCTAGCACCAAGTCTGAAAATGACTTCCCCCTTCTGCTGATATTAATTTAGTGCAATGTATCAATTCAGGACGGCAGGAAGTGTCTCTTCTTCTGATACTATATAGAAGGTCAGATGTCCTGTATCAATTAAACGACAAATTTGATCGCCAACAGGATCTATATAAGTTTAATGATTGTATTTCTGCTTTGCATCATCAGCTTCTGGAAAGGGTTAACCTATTGCAACTATATGTATTTTGCTGGTATAAATTCTTGCAACCAGCCAAGCTATAAACATCCAAGTTGGTTAATTCTCTGCATTCAATATAAACTGAAGTGGGGCAACTTAATCAAACAATAGAAGCTTTTGTCCGAATTATGATGGTTAGTGACCCAATCACAGGTTTAATGATCAGGTAGTATGATGTTCATGTCATTTTAACCAGACCCCAGTAACTCGGGTAATACTGAAACCTTCTATTGCCAAATCAGGAAGAACATACAATAATGAATTAAATGAACTGTATTAAAGAGTAATTTCCATCGAAGTCACCTCTTCAGCGTTTTTATTGTTGGTAGTATGAAACTCAGTCAGTCTATGCTTCGGCCAGAGTCAGAATTGTTGGTCACAACTCTACTGTGTCCTCTATTACTGGCAAGATACAAACCAACCATTAGGATCTTTCTGTCTTTTATCGGAAAAGAGTCCAATCTCCTGAAATTGTATACCCATATAAATGGACCGTTTTTGTCGGCCAATAAACAAATGACTGGGACTATGATGCACAGGGGAATGCAAGCGCAGACAAAAGAGTATTATCAAGAGATTGCTTACATATAGAATATGTTCCAAGTCCAGAGGAAGTTCTAATCATTGGTTTACACAAAACTATTGGCATAAATTTGGTAAACTGTGGTGAGATCTACAGAGCTGACAGTCCACACGTGACCTTGCAATACTAATGGTAGAGTTTCGTTAAATTCCTCGCAGCTTTCTTCTAGACTGGCAGCCTCTTTCCGTTTGCCTTCCTTCCAAAGACTCTTTACAAGCAAATCTTTAGTGGCAACGTCAAGCAACAAATTTGAGTTCTTCATGTCTTCAAAAACCCTCCATGCAAGAGCAGCCCTTCCGCTTTTGCAATATGCTTGGATCAGTACTTTGAACATATAAGCATCTGGCTTCACACAACTCTGTCTAACCATCAAAAATAGTTTCTGAACGGTCTTCATATCTCCCTCTAATGCAAAGTGATAAATTAATCCAGAAAATGTCTGACTGTCTGGGCGTACTCCAGAGGAAATCATCTCGTCAAGCATGTCCATGGCATCAGAATTTCTCCTACACTTGGTCAATGTTCGTAAAAGAGATGAATACAAAAGCATTAGATTAAATTTCGATATGGGACCACATAGTCCCCTGTCATCATGAAAAACCTTTAAAGCGGCATCAGCATTCTTTGAAATGCCATAGAAATCAATGATCAATTTTATGGTGCTGAAGGACAATCTAAGTCCTTCACTTCTTATTTTTGCTAAGAGTCTATCAACCATATCAGCCTTCCCATGCTGAGCAAAAGCTGCCATCATTCTTTCTATCGTGTGAATATCATGAGTGAATCCTGGTTGACAAGCAACCCAACAGAAGAAATCCCAAGCTCTATCTGGAGAAGTGAAATTCCTAAGAACCTTGCAAACTAACCGATTGGTCCACACAAGTTTGGCATCTTCCAGAGCAGACACAACATCAGGACTCATTTCATTCACGGCCTTTGCCAAGGCTTTTGGGTCCAACCATCGCTTCAATTGGATACCACGAGGTATTCCATCAACCTCTTCATGGCTAGCATCTTCGTCTTCATCCTCATCCTCATCCTCATCACTACTATCTTCGCAAGACGCTATACTCCTAATTCTCTTGTCTGGCAACATTTCTTGAATAAACTCCTCCGTTTCCGATAAAAATCCTGCCTCCTGCAAACATTTCAAAGCTAAAAGCATGGGACGACCAGGAAATTTGCCATCAACCCTTATTTGATGGAGCAGCATTTTGACATCCCCAAACCTTTTAGCACCAGCAAGCCCTTCCACCAAAACTGAATACTGCTTTAAAGTCCGCTTTATTCTCATAAAAGGCAATATCCTGAAAATCTCTAGTGCTGGATCCAACTTGCCCAACTTAGTCAGATGTTCAATCATAACTGTATAAGTTCTAGAGTTTGGAATTGCTCCTTCATCAATTAGCCTGAAGAAGACCTTCACAGCCTCCAAATGCTGACCCTTCTGCCCATAAAGTTGCATAACAATGTTATAAGACTCTGTGCACAAACGCTTGCCACTTTTTCTGTACTTATCCCAAGAGTCTAAAACTGCATCCATTTCCCCACATGCAGCATGCCACTGCATGAGGTTCATAAAGCTAATCCTAACACCCCAGTATTTTCCCGCATCAATATCAGCTATCAGGAACTTCAGTTCTGAGGTCCTACGTGATTTAGCTAGAACTGTGGCCAACGCATAAAGGGTGGATTGATTATGCGAGAAATGTGGAAGATTTTTGAGGGACTCTACAAGAAAAATAGCAGAATCTGCATTAGGGGTACACCTAATAGCGTGAGTGACCACAAAAGGGTCTAAAAGGCGGCTATGTAAGAGAGTGGGAAGTGAGTCGGGGTTGGAACGGACACATAATCTAATAGAATCGATGAGCTCGGCTCGCCGGAGATACTGCGTAAGCTTGTTGGGAAATGGGTCGCGAACAAAGAAACGAACTTTCTGCGTTATAATGTAAAGCTGAATTTTAGCCGGAAAACGTCGAGTAAAGTTCATATCTTCCGGTCGAATTATGGCCTAAAACAGCCTTCCTCACCCACTGCGGCAAATCGTCAAACATTTTGTGAGCTTGAATTAACCATCACGGGCACAAGAAACTGGTCTCATTACGCACAATTCTTGGATAACCCAGACATCATCGGGTTTTGGAGAGGCCCAAGTTTCAAAGTCTCTAACGTTGTCAGGTGGGTCTTAACTGGAAATCATAGCAGATTTTGGTCAATCCCCATAAGTAGTGATCTACACAAGGAGATTAACGCTTAGAGCATGATATGACTTTAATCCTAACATCTTTAAGGGTTTAAACATTTAAAACACATATTAAATAGACAAAAAAAATTGACAAAATTATTTTTTTATTGATCAAATATTGAAATGATTTTATGTTTATATTTTAATAAAAATTAGAATTTACTGTTACATAATTAAAATTTTAAAATTAAAAAATGAGTCTTATAAACGAGGTCATTGGTTATATACTTAAAAAGACAGATCCCAAATGCTATTTGAGAATGGAGCTTACATTTATAAATTTAGGGAGAGAGCTCCACTTTTCATATGACAATGGCCTATTTTTATTTAAAAAATAAAAATAATATATGTCAATATAACATGACATTTAATTAACAGACAGTTAATTCTATTAAATTTTTCATCAACTTAAGATTTATTTTGAATATTTTAAAAACATAAAAATTTAAGTTAAATGATTTAAAACGTTAGGTTATATTCTTTATGTTGACTTTCAAAGTGTAATTTTAGCCTCATGTGTAAACTACTTGGAAATACTCCATTAAGCCATCAAAATCTTTGAAATTACGAACATTATATAATATAAAACACTCTTAATATCATAGATTTTAAAATCTACTGAATTGATGTAAATTATGAACAAAATATGCAATAATATTAAAATAACAACTATGAATTGTTACGCTTTGAAAAAAAAAAGAGAGGAACGATTTAAAAGAAAACAAGAACTATGACATCAAAAGCCTAGTGGTAGTGAGGTCATTCTTAAAATTTGAGGGTAACGTTATGAAAAAATAATAATAATAAAGTCGGAGAACTTAGGGCCTAGATATATTTCTAATTCTCTTTATATAATTTAAAATGTTTTCTTAATGTTAGGATATATTGTATATATCTTTTATTTAGTTTTGGCATTTTAATTGGACATATAAGATATAATTTGTAGGAATTCTACACTACATTGTAGCCTATTATTATGGTGACATCGGAATTAACTTTACTGCTGGATGTGTTGGTAAATTGGAATCGTTATTGCCATATTTTGTAGACTGTGTGATTGAAGTCAACATGTTGATTGCATGGTTGAATAGGGACACAAATTGCTTGTGAGATTTTGCACATCTCTTAATCACTGTAGATGTCTATAAAAAATATGAGTGGTAGAAATTAAGTGGGAATGTGCATGCGGTAATGAGGTGGATGTGTGTGTTTGTGTGATAGATTTGATGTGAGTTAATGTTGGTGTTGTACACATTTCAAATTAAGAAAGGACAGGTTTTAGTTATTCAATGATACATAGACTATGAATGTGGGTGTCTCTTGAAAACATAAGATATAATTTGTGTTGGAACAAGTTGTTTTTTCGCTGCTCTTGCTCCTCAAAGGAAGGATATTAGGTGCATTGTTGTGGATAGATCAAAGAGTTCTCTAGCAATTGGGTCTGCAGTAACGATCTTCACCAACAGATGGCGAGTCTTTGATCAGTTGGGTGTTGCTTCAAAGCTTTAACCTTTTGCCATTACTATCAACATGTTATATGAGAAATTGTTGGATGACAATTTTGGTTTTGGCATAGGCGGTATCAATGGCAGTTGCTAGTTTTAAATTGGAAGGTAGACGTCTTTGGAGAGTAAGTTGAGTGGGTTGTAGTGTATTGTGTGCATAAACTGTTGGTGGACTCCTTACGTGGTTGATCTATCGTTTTTGCTCTTTGGGTGCTGAATAAATATACAGTTGAATGTTTGCAAGATAAAATAGTGCAGTGGACGTTAATTAAAGATTGGAAAAACATAGTTGAATGTGTGCATGAGTTCTGGTGTCTCGTATGGTTTAACTGGAGTTGTTGAAACTGGGATGAATTAGTTCAACTAGTGGAAAAAATTTTATATATATTTCAAGAAGCTGAACCATAAGGAAGTGTTTCTTTTATCTCAAGCACATTGTCGTTTTGTTCTTTGTTGATTAAGTACTTGATTTATTTTTGTTAATTGTCGTTTAATTAAAAATAGTTTAGAAAAATCCTCTGTTGATGTTAGTACGAGGCGGTCGTACTATTGAGTGTGAAATTCTTTCACAGGAAGTAAGATTGAGTGATAGTGTTAAGGATTGAGTGGTGTCGACTCAGTAAAATCTTAGTTAAATCTATTGTACTTCGATGAAAGTTATTAAGTTGGGTGAGAGCCTCGCAGACGTAGGTAAGGTATATCGAACTGCGTTACCAAATTTTTGGTGTTTTTATTATTTCATTTTTGTTTGGTTTTATTTTTGTTCGTGCTAAAGGAGTTTATGAAAAGTTTACAAAATAGTTAACACTTTCGGTTTTTCAATTGGTATCAGAGCAAGATCTCCAATTCAGAACTTGGTAGCAAGTTGGTACAGATCCTTGTTTCATGAACATGGCCATAAGACAAGGAGCATCAATTATCAGGCTATCGATGTTAGACGGTTGCAATTATCCTGAATGGAAATCACGAATGAGGATCTTTATTCAGTCGCAGGGAACAGGAGCATGGAACTCAGTAGTACATGATGGACACATTCGATGATCACTGATGATAGAGGAGAGGTAGTTCAAAAAGATCCATCTGAATGAACGAGAATTGAAGAAGAAAGTACACTTGGAAACTCACAAGGAATGCATGCAATATTCAGTGCTATTGATGAAGGATGCTTCTCAATGATATTAACCTGTGAATCGTCTAAGACGTGGGATGTTTTGCAGACTATTCATGAAGGGTCCAAATCTGTGATAGCCTCAAAACTACAAATGTTAGCTGTAAGGTTTGAAGAATTGAGGATGGATGAAAATGACACTATCAGAGACTTTCATGAAAGATTGCGAGATATAACGAGTCAAGCACATCAATTGGGGAAGAAATATTCCAATCTGAAACTAGTCAAGAAGACGTTGAGATCATTATCTCTAAGATTTATTTCGAAAATTGCAACAATCGTGTAAAGAAAACAACTAAGAAATTTTTAGAATGAGAGTTCTGATCTGCATTCCATTGAAAACGAAAGATGTATATACAAGAAGTTACAGCTATTAATTATATTCCTAATCAAACTAAACTACCTAAGTTGTACAAGAATCACAAAACAAAATGGAAAGGAAAATATATACATAGACTTCCTAAATAATAGTTGATAGCTGTCATTCCTAATCTGCATCCCTAGGTTTTTTGACATTATTTCTTCCCTCCCTCCCAGATGCACAAAATCTGTAGGTTCTTTGACATTGTTTCATCCCTCCCTCGCAGGCGCAAGAAATCTCAAAGCATTTGGACGTTCTCCTTGTAAATGCAAGAAAATGCTATGTATTTCTAAATCTACAAGGTTTTTTGAGTGTCCTTTATATTTTTCTGACAAAGGTTCATGAATTGTCTCTCCCAATGTTGTCTATAGCTATCATCTTACATTTTTTTTTGTTTTTCTCTACATATATGTTTGATTCAAGTAGTTTTTAGTTGATGATTGTGAATATCTTGAAATCGTTGTATCTTCTCTTGGAAATTGATGTGGAAGGACTGAATGGGTGACGTGTTGATTGTACCCCAAAATGGAAATTTGACCTTTGATGACTAGAGTTACATTATACAAAAGAGCTTGTTTGTTCTTGCTTTTGAACTGGTTTGAGTGTTCTATCCTGATTTGGTTTCTATTCTGACCACCTAAAGCTATATTGCATGTTGAAGCAAGACTTGCCGTTTACTTTGTGTGTTTATTTTTACCAAGATCCATTGTCTAGTTTGCAAAGAAGACCATAACATTAGATTTATTCATTGCTTGGTACACTATCAAGTGAGTATTTAATACTTCATGCTTTTAGTAATTAAGTCCCTGATATTTGAAATAGTGTAAGCAATCACGAGTAATGTGAATTTTGAACAATTCAATATAGTTAAGCACAAAAAAATGAAGAAAAACATCCTCATGTATTAAACTCGGAAACTATTGATAAGTGTTGATCCTAAACTTAAATTCCAAAGAACTAAAAGGAACAAATTCAAAAGTTTCATATATGAATCGCACATAGTTTTGGTTTTTTTACTACAATATTTATACATGTAAATGATAACATGTTTGGAACATTGTTCTAGTCCAAATAGCCTTATCCTGAAGAAGCTGGTCTTCCATCACTACAATGTTTATATATGGAAATGGACAACAATCTTTTCAGCAGGAACAATAGTCATCACAGCTTCAAGCATAGGAATGATAGTAAATGGAACAGACAATTGACGTATCGAAATCATACTTGAGAAACTGTTTGGGGAAATGAATTTGAATTGGTTATTAGGATATGCGCTTACATCACAACAATCTAATATAAGACAGTAAAATGAGCTGTATTAGCTTCATTTGAAGTTAATCATAGCCCATAAGAGAATGGTGCAAGGATTAATAGGCTACTAAATAAATGCAACAACTAGGATAGGGAATATACAAAGTGAAGAAACAAATCTTTAAACACATAACCTTTAGAAAGAATTAGATAGCTAAAAGTGTTGGATCACCTACGAACAAAAGATGCGAAAAAGAATTTATTAAACGAAAAAGCTCATGTTCAAGAAAACGAACTCCAAAATTGTGAACACAAAATTTTAAGAAACGTATGAAAAAGAAGCAACAATTTTGTGCAAAGAGAGGTAATCTAATGAAAAAATTCAAACAAAAATTAGTAAAAATGCAGAGATTAACAAAAACACTATACCAAGTGTACCAACTCCAATCGTATCACTGAGGTAAATCTCAAAACAACACATGTCATAAAGTTATTTTGCCATATATGCTAGCTTTGAGGGAGAAATCTCTCCTTCCATAAGAAAACCAATATAACTCAGCAAATAGGCTTAGAGAAATATGAAGGTAGATAATCTGTAGAAAATTTCAACCTAAAACTAAGAGAAGAGGAAAATGAACAAAAGATATGTAACAGGTTTAAGGCTTTTAAATAATTGGTCATTAGGAGAGTTAATCCTACACCATATGCATATGACACAAACATATAATATCTCTTAATAAGAATTATGTCAAAAGATAAATACCACATACCCATGAACAGGAATTGATAGTTCTTTACCAGTACTAGTGACAACCTGATAACAAACAAAACTCTCTTTAATGCTACAATTGATGTTTGACTTTAAGGCAAAAATTGTTATTTCCTTGGCACTTGTTAGATACACCCACCTTCACATTGGGTGTAAGAACAGGTAACGTAAGACATAAATGAGTAATGCCTATAGTTTCCTCTCGATTATAAAATACATAGGTTTTAGTTATGTTTAAATTTTTTTATAAGAAGCTCAGATAAATAGTATGTTAGCTACAAAGTAAACACCACTCTTAGATTAGACTAAGGAAACTATACAAGTTTAGACCAAAGTGTTTTAGGATGAGGTTGGATAACAACCTTTTTGCATGATGAATTAAAGTAGCTTGCATGAAGAATTAAAGACTATGAGACATAAACAAAACATAAATAGCTAGATCATCTACACCTTCTAGCATAACATTAAACATTATAAGAAAAGAAGACAATTAAATCTTAAGGAAGAAATAAAAACCTAACCTTCATGTGGTTGACTGTCTAAAAGGGCAAAATCACGCTTTTGACGTTGCAATGCAAGAAGGGATAAGAATGGGGGAAAATGATGTTCTGATGATAGGAGAAATGTTGAGGACGATTGGGTGACCATGAGTGAGAGAAAACTTAGAATAGGTTACACATTCACAACGACGGGGTGAGAGAAAAATAAGAGATTTTAGACAAATTGAGTGACAACAAAAGGGGAGGAGAAGTCTTCTTTCAGTTTTCTTGAAACAACATAATTTTACTACCATCAAGAAACGATGTTGTTTCGCTAATGAGACAAACTTTCCTTAATAACGCTAACGTGTGTAATTAATAGGGGTCATTTGACACGTGGTAGTACCACGTTAGTCAAAACAATGGTGAGATTAACGTCAGGCTATAATTGAAAAAAATTAAAAAATTGAATATTTTATTGTTACTTTTTAAAGTTAGGGCTATAATTGAATTTTTAAGGAAAGTCTGGGCTTTTTTGGTAAATAACCCTATATATATACATAGTTAATTACAAAAAAATCTCAAACTTTACACAATTTTGTAATTATAACTTGAACTTTAAAAAGTGACAATTAAATATTTAAATTATCAAAATTTTCAATTCTAACCCGACGTTAGTATCTCCATTAACGTTGTTGATGTGACTTACCACATAAGATAGAAATCCTAAATGCTTATAAACAAAACACTTAATTAAACTAATTAATTAAGAATTATTAAGTTGTTTAACTAAACTACGTCATTTTTAGATAAAGAAAACCCTAAATCAAACTCAATTCTCGCACCAAACTCATTTTGTGTAAAGAGGTGCCTAGGGTAGCAAATTGAGATTTCATTCAGATTTTTAGAAACTTAATGAAACTTAATCAATTAGCAGGGACTGTTTGATTGCATTATTCATAAGTTTTATCACAAGGACTGGAAGTATCAGTTGGATGAGTCCAGTGTTGAAACCCTAGAGTCGTCATCATTGATTCGTCATCAGCCCTTAAGCGCCTTCACAATCAAATATCGATTCTTTAAGTGGTTTCAAAGATTGAGTTTGGGGATGATTCCTTTAGAATTGCTAAATAAAATGTGATTTACAACAAGGAAATGTTGTTTGATCCCTAAGCTTGGGAGTTTCTTAAGTATCCAATGATTGTGAAGTAGTTGATCCTTGACGACAACACAAAGTCACACAAAATGGCGCTAGTCTTCAACCACGAGGGATTGAACAAGCTAAAATAATTGATTGTATTATATGAATTTTTGAATCATGGTTGGGTTAATTTTAAAGTGTATATGGTAAGAGAATATGTGAAGAGTGTTAAGAGGAAGTTGTTGCCTGATGTTCCTTAAGAGAAATTGAAGAGCTTGGAGGGTTTGAATGAAAGGAATAATGATAATGACAAGTTCTATGAGTCGATGGATTTGGAAGACATTGAAATGTCGCTCCAGGGTTGTCTTCATCTAAAAATAATATAGTATAGTTAAACAACTTAATGAAACTTAATTAGTTAATTTAATTAAGTCTGACGTATATGAGTGTTTAAGGTTTTTATCTTAAGTGACAAGTTATGTCGATAACATTAACGAAAATACTAAGGTCTGGCTAAAATTGAAAAAATTAAAAATTTGAGTGTTAATTGCCACTTTTTGAAGTATGAGTTATAATTATAAAATTGAGTAAAGTTTGATATTTTTTATAATTAACCATGTGTTACACAAACCATGTGGCGCTTAAGGACAAAACTCTTAACTCCGACATCCGAAAA
>JANTNU010000235.1:7753968-7767410 GCA_024752395.1 Erythroxylum havanense | reverse complement strand
TGTAAAATAATGAAAATAATTCAAAATTTTGAATTATTAATTATTTTCTATTTTATCAAAATTTTGAATTATTTTTTAGAATTGTTGTTTTTTCACATTCCATTTCAATTTACATTTAATTAGACATAATATCTTTTATATTTTTGCTACTAATATCTAACATTTACATTTATGTTTTATTAGTGATTATTAAAACCCCACTCTTTTCCTTTATTATTGATATTTCTGCTTTCTTTCTTTAACTATCATTTTATTTTAATGCTTTATTCATATTATTGTTTATTGTGCTTTATAGATATTGATTAAATGAGAGAAAAAAAGATTAAATAGAGAAAATCATAAGCTAAAATAATACACAATTATTCTTATTCTCGTCATCGTCATCATTATTATCATCATCATCATTATCACTATTATTATTATTATTATTATTATTATTATTATTATAAGAAAATATGTATAGACATTAAGAAAACAATTAGAAATAATAGATAGGTCTTAATGTCTTTGCCCTTAAATATTTGCATGACAAGGACTCTCAAAATAATAAGATTATTAAAACAATTAGTGAAAGAATTAGTCCCTTTAAGACAAGAATAGAACAAATTAAAAGAATTAGTATCACAACCAATATATCTTATCATAAAAATATCGATCACTAAGTGTCGATTTATGTTTATCCATATACTTATAAATCAAATCAATATGATCATAATTCATTGAAAATTCTTCAATTTGTCTTCCTATATTTTATATATATATATATATACACACACACACAATATTGAATGAGTTTATATTAATTTTTAAAAATCTTATTATAATTAATATCTTTTATTAATCATAATATATCAATTTTAAAATATAAATAACTATTATTATAAAAACATAAATGTATGATATATTATGATATTATATAATAAACTTTGAAGCACATGCCATATATATATAAATGATAAGATCTTTTTTAGAAATTTAAAATAATATTGAAAAATAAGTCTCTAACAAGAATTACAAGACCGTAGTTTGCTAATAAAATCTCAACTACATGCCATTCAACAGTCCTATCTATTCAATCTAAGTCATAGCACCGGAAACTTTTGACACAATCTTGGTAATACCCCGCCCGCTCTCCAACCAAGGTTCGGACCGCATTATCTGGTATGGTAGCAATCAAGGTGTGTATACAGCTAGGAGCGGGTATAACTTCATCACATCAGTTTCATCTGTGGATGACCTCACAAGCTGGAAATGGATTTGGTCTCTCCAAGTTGCTCAGAAACATAAAGTCTTCTTGTGACTAGCCGCACGAGGTTTATGTCCATCCCCATTATGTGGGCGGTGTGGCACTCATCGCGAAACTGTGCTTCACTTACTTCGGGACTGCATTTATGCCAAGTGTGTATGGGATAACGTTCGCGTTTCCTTGCACGATGAATTTTACTAAGAGCAACAAAAGTATAGGTGGCTTCTTCTTAATTGTGTCCCACATGACAGGGATGTGCACTGCTCATGGCGTTTCATTAATACGTGCTAGGTCATTTGGCGATCCAGAAATAGATTCGTAATTGAGGGTGAACAAATCTCATGTCCGGAGCAACTTTGCCATATCCATTTGCTAGTTAGAGATTCAGTGGCTGTTTTTGTTGATCAACACCGTGGGCGGCCCAAATCCCACGACCCAACTCTAGTTTCTTGGGATCCTCTCCTGATAACTGGTTGAAGCTTAACGTCGATGGCAGTGTCATTAGTAGTTCTGGCCAAGCGGGTATTGGTGGGTTGCTTCGGAATAGTCATGGTAACTGGGTAGCAGGTTTCTCTTCCTTTATAGGGATCACCACTATCATGATCGCGGAGCTCATGGCTCTCAGATTCAGTCTCAACTTTGCCTGCGACTTTCGATGTGATGGCCTAGCGCTATGTTGTTTAGCCTCCTCCTGGATGTCTTAACCTATCATCCCCTTACCTGCTTGATATCTAACATTCGATCTCACCTCGTTGCCCTGCTAAACTTTACTATCGCCCATATTTTTTGCGAAGGTAACCAATGTGCTGATTTTTTAGCTAGCTTGGGCTCGGGTACGGAACACAGTGAGTGTGTGTGGCCTAATTCTCCGACTGACTTGCTCTATTTGTTGCGCGCAGATACTCGAGGAATTGTCTTTAGTCGTACCTAACTGTTGATTTTCGCATCTTCTTTACCAAAAGAAAAGATAACTCATAGCTATTATTGATATGATTGTTACGACTATTCTCAACATCCATGTCCTTTTAAAAAGTAAACTTTATTTTAAGTTTATAAAATATTTAAAATTTTATTATAATAACTAAAATATCATATAAAAATTAATATCTATTTATAAAAAATAAAAATGAATTTAAATACTATTTTAATAATTTTTAATATTTATATACTATAAAAAGTTCAAGAAGATCTTTTTACTTTAAAATACAATATTTTTAAACTTTTCACATATTTTTCAAATTTTATTTTATAATGGTTATAGTTGTCAATTTTTAAAGTAATTATTAGGTTTATTGCCTTAAATGTATAAATATTATTTTTATTTTTATAAGTGAAGAAGTATAAAAAAAAGTTTTAAAATAATTTTATTGTGAATATGAATTATTTTTGTAATAAATATCGATTTTATTATTAAAAATTTGTGAAAGATTAAGTAAATTAAATATGAGTTATAACTTTAAATAAAAAAAAGCATATTAAATTAAAGCCCTTCACATTTTACAATACATACTTGACTATCTCATTTTTATCTTTTTATCATCCTCTCACAATAATCTTCCTGAAAAGTCATTAACATGAATTAGAAGAAATTATTTTTCATAATATATCATTAATAAAATAATAACATTTATAGTATAAAATTAAAATCTATATTTAGATAATATTTAACAATAACAACGACAATAACACCCAGTAAAATCTCGTAGACGTGCGGAATTTAGAGATGTCTAATAATACACAGCCTTATCTTAACTAATAGAGAGATTGTTTCTAAATGACTCATGTGATTTAGATAACGTTATACTTACTAATTGAATATAAATTTTATAATAATCCATACCAAACTATTATAATAAAATAAAAATAAAACATACATTGAATAAAAATATCATACAATTATATTTGTAAAAATAATAATTATATTTTTATATTTTTTATTATATAATATATTTTAAATTATTAAAATAAAATGAAATTAGTCAAAAAAACAAAATTTTAATTTTAGTAGAGTATAATTTATAACCTCTATAATTCATTATAGTTTGAGATTGATACGAATAATTTAACATAAAGATAAATTTTTTTACCGGTCCCCTATATTATAATCACCAATGGTAATATAGAAATTTAAATGATTAGCTTTTTTTAACTGTAGCATCAACAACATTTCAAAAACATTATATTTTCTTAAGCCGGGGATTGCTATAAAAGACCATTCATTTCATAAAGGCAGGAGGCACATCCCTTGTTGCTATATCATAACAGTTTGCTGTATTTCATATCTGATATAATATCTTTTAAATAAATATTTTAATATTTATGTACTACAAAAAGTTCAAGGTGGTCTTTTTACTTTAAAATACAATATTTTTATACTTTTCACATATTTGTCAAATTTTATTTATAATGGTTATAGTTGTCAATTTTTAAAGTAATTATTAGACTTATTGCTTTACATTTATAAATATTATTTTTGTTTTTATAATTGAAGAAGTATAAAAAAAGTTTTAAAATAATTTTATTGAGACTATGAATTTTTTTGGTAATAAATATTGATTTTATTATTAAAAATTTATGAAAGATTAAGTAAATTAAATATGAGTTATAAGTTCAAATAAAACAAAAGCATATTAAATTAAAGCCCTTCGCATTTGTACAATACATACTTCACTATCTCATTTTTTACTTTTTGTCACCTTCTCTCATAATAATCTTCCTTAAAAATCACTAATAAAGTGTTTGGAAATTTTCGAATTGAATTCATTAATGTAATTGGATTCAATTATATTAATGAGATTGAATTGAATTAAATTTACATTGTTTAGAACAAATCCAGAAATATTAGAATTGAATTCAATTACACTATTTGTAACATAATAAAAATGAGTTCAATTATTTCATATGGCATTTTTACTTTTGACTAAAAAATGATCTTATTAAATAATAAACATTCACACTTATATAAAGCAACTTATAAGTATCAATTTCATTATAAGTAATATCATTAAAAAAGTTCATTATTAAAATGAAAAGAAAAAATTGATTGCAAATGACATTATGCTAAACCGAATTATTAAGATAATAGAAAACGATTATAATTTTGAAAGATTAAAAATGTATGAACGAGCAGATGGAAGAAGAGTGGTTGTGGGTATTACTGTAGTGATAGGGTTATTGTGTTGAAGAGAATTGGGTGGGTATTATTGAAAGACTCCAATTTCAACATTTAAAAATAAGAGTAGCAGTCATTTGTAATTGAATTCATGTGGGTTGTTGGCTAAATTGAATTTATAAGGAGTAGTGGGTTTTAATTATACATATGGTTTCGATTCATTTTTGTTTTTCTATTCCAAACAGGTGAATTGAATTCAATTATACTGTAGATATTATTGCAGTGATAAGGTTATTGTGTTGAAAAGTATTGTGTAAGTATTATTGGAAGACTCCAATTTCAATGTTTGAAAACAAGAATAATAGTCATTTGTAATTGAATTCACGTGGGTTGTTGGTTGAATTGATTTTATAAGGAGTAGTGGGTTTCAATTATACATATGGGTTTAATTCATTTTTATTTTTCTATTCCAAACAGGTGAATTGAATTAACCTAGTTCTAAACAGGTCGTAACATGAATTAAAAAAATTATTTTTCATACTATATAATTAATAAAATAATAAAATTTACTGTATAAAATTAAAATCTATATTTAGATAACGTTTAACAATATCAACAATCGTTGAGGATTGGAACCTGGAGATGTCTATTAGTACGCAGCCTTATCCTTAACTAACAGAGAGGTTGTTTCTAAATGACAAATATGATTTAGATAACGTTATACTTACTAATTAAATATAAATTTTGTAATAATCCACTATGAACTATTATAATAAAAGAAAATTAGAGCATATATTAAATAAAAATATCATACAATTATATTTGTAAAAGTAGTCATTATAATTTTATATATTTTATTATATAATATATTTTAAATTATTAAAATAAGATAAAATTAGTCAAAACAACAAAATTTTAATTTTAGTAGAGTCTAATTTATAACCTCTATAATTCATTATAGTTTGAGATTGATACGAATAAGTTAACATAAAGAGAATATTTTTTACCGGTCCCTATATTATAATCACTAATAGTAATATAGAAATTTAAATGATTACAATGCAAATAAATTAAAGCTTTTTCTAATTGTAGCGTCAACAACATTTCAAAAACATTATATTTTCTTAAGCCGGGGATTGCTATAAAAGACCATTCATTTCATTCTAAAAAGGCAGAAGGCACATCTTTTGCTGCCATCAAAACAGTTTGCTGTATTTCATATCTGAAATTGCTCCAACGCCTTATCATAATAAGTTATATGATGCCAACTTTTCATGGTAAAACTACAACGACCAGCCTGATGACAAGCATCCTCGTTGCTTATTGTTTTCTGACAAGTTTGCATTTCACAGCTTATGCTCCTATCAATCAACCAAGAGAGTGCCGAGGTGGCGGCAGAAAAGGAGGAGATGGACTCATTATTATGGTTACAACGATTGCAGTTCATCTGTAAATCAGACAGGAAAGGTCCCTGTCATCCTAATGTGGTCAAGGGTACTCCTCAGACCGTATTTCAGCACTGCTTGGTTTCCTTGCCTAAACCCATCTCCATAAGCTGATGAAGTATCTGACTCAATCTGGTGTTTAAAAAACTCACCAAGTTTCTTCTCAAAGTCGGACCGTTTTCCCTTCTTCGACGATGTGGAAGAAGATGAAGAAGGAGATGATGATGATGAAGAGGAAGATGAGGATGATGAAGCAACATCAGTCCCAGGACTCGAGTATATCTCTGCCTCTAACCACATATGAGCCAGTACCTGGCAGATGCCTTCTTCAACCTCTGGAGGCAAGTTTGGATAACCTGTTGGATACCAGTCATATATACTTAACAAACCGCAACATATCTGCAATATTGAGAAGGTCAAATATGGCATAGAATGAACAAGGACCTTTGAGTCGAAGCCATGCGTGCATCATCTCGTGAGCTAGGATTGACCCAATCAATAACCTGTGTGTGTAGAAGTTTATATACGAAGGAAAAGTTGTGTGGAATAGGCTCTGATAAACAAATTGGACAAACTTAGTACCTTGGGAGGCCATACAAAATCAGAATTGCCGTTACTTCACATCTACGAACTAGCCTATAAGGCTCTGTCACCAAATCTATGATCCGGTTGCCCCCAATCCTAGGCCTCCTTGATACCTGCAAAGTTGAGTGGTATAAGTACAGATTTCAGCTCAGTCAAACAGAGATTACCACGAAACTGAAGGGTGGTTAAAAGTATGGAGTCCTGAAATGAAAAATATACAGTGGCGATAGTGTGTTCTTCTGACAAACAGAGTCCTCTGGTTTCAGGTAAGTGGTGATGGCCCTGAAACGTAGAAGACAGAAAATAGAATCCAAGGTAAACCAATGAGAAATTGAGACAATAAAAAGGCAGATACTTCATTTCTCAGGAAAAGAAGGAGAAGGAGGAGTGCACTATGAAAGTTTCATTGCACCAGCCTTACATTCTTTTCTCCTTCCATGGCTTCATTCAATGCTTGTCTCTCAACCAAAAGTAAGGGAATTTCTTGCTCGATTTTCATATTTAAACCTTCATAAAATTCACGAATTTCAAAATAAAGGGGCTGGCACTCATGAGTATCCATTATTGCAGAGTCTAGGCATTCGAGGCATAGCTTGCGACCATCATCAAGTGAGAGATATCTCATATCTCTGGGCTGCATAGATGGAATTTCTTCATAAGATAAGTGATCAAGCTACAAGGTGTTCTTGTGGAGAACAGAAATAATGACACTGATGTTTGCCCTCTCTCACACTCTCTTTCCTCTTTTCTTGATTTTCAGACATATGTTCTTTTCACTAACCTCCATCCTCTCGCAACTACAGCAACGAGGAGTCCCATCGCGCTCATGTGAGGGGCAATACTTTTGCATCCAGAAAGGATGTGCCCTATATTCGATGAGACCACTTGGATTTGTTGGAATCTAAAACAACAGAAAGAAGAAGATCAATTGTTCAACGTTTCTGTACAGTTTAGGTTGTGCATGTGTATGTACGCAAGTGTGATTCAGAAGTTGTGACATATGCTTCCAGTAACTCACTGGAGACATCCATGTACACTTCATTTTTCTCTTCTCAAAAGAGCATTTTCAATTGGATTTTATTGCTCCTGAAATCAAGTACTTTAACAACATCAACTAAGTCAGCATATCTGATAACTTAGGTGAAAGGACCCGCTGTTGTTTACTCTAACTAATTTATCAGTCGAAACTACAAAGGTTTGTAAACAATTACGTTGCTTTCTACCAGAAAAGCATTTGATACAGCTGCATATGTTAGCTCAGTGACATTATGCTTTTTTTCACAGTCCAGCTTACAGCTGAAGTCCCATCAACGAGGACCTATTGGAGAGAGCTTAATGCAATTATCATGCGGTGCAATCCAACGGAAATGGAATGGTTGATATTGGCCTATCATGAAAATACTTACAAAGTTACTACAGACGTCACATCTTGGGTGCTGCTGCTCCCTATAGCAGGATTTGTGGTAAGGACGATTTTCAGGCATAGAGAACTATCACACCAAAAAAAAAAAAAAAGAGGATAGGAAAAAGGAAACCTAGTCAGTGTTGTATATTAACGTACCTTGATACTGCTAAAAATGAGAGAAAAAAGCGATAAATTACTCAAGAACACTGTAATTAGATCCCAGATCAAATATTCAATTAAGTTGCATAAATTTGAACCTCGTAATCAGTTATTGGCTGATTGCAAGCATGGCAGCGAAAGCATTCAGGATGCCAAACAGCACCCATGCAGCTTAAGAAACGCCCATGGCCTATCTCAGTGTTGCAACCAGCACAGATCCTAGAGGTAATACATTTTCAAAAACCAGGTCAGGGTTCATATAGAATCTGCAATATGCAAAAATAGCAAAAGTTGTTATGCAAGATAAATTATAAATCCGAAAGAATTATTTTAAGCAACTGTCATTTTTCGATCACTGAAATTGCAGAAGGATGCATCTGGTAATCAGGTAACTTTGATCTCAAGCTCTCTTTCTTGTGAGTACTACAGAACATTTTCATACATATTGGTCTTCCTTAAAGGATTTGTAAAATCTTTTGCCAACTAATGAAAAGCCAAGCAAACCGTTTCATGCAACTCTTTGGGCTCTCAAACCTTGGTAGCACGAAACCAGTCTATTCCTAGGATATGATGCTTAGACTTGCTATTGATATCCTACAAATCTAATCAGTTCCTCTTACATGAGTAAGCCAATTACATCTTTCAAACAGTTTCTGAAATGACAGCATACTGCTGCCTAATCAATTCTTCATCCAGCCAAAATGTTCATGCCATGGCAGTCTAATATCACTCCATTTATGATAAAAGAGTTCATTCCAAAGGAAAATCATGTATTGCAGCTTCTGGCTTCCTCTGAATGCCCATTTAAGATGTTTCAATGATGGTATTTCCTTAAAGATGCCTCTTATGTCTGATATAAATAGCAAACGTAATCTCAGTTCTTGTAGCACAATTCAGTAACAGGTTGTTAAACAAATTGTTAGCCATATGAAGTATTTGAATCTAGAGAACACCACACTCAATGCAGCTATGCTTAACTTACAACAACAAAATAGATTGTTCATGCAGTGACTGTACCCGTAACTAGATGGATAGAAGAATGGATATGATGGAAATAAATTTCTACTGTCATATCGGGGAGGAGAATCGATGTTCAAGGTTTCTTGAAGAGCTTTGGCAAGTTGTTCATCTTCCTCCAGTTGAGCCTTTACACCATTATCATCTTCTTCTGCGTGATGGGGCCTTTCATCTTCTTCTGCCTGGTGGGATTCATCATCTACCGAGTGGAGGGATTCACTATCTTCCTCTGGTCAAGTTGAATTACTTATTTAACCACTAATTAACAACTAAATAGCATGGCGATATGAAAAAAGAACACCGCTGGAAATCTAGCCATCAAGAGTTAAATCCCATCAGAAGGACATAAACCGAGTTTTACAAGAAAATAAAAAATTTCCAGCAAAATGATCAAGCATTTTTACACATGGGAGCAAGTGAAGACCCTTCCATTTTCACTGCCATTTTATCTTAAGTTAGTTGGTCAAGATGATTTCATAAAGTTGCACTGCAGAATCTTATAGCGAAACCATAACTAGTACCATGAAGATCAATGATGAAGAACCATTTCAGAAGTATTTCAGAAGTAAAACAAACCTCCATTAGGTCATAGAAGGCAAACATTTAACAGTTCTAACCAACCCATTCTTCAAAGGAACTACGAATGAATTAGAATAAATAAGGATCAGTGCTTACAGCTCTGGAGCTTACCAATCACCTTTTTGCCTTTTTGATCTTCTTCTGACAGGGAAAGTGCAATAGCACAAGCAATCTCTTCTTTATCAAAGTCTGATGAATTATCCTACATCCGATGTGAAGTTAACTAGCAAAAATTAATAGAAACATGCGAGGATACAAGTCTTGCAGAAGTTACCCCATTTTCAAGTTCACCCAGTCAGGGTAGGGAAACCTGATAAATAAGCCAATGAAAATAAGAAATACAAAGAAAAAGGATAGATCAAGATTACCAGTGATCGGCGAGGCTCATCCCAATACCCATGGTCTTCATACTTTCCCTGATACTGGCCTTTATGGGTAGAACCTTTGAAAATCTTGGTCAACCAACCCATGATGTGAAATTTTCCTCAATAGTGGACTGGTGAAATTAGGTCTGTCAGGAAAAGTTATGAATCCCACATTGATCTACAATGACAAATAACAATTAGGAAAAGAAAATCTGAACTTTCATTGCCAATTAAAAGAAACAAATTAAAGCACTTTCTCCCGAGAAACTTTCCACTCATGAAATTGGGTATAGAACCAATAGGCAATCCTCGGTTACATTTCGAATCTGATATTACATGCTTGCTCTAGTTTTTGTTGTTTTTGAAATAAATCTATTTCTAACACATCAAAGGCCGCAGTAGAAGTGCATCCATGTGTTGGTGTTTTTTGCATCAAAAGGCAAAGAACACTAACAAAACTGCATGGCTCACATAAGCAATTAGTGTATGTTCATAAGAAAAGTAAAAATTCCTACAATAGATTGGAGGGGGGATTGACATATCAAAAGATAATCCGTAGAACAAACTGGTTATGCCAATACGTTTCAGATTAACGGGTCTCTGATAAATTCAGAACAAACCAATCAAGAGACCATCATTGATTACTATACCTCACACAAAAGTTTTCAGATGAGAAAAATTCAGGTTGAAAACAAATTGAATCCTGATGAAACAGTTGTCTTTGAACTTCACCAACACCAGAAATACTATACCGTAAAACAGAACTTCACCTGCAATAGTACTTGAAGAATCTGCAGTATAATCCAGGATCAAATTTATCAAAAATATTCCACCTTTATCGCCAAACAAAATCAGATTAAAGAAAAGTAATTTTTGCTTCCATGAAAAAGATAAGATACGAAAAGAGACAACAGAGCTAAAGAAAGGACTTGGATCCTACGCAACTCACCAGACTAAAAGGGGATAAAATGCCAACAGTACTAAGCTTTTATGGATTTGATCATCTATATGGAAGACCTTCCTTTAAGATGGTAAAGACTCCCAACTTTAGGTGGACAGGGAGTGAGAGGAATCAAAAGGCTCTTTTGGGTCAGGACTCAGGGTAGTGTAGATTGTTGAATTCTAACACTTTCTCCTTTTGCAAGTGGGTCCTCCGGTGATTTTCCACCACAGCCTGCTAAATGTCAAAAAATCCATTAATCTTTCTTGTTGAAAAGGTGTGCGTGCGTCTGTGTTTGTTCTGCTTCAACTTGGCTTTTGTATACACTTGGGAATGGAAGTGGAAGTGTAAGACCTTCCTGTCAGTGTTGAAGTCAAGGCAATCTTCGTACCTCCTACTCGCGAAAAGCCACAATGTTTCCAAAATTATCAGGTCCGGGTGTCTCTGTTTTTTATTCTTCGTAACAAGGACAACAATAATTGATGTTAAGTATCAGGAATTAATTTAGTTATTTTTACGGACATCCTTAAGCAAGTTTATTTATGTCTAACTAATTCTTACAGCCGTCCTTTGTGTCTGTTATCT
The DNA here is from genome assembly GCA_024752395.1 of Erythroxylum havanense. Classification (NCBI taxonomy): domain Eukaryota; kingdom Viridiplantae; phylum Streptophyta; class Magnoliopsida; order Malpighiales; family Erythroxylaceae; genus Erythroxylum; species Erythroxylum havanense. The sequence continues at coordinate 7,755,972 of JANTNU010000235.1, read as the reverse complement.
TGTCATTTTTGGCAACTTGGCTCTTTGCAAAAGTGAGGCATCAATTATTATCCGCAAAATTGAAAGCTTACCAAACATCACCACTTACAAATTATGACGTCTTAGAAGTTTGTTTCTTAATTTACTTCAGCCAACCGTCAAGCAGAGCAACAAAATATGCTTTATTACAAAGTAGCGTGGCGTGCATTTGGATGCTAAAATGTCCGGAAACAGATAACTTGTGTCTATTACTTTATTCTTACCTTATTTTATGATATGAGACGTATCAAAAATAAATGAATAAATACTCTTAAAACAGAGCAAAAACAGAGTCGAGCGCCAAAAGACGGAGAATTAGGTATTCATGCTTTGTGGCTGCTAACTTGTTTCTCTCTGCACAGCCAATTTGTAGTCTTTTCTTTTTTTTTTCTGTTTTTTTGTTTCTCACAAGATCTTATGGAAATGTTCCAACTATGAAAAGACCATTTTAACTTTTAAGTTATTTATATCAAGATTAATCCTCGCTCAAATCGGATAGGTCCTTTACATAAGGTAAATCTCTGACTCTAAATTTTAAACGACTATATTAGTAGTCTTTTTTTGTTGATCTAATTTATGGTAGCTCAATTCATTTATTAAATCAGAAAAGGGCCCATTAATTTTTATTCTTCTTTTTTTTTAAGAAACAAACTAAAGTTATGTGAGTGTTATAATTAATATTGTCTATGTTGTCTCTCCATATTATAAATTATCTGTTATTCTTCAATATTCCAAATTTTAATTTTAAATAAAGGTGCATTTTTCTTCTCAAGAATCGACGTCACCAGCATTGTTTTCTTCTTTATTGCCTAGTTGGGATTTCATCATCCTCCTTTTCTTAAATTCAACAGTATCACTGAAGCAGTCATAGTTTCAAGTAAATTTTCATTAAATACGCCCATTTAATGAAAATTTAAACTTGTTGAATAAGTTTATTAATTAAAATTTAAAAAATAAAAAATAAAAAATATATAGCTAGTAATCCGCGGGTCTACCCATACCCGCTGGGCAGGGTATGGATTTTCAAAATCATTACCCGTTTTTATAAATTTACCCGCGAACCCGTACTCATAAGACCCGTACCTGTGAGACCCATATCTATACTCGGACTATCCGCCCATTTGCCAGGTCTATGTAGGACTGTGCAACAACCCTGATGAGAGAAGGATCCTGATTTCCCCAGAGACACTGGGGGCTACCAAATCATAGAATTGTCTATCACTTTCGTTCCCAAATCCCAACCCAAATAAGTTAAAAAGCTCTCAAGTCTCAACTCGGCATGTGGCATGTTCCCTGTCATCCACCCTCAGTGCACAGTGAAGCAGCCAACATTGTGGACTAGCTTGCAGTTGCACTGTTCTGCTTCCCCAATTTTCTGGCCTGACTTGTCATTAAAAGAAAGTAGATTTCTTCAAAGGGAAAATTGGCGATCCTTGGATTCAAAAGGTGTAATGCTCCTCACTTTAGATGCCTCCATATTCTGGCTTGATATTATATGAGAGAGGTAAATCACTTTTTGATTCTAGTCAGTTCTTCGAAAAGGCAGCCCAGTGTTCGGTGCGCACAAGGAGTCACCACATTGGATGAGCTCTCATATTGCCGCTGTCAAGGCTCGAATCCAAGACTTTGGACTCACTTTCTTTCCCAATGACCAACTGAGCTACCCGTGCAAACAAAAAATGGGCGATCATGTGATTACTGGTATGCATGGTTTTGAAAACCGGACCGGGCCTGCCGGTCCGACCGGTCCGACTGGTGACCGGTCAGTGATTCGGTCCGGTTGATACCCTAAAACGGGTCTTCAATTGAACCGGTGTGAACCGGTCAAAACCGGTCAATTGACCGGTCAGACCGATTCGACAATTTTTTTTATTTTTTATTTTTTATTTTTTATTTTTTTTATTTTTTATTTTTAAATATTTTTAATATTATATATAATTAAATATAATTATTGCATAATTATTACGTCACACCGGTTCGACCAGT
>JANTNU010000235.1:7726515-7744453 GCA_024752395.1 Erythroxylum havanense | reverse complement strand
AGATGTGAATTGGAATTGGAAATGTTGGATTTTAAGAATGGAATTGAATTGTTGAAGTTGAATAAGGTGGGTTTTGTGAATTGTAAATTTGGAACTGAAATTGGATTCGGAAATGGAATGTACACTCTATAGTGTTTGTGATTTACGGTGATATTGATGAATGAGATGTTGATTTATTTTATTTAACTGTACAGTGTTTGTGATTTACTCTGCAGTGTTTGTTGATGTTGATTAATTGGTTGTTAAAACTTAAAAGTTGATAATCAAAATCAAATTAATATTTAAACCTAAATATAAAATTGATAATTAAATGTAAAATTGATAATCAAAATTAGTAAAATTGAAAAAGCTTAAATTATTAATTGACACATTCTTAATGTTTGTTAAATGGTAATTTATTTTTAATATTTAAGTATTGAATTTTGGTAAATAATTAATTAAGTATAAAATTATGGAATTAAAAATTTATAATAATTTGATTGTATTTAATGATATTTAACTAGTAAAGTATACAGTACAACTATACAATATATTAATAGACTATTTTGTAAATTTTAAAAATTATAGGAACTATTTTATAAATTTAAAAAATTATTCGAAACGGTACTTAGTACTGACCAGTACTGATATAGTTCCATTCCAAAATTCAATTCAGTATCAAACCCGGTATGATATTCTTAATTCTAAAAACACCCGAAGAACATAATTATTCTGAAAATCTGGAAATTTTCAATAGCCAGAAACATTTGCCTGCGGTTGCTTTTCTATTTTCGGAAATTGGCATGAGGCTGCCTGCTTGTGCGTGAGATGAATGCGGCGTTGAGAAAAATCATAGACGTGCTAACGTGCGTGAGGAAGCAATTTGGAAACGTTGAAAACCTTGGCAGAGACGTGAATAATTAAGATGATCACCATCTTTATTTGTCCCATCGATGAACAGTATATAGAAATAAGGTTTTCCAGATGCTTTTATCTTTGGTTCTTCAAAATGGATTCATGGCCAATAACTGGCGTTGCTTGCATCCTTCAAAATGGATTTACGGTCAATATCTGTCTTGCAAGCAACATGCTGCTGACCGGAGAAGCACAGCGGTTGACGGTGGCATCCTTGGAGGCTAGGGTTTTTTCTTCATTCTTTAGAAATTAAAAGTTTCTAAAAAGATGAAGAAGAGGAGTGTTTGGCAATAGTTTTAGAAATGAGTTTATTTGGTTACTAGTTTTAGTATGACTTAAACTTAAAAGAGAATTTTTAAATTAACTATAATGTATTCTTAATTTAATTAATTTCTAAACATAATTTTAAAATTGTTTTAAAATTAAAAAAATCAATTCCAAAAGTAATTATATTTCTTAATTTGATTAAGATTAATAATTATATTGATTCCTAGTTAATTTTAGAAAAATAGTTTCTAAAATTAGAATTAATTAGTTTCAATTAGATTGAAATTAATTAATTAAAAAATTTATTTTTAAAATTAGAATTAATTATTTTCAATTAGATTGAAATTAATTAATTAGACTTCTTAAAATTAAGAAAAATGTTTTCTTAAATAATTAAGAAAGTTGTTTCTTAATTAAATTTATTTATTTCAATTTAATTGAAATAAATTAAATTCTTAATTTTATTTGTTTAGAGAATTATTATTTTATTTATTTAGAAATTGTTTCTTTATTCATAAATAATAACTTTCTTGATTTATTAGAAATGATATTATCTTGATTAAAATTTGAAAAGTGTTTTCTTTTATTTATCAAGAAAATGAGTTCTCTTTAATATTTTTGAAAAATAATTTTCTAATCTATTAAAGAAATATTTTCTAATTTATTAAGAAATCAATCTCTAAATAAATTATATAAATATTTTCTTAATTAAATTTAAAAGTAATTTATTTAATTTTTGAAAGTAGTCTTCTTTTTATACTAGAAAATAGTTTTTTAATTAAAGAAAAATAATTTCTAATGAGATTAGAAATAATAATTTCTAATTAGATTAGAAATAGTTTTCAATTTATTGAAAATTGTTTTCAATTAAATTTTGTCCAAGGAGTCAAGATAAATTGGAAATGGTTTCCAATTGGATTTGAAAATTTGTTTTCCAATCAAATTAAATTTCTATTTGGAATAGGAATTTAATTTATTTAGGAATCAATGGTTTTAATCTAATTTAAGTTTTTTCAAGGAGTTGGAAATGTTATTTTAGATTATGAAGATCAATAACTAGAATCAAACGAAACTTGATATTTTATGCATATAATTTGATTATGAGTGCATAAATCGCATATTTTATTTATGTGGTTGATATATATATTGGATGCATGATAAATTATATGTTTTATATATGATATTTTACATGCAATTTGTGTTTGATGAGACGAATGAAATTAAAATCCCTCGTTAAAATATTAAGTACACGTTAAGAACGTGATTGTTGCCTTTCATTGTTATAAGAATAAGCCAGAGTTTTGTTTATTGTAAGGCTTGTTGAGTAAACTCAAGGCCCCTTTAACCCGAATATATTTAATCTTATAATAATGAGTTCTACTTAACTAAATTTGCGTGACTTGGATGAGCAAACTCATGATCACATGAATTTAGAGACAGGGTTAAGAACGACATATAAGATATGTTTTGACAAGAGTTGTCACCTAACGGATCTAGGAGTCACATGAGATATGATTGATAAAGTTGTTATATACCTAATTTAAGTATAGTTGGTTTGTTAAGCAAATTCAAGGTCAATTATATTTGAATGGGATCCTAGCCCATTAGAAAGATTAGAATAATCTTTCCAAATAGTAGTTAGGGCTATTATTTCGAATAAAATAGTGGGAGTAACCGAATGTATGATTAAAGTCCTAATCTTATTTGGTAGTCATGACATATAATTGATTACTTGTTTTTCCTTACATTTATTTTTTTTCTGGATTTTACCTTATTTAGTATAGTTGATACTAAGTTAGTGAACCTAAATTATTGGACATAGGATATGTTTGAGAAAAATTCTCAAAAGTTAGATAGAAAATTGTATGTTCATTATGCAATTTTGCTATAATCCCTATTGAGGATGTGGTGACAAAGTTGTAGAGATATGTTAAAATCATATAGATGACAAAATGTATTGACATTTTGAGTTGACTAATGCCTCGTAAACTTTGAAGACGACATGTAAGAAGTATGTCAACACCATGAAAGCAAAATGCAAGGAGTCGCAAGGAGTAGGGTTGAAAGATATAGTGCACTGTTGGAATTGTTCCACTTAATTTAGTCTACTAAAAGCATACTTATCTATAATTAAAGGCTTTGCTATAGTATGATAATAGTTTTCATTAAAAGAAAACAATTGCATGACTTTTCTTGCTTATATGTGATATGATAGAGATCATGTATTTCTAATTTATGCTTATAAGTATTTGATACTGAATTAAGATTCAGCATTATTGTAATGTTCAATGAATGGTTAGAAATAGATTGTTAAGTCAAAGTAGTTGATCCCAGTTTATGCAAATATTTTGTATATGTGTTGGATTAAAGGAAACTTATGCTTAACATAAATGCCAAGAATAAAAGGTTAGAAAACCGAGACAATCCTTTTATGCCATGTTGCTTAAATCAACATAATGAGAATCATAAAGTTACATACTAGGATATATGTATCCTTTTGATTATGAATCGTATGGAACTTATGAAACTTGAAAAGTTGAAGAATAACCAAATCAACCTTTGGTGAAAAGATAATGATGGTATTGAATTGTTAAATTTTATACATATTATGCATTGGATGGAATAACAATTCATAAAATGATAATATAATATTTTATTTTATTACTGATGACTTTATATGATATAGTCATACGAATTAAATGAAATAATGATTTAAAATTTTGAAAAGTTCAAACTGTTTAAATCTAAATAGAATTAAGCATTGAGAATGCTGAAGCACATCGATGAGATCGTTACGGTAAGTTTTAAATTTTCAGTTATCTATTGGGAATGATATTCTTTAGTGAATTCCTTCACAATTAAATTCATAAGTTTACGGATTTATGTAAGGAGAAAATATAATATGACATATTGTATGATGCAATAGTATTTCTTTTATAGCAATGCATGGTACAATGACTTACCTTCTATAGTTCTAGTTAAATCAATTAGCAAGTTTTCATATTAGATATGAAATGCTAAGTCTTTGAAATAGTCAAAGTTAATCATTTAAGGATGTGATGCTTAGCTGAAGCATATATTATCCATTTAGTTTAGAACTAAAATGGGTAATAAAGGGTTATAAGATATCCAAAAGGTTGGATATAATCTTACAGACCTATTGACCAAATTGTTTGTTTTAATGTATGCTTATAGGAGAATCGTTCTCAAGATAAGTAGTAGAAGTAAGAAGGAATTTGAAACGTTCAAATTTCACGACTATAAATCTAATTGGAACTAATACCTTTAATGATACATTTGATGTATAGTTAAAAGGCTGCGAGATATTGAAAGATTCATTTTCATGATGAATTCAAAAGTTTGTTTTGGAAATGATTGTGAATTTATCATTTCTACAAGAAGGTTAGTGGGAGTATAGTTGTCCTCTCTAGTGAGAGTATGTGGAGACATATTGCTCACATAGAACAACAGTTATAACTTTCAATTGTTGAACATATAATTGTCCAAGAACAATTCTTGTTGGTTATGAAAAGATAACAACTTAATTTTGGGAATTAGATCTATAGAGATAGATTGGACATTGTTAGCTTATTCTAAGTCTAAGTGCATAGATAATGTACTAAAGATGTTTAGTATTAAGATATCAGATACTTATAAAGTATTGAAGATATTCATTACTCTATGAGTGAGTTGATATTATAGTTCAAGATTATAATGATATAACTTTATAAGTAAATCCTAATTAAGGTTTATTTACTTAGAATATTATCATTTAGGATTGGAAAGGTTCCAACTTAGGAATGGTTGTTAATTAAGCCATAATACATTTTTCATTTAGTGGAAATGATTAATTGGATCAACAAATTCTTTAGTGAATTTGATAGAGTTTCTTTGCATTGTTCGGGACAGTAATGTCCTGTAGAACATTAGAGCCACTGGGCATGCATAAGAAGCTAATTTCTTAACAAAGATCCAAGAATGATTTTAGGCAAATGTTCTTAATTATGATGATAATTAAAATAGAAGTTGTAAGACTTAAACAAGTGCTCACTATAGAGAATCTTGTAGAATTCTCTCATTAAGCCACAGCCTCAGTAGTAGAACAATCGTAATATGTTGATATGGTATAAGATACTTAAACGATTGGTTTAGTGCAAGTAGGAGATTGTTGGTTTATGCTCTACAGCCAATCGCTTTGGTTGTAGTTTAGTGACAAATTATTTAAAAGGCATATTTATTTTGTACATGTTTAGATGTATATGATAAAGTCCATGAAATAATTATACATTGCAAATAAAATTATAATGAGATTATAATTATGAGATTCATGTTGCATTTATGTAATATTCCTAAATGTTCCTAATCATTGTTCTATTAAGATTGGACATTAATAGAACAGAAAAAGACTAGCACACATTTTGTTTTTCGTTATGAAGGAAGTAGTCGATCTTATAGTCTAAAGTATAAAGATACTTAAACAAACATGTGGGTGCTTGCTAGAGAACAAGTTCACTGAACAGACCTGATATGAGAAATCCATTTGGAACATTACTTGTATGTCTATGAAATTCTCATTATGATGATTGTATAAGTGATCCTTTGACTTGAGGTCATCAAAATTATCTTGTATAGGGATTGCTATATTTTGATACTACTCGTGTTCTATTTTAACAAAAGTCATTTAAACGGTAGTCATTGGATATAGCATAAACTATAAGGAAATACTTGAATGATCAAGATAGGATTCATCACCCTAAAGTAATTAGGAAGAATGCTCCGTTGTTCTCGATTAGTATTGATTTAGGAAATCCTTGGCCAAAGTGGAATGATATTTTTTAAACAGTTTACAAATATCATTAATTGAATCAATAGCTAATGGTGGAGAACTAATATAATTGGATTCAAAATCGAGTAGACATTAATTCCATGTTCTATGTCTAATTGGAACATTTGTTGATGAAAGGATTGAATTATACAAAAAAATCATGCACAAAAAGTTTAGTCAAAACCACTTTGACATTCCTAAATATTTGGATGGTAATGATGCGTTGCCAGATGTCAATCTTGATCTATGATTATAAATTGTTTAATTAGAGAATTAAAGATAAATTAAAAGGATTTTTAATTTATCTAATTTATAATCATTGCCAACATATTTGGGAACCTAATGGGTCTTATATATAAAATGGGTTAGAGAGAGCAAAGTTGATTTAATCAAGTTAGACTTGATTATAAAGTTTGAGAAACTTTATGATTAAATATGAGATATTTAATAAATAAGGATCAATATAAGATATTGAATCTTATTTGGGAATAATTGGTATTTAATTAGAATTATTTGTAATTCTAATTAAAGTTTAATTGAAATTAGTGTTTAATTTCAATTAAATTACTAAAACATCCAAAGCTTATTATAAATAGGCTCGAGTTTTATGGAGCTAACACTTTATGCTTAACCCTCTCTGTAAAAGTTACAGAGTTCTCTCAACCTATTCTGTGGATACCGTTAGAGGTCGGACACTTGTGCGGCTATGGTGGTTGAGACGGATTGGTTTTAGAAACGGCTCGAGAGATGCATCAAGATAAAGATCAAGCTTTGGAATAAGGTACGAATTAAATTTTCACTTTATTTTGATTCGTGTTAATCATTTTATAGAATTAAATAGATCTTAGTTTTCGAGAAATCAAAAGTCACAAAAGAGTTTCGTGATTATTCCGCTACGGTTCGGATCAGATCCCGACCTGATTTCCCAACAATAATGATATTTTTTGAACTTACATGAAACTAAATAGTCTAAATCCTTAAAGTTTAGGACCTTAAATTCTCTTAATCACAATTGAGATTTGGTGATGCAACACACGTATTTAATTTATTGGGTGTTCCTCTTACATTTGCTTACACATTAATAGTGTTGTTGATGGCTAAGTTCATAAAATCCATAAAAATATGAACTTATAAACTAGATGATAATCTTTACTGTTAGAGGTTCCCTAAATTTGATTAATATAAATATCTCTCAAATAAGTTGGTGGTATTAAAGGCATTAAGCTTCTTAAGTTTTCTATATACTGAATTTTAATATCAAAGGAAAAAGGAAAAAGGAATCATTAAATTGTAAAATGTGCATATGGTGACGATGAAGAATGTGAGGGAGGAAAAAAAATAGAGCAACGTGGATTCTATAACTTTATTTAATTGTTTTAATTATGTATCTAATTGTTAACTATAATTTAATTTCATAGCATATATGTCTCTCTCCAAAAAGAAAATGTTTTAGGCAATTTTGATAATATTCTGATAGAGATAATTCAAAATTTCTAATTATATTATCAAGAGAATTGACAAAACGTTTAGAGACTTTCTTTGGTCTGTGTATAGAAGGGAGTTCAAAGTAGGAAAGGTTAAATAGGTAGATACGTCATTATAAGAGTTAAAACATTTAGTGACAACTTTTTTATGACTAAAATTATTATTTTGTCACAGATATGAGATTTTTTGTGACAAAACAATTGATTAGCACTATTGTTTAGATTAGCTGTGAGAATTTTTTTTGGTCACTAATACAATGATAATTGTGACAATTTAGTATCTCTCAGTAGTGTCAAAATTTCTTTTATCACTAAGTTCTATAACTAAAAGAAAATGCAATTTGACGCTAAAGTAATTTTGGCGGGAATAAATTGTAATTGTGACAAAATATATGTTGGTCACTAATATTTTCTTTTTTTTAAGAACATAGTTTGGTCACTAATATTTTTCTTTAGCTGTGACGAAACGATTTACCATCACACGATATTTTACTTTTTGTGATGAAAACTTTTGTTAATAAAAATTTAATTAGTTAGTGTCTACTTAATATTGTCTCAAAAACATAATTATCACTATGGTCACTACTATTTGTAATTTTTGTGACATGAAATTCTGTTGTCACTTGATCATCAACTTTTTGTTACAAATGTTATTGTTGATATAAACTTAACAAATTAATGATAAATATTTCTTGTTATAATAACATATTAAAATTAACCATTCTAATGATTAATTTTTGTTATTATTGTATGAATTTTAGGGATTAGAAACTATTTGTCACTAGTTTTTCTTTAATATTATTATTTGCAAACAATTTAAATTTTTTCTTATAAAATATTCAAACTACATATATTGAAAATCCCAAAGTAATATTTTATACATCAATAGATATTTTCTAAACATAACTTTGAAATTTCATCAAAATAAAAATCAAAATAAATAAATGTTTAAATATAATAAAAATATTTTCCCAAAATATTAAGCAAAGCTCTTATCCTATTCAAAATTTAAAAATAAAGTTCTTACCAATACTCAATTATTGTCATCGTCGCCTTCCTCATCTTCATTTACTGAATTTGGTTCATTATCATTCATAAAAATAAATAATTAAAATAATATTGATTTAATTCAAATTTTGATTATATCAAAATTGGACTATCAAATCAAGCCCTAATCATCTTTCAATTAGGCATGGTTTTAATTTCATCATATCATGTTTGAGTTTAAGTTGTGTTATACTGTGAATGTAAATATAAATTATAATTATAATTGTTTTGTTCATAATAATAATTACTATTGTTAGCAATTAGAATATAACAGTTGTTGTTAACACTGGTAACGTGATCTTCAAAATTATATGATTGTACATTTAAAATTTTAATATAATATTATATATGTCTATTAATTGTTATTTTTAAAAAGGATATGTAAATTCTAAAAATCATGGACGAGGACCAACAATCAATGCTAGACTTACCAAGAAGAAAGTTGAAGGAAAACAAATTGACGTTCAATTTCGTCCTCCGTACTATAATGCATGCAGTAAACATGTTAGCCTTTTCAAGTTGGAAGTTACTATATGCATTCAACAACTTACGCCAATTTATGTCTCTAGTTGTTCAAGTCGGAAGTTAACATAGTGGCTTTTTATTTTGTTTCTTCATTTCTAAATTCTTCTTCAAAACTCCTTATTTTTTGGTTTTAATTTTTGACTTTAAATACAACATCAAATTATTTAATACTTTATTACAGAACATTGCTAGGCTTGGGCCGATTAGATGTTGAGCCGAAAATGAAACCTACACATGACAATGATGAATGACCAAACTTGATGTCTAAGACTAGGGTTTTGTATTATTAAATGCTTAGGCTCTCTCTTCTTCACTACATGCAAACCCTAATCACTGGCTACTTAGATTTGCTCTACTCTGATCTGATGGGCACTCTCTTCCTTTCTCTCTTTCTCGCTTCCTATGTTCTTGTCTATGCTCGTATTGTATTGAGAAATTTTTCGGTTGCATCTTTTGCACTAATGTTTTAAATATTTGATTGCATTCTTCTAGATTTTCTAATTCATTATGCAGTCAAATGCCTCTATTTTTCATTTTTAAGACTTGAAATCATTCATTTATTTTTCTCATAAGAAATGTTGTCTTTTGAGTTTGTGAAAATCATTTTTTGTGAAAATTTCAAACTTCACAATTTATGAAGCATTTAGTGCGTGCTCTGGAGTTTTTTTACTTGATAGCAGGTTTTTAACGAACAATAATAGGAATCGTCTATACAAACCTATGCTTCATCCACATTCGACCTCATTGCCTCAATTCATGCCATCGAGAATGACTTTTCGCTTTCTGACTTGGATAAGGCCAAGAGACGCCAGGAGCTTCTTAGTAAAAGAGCGCCTTCATCAGACTCAACTGAAGTCAACACTAGAAACAATCATCTCCTCAATATTCTTAGTAGAAGATTGAACTGTTCATTTTGCATGCAGTTGCTATAAAGGCCTATAACAGTATCAATTTCTCTCATTTCTTTATTTAAGTTAGTTAAAAATGTGTATATGATGTCGTCATGAACATCTAGCTTGGTTGTTGATTTAGATCCTTCAACTAGAACATATATCTTGTTGTGGGTTTTATTGCAGATACTATGGTCATAACTTTTGCCTCAAGTGCTTCCAAAAATGGATTGCACAGGGGAAGTAAACGTGCGCAAATTGTCGCCATCAAATCCCTAAAAAGATGGCACACAATCCTCGTATCAACTCCATGCTTGTTTTTGCCATTTATATGGCCAAAACTTCATAGTCTGGTGCTACCAATGCACGACCTAAAGTATATTAGCTCGTGCACAACCAAGACAGGCCGGGCAAAGCATACACTACAGAGCGTGCAAAGAAAAATGTCAAGGCTAATGCTTGTAGTGGGAAGGTGTTTGTCACTGTACCTCCTGACCATTTTAGACCAATTCTTGCTGAGAATGATCTTGTGAGAAATTTGAGTATCTTGGTTGAAGAGTGTTGGGAGGATAGGCTTGAGTGTAGACAATGGGGTGCCCACCTTCCTCATGTTGCAATCAATGCTGGTCAGTCTAAATATGGTGATCAATTAGTGGCATTCTCTAGAGGATATGAAGATGATAATAGTTGTATCAAACACGAACACATTAGTGATAAATTTAATGTAACACATAATATTTATTTAGTGACAACATTATTGTAACATATAATTTTTATGCTTGTGATGAAATCTATTAGACAATATGGTCACTGATGCAATTTTTTTTTACTACTAATGCAATTCTATTGTTGAATTGATAGTTTTATTTGTGACAATAATAAACACATTAATGACAATATTTTTTATAAGAATAATTTTTTTGTGACAAAATGATGTTGTCACATTTTTCTTAAAATATTAGTGACCAAGAAGTAATGGACACTGATAAAAAAACACAAGTGACAAATATTTTGTCACTGTTTTAAATTATTTTAGTGGCGATGATGTTGTCACAATAAAATAAAGTACTGTTATGACTTTATTTGTCACTTCTTAATATTATTTGTGTCGACAAATTTGTTATAAGTATGTAAAGTTATTGTTACCATATAGTTTTGTCACGTATTTTATAGTTTTTAATGTCAATACTTTTGTCACAAAAGTGTTGCATAATTGTGACCAATTTTCTAAATTAGTCGATATTTTATTAGTGACGGAGGTGATGACTTTAAAAAATTGAGCACTGTTAATTATAGTAACTAATATTACTTCTTTTAATGACAACTTTTTCTTTCACTAAAAATACAATTTCCTAAGAAGCAAGGGGTCTAGGTATCTTGAACATTAGGTTAATGAAACTTTACATGCTTACCAAGAAAAATTAAAATTGATCCAAGATAGGCAATCCTTGTGTGTGAAATAGAATAATATTTTCTATATCCAAGATAAAGATTGATCCAAGATAGGCGATCCTTGTGTGTGAAATAGATTAATGTTTTCTATATCCAAGATAAGTCTATGTGAGATTTCCCCATTCTGAAAAATGCATCAACTTTGGTAGAGCACATTGGAAAGGTTATGGAAAGTCTTAAGCCTCACTGCAAATCCTAGCAGGCAATAGGGAAATTTTCTGGTTCTGGATAGACCCTTGGTTTAATTAGAAGCCCCTCCATTCAATTCCTAATCTTCACCTTTTCAAGAACCACATTTCTGGTAGTGCAAGTGTAGCTCATAGGTTGACAATTCTAAGGCAACTCAATAACACTAATTGCCTTTTGAGTTTAATCTAATCAATCCCAACTTTACTTTAAAAAGACAACCAGACAGAACTTTGTAGACATTAGAATGATTTGGACTTTTCTTTGCAAGGTTGGCTAGGTTGGTTTACAGAATAAAGCACCCTCAGTTTCCTTGCTTCCAAGTGGTATGGTGCAAGAATCATAATTGTAGACATGCACACACTCTTTAGCAAGCTTTTAAACTAAGGTTGGCTATAATAGACATGATTGTTAAATTTTTTATGATCCCCTAATTGGTGCTCCTTATGTCGAACTCATAATAAATCTCATGATCATCTCTTCTTCTCTTGTTCCTATGCGGCTACTATCTAGAAATTCATATTGGCACAATATGGCATTTTTAATCCTCCAACTGATTGATCTGACATCACAATATGGAGTACTCAAATAATATTTATGTATGAGGGGAATCAATGGTTATTTTTAATATCCACTTTTGCTAGCATTTGGAATGAGAGAAATGATAGAATTTTCAAATTAACTTCCAACTCTCCATAAATGCTTTTGAATACTATTTTTAACAGTATTAGAATGCACTTGTAGCTATACAAAGATAAGCATAAATTCAACAACAAAATCCTCATAGACTAGAATGTCTTCTGAACTGATTGTTGTCATTTTGAGCTAACCTGATACTTTGTTTGTTCTACACTTTGTATAGTCTTGCTTAAGAGTGACTGACTTAATTTAACTTGCTAGCTTTTGTGTCAATATGTATTTTTATTTATTTCATTCAATGAATTATTTTTATTCCAAACAAAAGAAAACTTATAAAGGGATCTCAATTTTTTTAGTTTTCTAAGAAAAAATGAAGAACACGATCTAAAATACAATCGTGTCCCCACTTATGTTTCTCTTTTGAAAGAAGAATTATAAAATTTTCAATAATGTTTCTTCAAATTGGGTATAACTTTCTCATTTGAGAGAGAAGTTTTTTTTAGTTTTTTGAGAGAGAGTGAAGAACACAACCGTGTTCTAACCTGTCTCTCTTGAAAAAAAAATGTGGACAATTTGAATAATACTTCTTAAATTAAGCACAACTTTCTCATTTGACCGATAATTGAGATGATTTAAGATATTATGGAAAGATGAAAAAGAGCTTTACCACTTTTGTATTTTGAGTTTTTCGAGAAAAGTGAAGACTGCTAGTTAGGGCACAATATTTTCCTCATTCATACTTCTCTTTAAAAAATTATAGACAATTTAAGATAATGTTTCTTTAATTAGGTACAACTTTCTCATATGACTTTTAATTAAGATGATTCAAGATATTGTAGAAAGCTTGGGAGGAGTTCTAAAACTTTAGTTGTAATTTATGTATAAAGTTGTATATTTTGTGTAAATAATATTATTTTTTGCATAGCATGGTGGTATTTTGTGTAAAGTAGTGATATTTTATATAAAGTTGTGATATTTGTAATATAAACTTGTGATATTTTTTGTATAAAGTAATAGTTAATTTTGTAAAAATGATGTTGTTTTTATATAGGATGCTAATTTTTTGAATAAATTATAATATTTGGAATATAAATCGATGGTACTTATAATATTGAATAAATTTTTTTGTATAATTTGGTAGTAATTTGTCTAAAGTTGTAGTAATTTTTTTGTAAAGGGCGGAGATATTTTTAAATAAATTTAATGATATTATTTTGTTTCAATATGAACTGGTGATATATTTTGTATAATGTGGTGGTATTTTTTTGTAGAGTAGTGATGTCTTTTGTAAACGGTGCTAATATTTTTTATATAGTAAAGATATTTTTTGTATAATGTTACAATATGCTTAGTTGACAAATGGTGATAATTTTTATACATAGTGATGGTAACTTTTTAAACAGTAGCAGTATTTAGACCACCTAAAGTGTTGGTATTTTATATGTGCAAATAATTATATAATAATATAACACGGGTTTTGTTACTTTAAGAAATCATATTGTCATAGTTGTAACTATGAACTTCTTATTAGTTTAACATCCTTCAACTTAATTTTTTCATGATACTTTTGATTTGTTAGTTACAAAACTTTATTATAAACACTTTATCGGTGATAACATCAATGAATATCCTCAGCATAATGCATATTATTAATTTGAAATTAAATAGTTTACAATGGACTATATTATATTGAAAAATTTACTCATGTTTTATGATTTATTTCCTTTTGTAAGAAGCACAAGTTTTGAGGAACTTGACATGTGAGTCAATTTAAAGGTCGTGGAAACATAAGTTAACATCTATCTAAAGTTAAGCAATAACCGTATAAATACATAACTAAATTCAAATTCATTAAAGGGTATAAGATGCCACAGATATACAAACATGGAATGGTATTAACATGCATAAGTGGATTCAAATTTGGGTTGGAAGCCTCTTATCTATTGGTGGGTCTTTCAAACTACTAAAAAGAACCTTTTGAGAGCAAATTCCAATTATGGAGTGAATTGATACTTTTTGTGTCAACGTTCAAGCCAAAATGTAATAAATGCCTATCTAGTCATTCTAAATTTACTTATCAATTCTGCTGCTCTAATGAAAGATACTTCCTTTGTCAAATCATGCTCATCTTATTGTGTTATAGCAATTGAACCATTAACTTTATCACAAGTTAGTTCTTAATGGCTTGATCTTTGTTTTTTGAAGTGATTTCCTTATGTGGAACCATGCTCTTCTCCCTTTCTTATAGTAGTTGAATCATTAGTTTCATCACAAAGAAATTCTAATTATTTTAATCCTTCTATAGCATATACAACATCAAGTTGAGACTGCAACTGATCTTCATTAATAATAAATAAGAGGAAGAAATGAATAAAGATTAAAATGAAATATAAAGCATCTAGTTTTATAATCAAAATCTGTAGATGTTATTTACAATCTGGCTTTCTCTTCACACATCTCTCTTAAAGTGTTGTTTAGTTACGAAGAACTCTATGATTCAACTTAGACAAATCCTACATATTTTTATAAGAGTGTTTTCATATTCCAAATCAAGTGCATGCTAATTTATTGGCAGTCACCTTCTTGTTTAAATCACATAAGGATAACCCATATGTCTTTGGAGTTAGCAATTGTTAGGATAATTAATCTAATCACTTCATAATCAAAGATTACATAGGAAAGTCAAACATAGCAAGACAACAATTGAATTATTTTTTTTAAAATAAGGATATAGCATTCGACAAAGATAAATTCAAAATCTTGTTATCATGTATATTAAAAATATAGAAATTAAAAAATAATGGCAATATTTCCTTCTGCTTCTCACAAAATTATATTCTTAATTTTCGTATGAATGAACAAATTCAAAAGAAGTTCATCACCTAAAGTATA
This sequence comes from Erythroxylum havanense, assembly GCA_024752395.1. Classification (NCBI taxonomy): domain Eukaryota; kingdom Viridiplantae; phylum Streptophyta; class Magnoliopsida; order Malpighiales; family Erythroxylaceae; genus Erythroxylum; species Erythroxylum havanense. Next base: position 7,729,352 of record JANTNU010000235.1, on the reverse strand, counting down.
ATAAGCAAATTATAAGCTGAGTTACGATTATTATGACAACTATCAACTAAGAATAAAACTTTGATAGTCCATTTCGTGTAACATATGTAAGTAGGATGAAATCTTTTAAAATCAAAAATAAAAATAAAAACTAAAAATTAAAAACGCAAACAAACAATTTTTTTAAATTTAAAAAATAAAAATAAAAATAAACACTTATTTTAACTTACAAAGACAGTACAACTTGAGTGGACGGAGGATATACATTAGTGAATTATTGATGGACCTATAGAATAAGATAAAATAAGACTACCTAATGGGCTAATATCGGAAACCTCTTAGTCATAACCAAGCCTGAACTGAACCTGAGCTTGAGACCCCCGATTTCAACTTCCTTGGAATTGGCAGCCCATGGCATTACGATACACGAAGAAAAGTTGAAGAACCTAAGTTGAGGAAGACGAGTTTAGTGGAAGGTTAGGTTACCTTAAGGTTGGGGGGTCAGAAGATAAAGAATCTCGGGACCATTTCTTAGAACGTTGCCCGGTCTATTATTTACTCAAAATGACAGGATCTCCCCGTCGGCTCTGGATTTATTTGAAAGCCCTGGACCTGGAGTCTGTATTACAAAACGTTTCCTTTTTCTTTGTCTGAAGTGATTGGTTCTGTTTCCCCTCCTTGTCCGAAACCTTGCTATGGACCACCACATCAAGGTTTATGCATTCAATCCGGAGCCACCGAATTTATGGAGACAACAACTTGGTTAATTCATCTCTATTTTGAAGATCCCTGTCTAATCTTTAACAGGGTAAATGATTTACAAGTGTCATAGAAGATTGACCGTTAAAAAGGTCTGCAACTAGTAAACCATACTGATTTTAGTTAAGTACCCAAATTCGACCGGTAAACGAACTCAGAAAATGAAGTACGTTATTCTTCGTGTACGCACTGGATTTAATGTTATTATCCAAATATGAAATTGTTTAATTTTGACAATATTTTAATTTCAGTATTATTTATTAAACTACCAATGATATGTTCTAATCAATACACTAGGTTCAGTCGGTGATAAATTTGGAAGTGTGCCACTGGAGATTTAAAATCATCCTCGTCCAAGTCGATTCACAGGATGTTGTCACCATTGTTTTCAATGCATGTGTCACTTCTATCCACCCTGGCCCCACATTGACATTGGACCACAACTCCCGCGTGGCCATGGGGCCCTTGTCGGCTCTGCCACGTGGGACCACGTGATACGTAAACAGTTTGTTACAATATCATCACACGTGGCAAGTGCTAAAGCCTAAGCGTCAAATAATTTCAAGTCGTTTTCAACACCCAATTTTTGCCTTTATTTTCCACCGATTTTATCTGCAACTTAATAAATTATTATTATACAGTGTGAAGATGAGAACAAAAGGAAATAAAGTAAAAGTGGGGATTTGAAAAGAAAAGGAAAAAGAAGGGTAATAATATTATCTCGAAAAGGGTGGAGCCATTCCATGAGAATGTTAGTCCCTTGGTTAATGTAATCAACTGCTTCTCCTACCAATTTAGAATATTGTATTATTAAAATTTAAATTGTTTATTGTGACTAGTCTTACCCCACCCCTAATCAAAAGCCAGGCATGCAGAGACTCGAAGCTTTCTTTCTCTAGTGGCTATTAAAGTGAAAAGGGGGAGGTCTCCAAAATGTGTCCTTATCACCCATATTTTAATTCGTTTGGTCTTTATGCAATTGTTTTACTTAAGCCCGCAATCACACATTTTTCCACAAACTTATGTACATTTGATCATCATATATGATTAAGTTCCCTCGGAAAAGAATTATGATGGTGACCCTTATCTTGTCACCTACACAGACTCATTTCTTACGTTGTCTACTTGTATTCTTTATCACCAGTCAATGTTTTTATATGTTAAAACAATCCTATACGATGATGCCTTCCACGTAGGAACCGATTGTATACTACACGTTTGCTTAAGTTTGACTAGTAATCAATCCCTTGGCAAGACTAAAGCGATAGCTTACATATTCAGGCAATCGATTGCAAACAAGAAGTTAATTAATCATTTCATCATCAGTCTATTCACTTGAATAATAATTAAGAAGAAATTAAGTCGACAAGTACAAGTTGTTTAATTTATTATCAATATAAAAGCAAGATCCAAGTTACCGTTGATGGGGTTAGTGTATGCATGTCGATCCATGGTTTCCTTCTACTGAACTACATTTCAATGCTCGTATCTCATTGATAGCCTACATTTTCCTTTAAGTGCCTTTAGTTGTCCAAAACTAACAAACTTAACACTTAGATTAGTTGTACGTGACAAGAACGGCGCCTCCATTTTTATGCAAATCGTGTTTCTTGCATATTATTTTAACGCATTTCTCATGTTATACTTGTCAACAATTTTTGGAGCAATAGAAAAAACGGGCGAGATTTTAAAATAACCAGAATTGGGTACGTACTGCAAGAGGGTCAAGAGTATATATATATATATATATATATATATATATAGATGGATAGATAGGCAGATTGTACCGACGGATCTAGATTACCTCTTAAGCAAGGAAATGTTGGTTAAGGCATTACATCATTAGGTGAGGGTTTCCCATTTTATAATGAGTAACTTTTGAGTCGATTTCATGTACAAACAAGCAACTAAGATACAATGACAGTGCAATTGTTCACTTCTTTTTGGAAAGTTGTGTTGAATTTTAATATTGGAACGTCATTTTCTTATCCCATCGTTTGGTGGGTATATATAACGAAGCATAAGGAGATAGCTAGCTAGAAAAATGTCACCAAACTATTTGGATGGCCATATGTCTAAGCATGTGGAACACGGTCATT
>JANTNU010000235.1:7660094-7674770 GCA_024752395.1 Erythroxylum havanense | reverse complement strand
AAACTGAAGTTGGTAGACGTCAAGTAGAAATTCCAAAACTACAATTAGAAAGGAAAGAACATTTATCTTGTTTATCGAATGAAGCAATTATCTTATGCATGACAACACATTTCTCTGAGAACTTCTTCCCTAAATCCCTCCCAAAACTAATTACACAGATCAAACTAGCAGAATATAACTCATGAAACGCTCACTTGAGAAGCAACCTCAAAGTTAGCAACTTTGAAACTCCAGAAACACTAAGAACTTACATAAGGAGTGAGGAATTTAAGTGACCATGAAAGCCCGTCTCCTTATTCTTATTCTCGAAGTTCCACGAGAACACAGAATGATTGAAAGCGAGGTCCAGTGTCAAGCATTAACGGAACCAGTGAACAGGAGCTTGTGGGAGAAGGAATAATGATTGTGAAGTCTCTTTTTAACTGGAAAAGAAAACCCCGGCAACATGGCCAACACAAACAGAGAGACCTACAAAAAGTAAAAGGGAAAGCAAAAGAAGTGATGGGCCCGAGGGTTGGTGTCAAGCTTTGGTTTTGATGATTGCAAGTGATGTGGGTCTCATTGCATGTCTTCAGCTCTCTCTGTGGAAATATTCTGCCTATCTAAATAGTAGTTTCAGAGCGATCAAACACGCCTATCTCTCGTTCGCTCATTCCATTTTTTTCTCCGCTCATTAATTCAGTGACATTTTCTAGTTGTCCCTATGCCACGTTGCTTTCTGGGCCGTTGTTCGATTTTCTCGACCAAAGTGACCATCGTGGGTGTTACTATGTTAGTGCTCGAATTGACTGGACTACCCTCATGGCACCGGCACTCTATGGCAAAGGCCACAAGTGCTAGGATTCAAGTCTTATAGATAGGCAATTCGGCAGATATCAGATAGATAACAATATAGATAAGTTTGGAGATTAGTGAAAACGATGGAGGTGAAGTGCATTTCTGGTTTGTGCTGTAGTAGACCAGAGATCTTTTTTTGGTTTACTCATTTAATTCGGCTTCATGCAACTTGGGTTATTAATGTCTGCTTAGACAATCTCTCCCTTTTACCTAGTTTATGTTCCTTTCTGTTTGTTTCAATGGAGAATGCGAAAGCTATATATGTTTGTGTTCAGGAGATGTGAAGGAATATAGAATCACAGTAGGTGGAGTTTCTAACAACTATAAATGAAATCTATGGAGGATTCTGTAACAACTATAAATGAAATCTATGGAGGATTCTGTATCTTTCTTTTATAATATGTATAAATATATATACACACACATTTATATATATATGTACAGTGCGAGAGAGAGAGAGAGAGATGATTTTCGGGGTTTAAAGCTTGTATCCTTTTCACCGGCTTACAAGAAAGCTTACATCTCTTCAACCAACCTTCTTCAAATATACCTTTGTAGACTTTGATGAAAGAATTTAAACTTACCACTTAATAAAACTGGAATCTGTAGAAGTGTTGAAAAAGAGGTCTTTACTTGGCATAAGTCTTCTTACTCATGAGTATTTTTGCCAATTTCATCAATGCTGTAATGGGTAAAGTGAGTCTAACTGAACTCTTTGATTTTGAGTAGTTCGTCCATGGTCCAGTCCTTTTGAGAAAAGAAAGTAAGAACTAAGAACAGTGTCTGCATGATTCAAGTTGAATCCAGCAGTTTTTCCTTTTCTTCCTTTTTGTTCCTTGTTAAGTTGCTATTTGCTTTATAGAAAGCAGAAGAAAACATCATTTTCAAGTGGCACGGCTTTACAGAATAAAGAACAGGTAAGGTGGTGACCAGTGAGTGACCAATGACCATACCAAATGATCAACAATTCTGAAATGGTTTTGCTCGCGTCTCCTCTCTCTGTCTCTCTCTCTATCTCTGAAGTTTCTTTTGCATTATTTAAAGCTGTGGAACTTGTCAACTGGCTTTTGTAGTAGGGCAATCATAGAACTTGCAGATGATGATGACGATGATATAATGGAGAAAAAGGATTCACGTTTTCATCATCAATGGCACCAGAAATTGAAAAGGAAAAAATAGAAAAGAACAGAGATAGACACCCTCGAAAGAATTGGAACGTGTCTCTGCTGGAAACTTGGCCCACCATAGATACCAATACCATACCACTCTTCATGTGGTTCGTTTGGGACTTCGTGTGTCAATTTATGCTCCTAGTAATCACTTCTCATACGTGCTTGCTTAACCTTGTAATCAAGTGGTTTAATTTAACCTAGGAACATGGCAGGCATGCTGATTAGTTATATCGAAATCAATCTCATGATGATATGGCCCACTGGCACTTGGTAAATCATCACCAAGAATTCAACTTGATTAAGAAGCCAACTAGCCTCAGTTCAAATGACACATTAAGATTCAAGTTTGAGATCATTGCAGTGTCATGAAAAGAAAGATCAAAAACAGAAAACTCAATTTTTCTGCAGCGCTAGATTAAACCCTTTTAACAGTGAATGCTTCCTATTCAGTACATGATAAAATGAATTGTTTCACGTAGATCAGATGCCAGAATCTATATGCACAGAATTTGTCAAGATAATTTGTGGTCTTTTAAGAATGGAATTGAACTCAACAGCAGAAAACTAACTTCTTCTGATGACTCTGTCAAGATAAGGTTTCTCTGTATCTTTTTCCTTTTTCAGTTCCTTTTGACTTGGGATTGCTTTTGCCAGAAGTGAAAGACTCCTGGTAAATATCAGAGACAGGGAAACTCATCCGCAAGCTGAACAGCAGCAAAGACAGAATAATGTTTTACAATGTTTTGGACAATGCCTGAAAACTTCCCTGCCATGTCCGTGTCTTATTGTTCCTTGCTTGTCCAACGCCTGCTCACATGTGACTCTGGTCCCTCCCCATGTGGCTTACCAGTTAACAACTTTCCCATATTAGTTTTTTGGTGCAAGCTTCCCAATTTTCACCTCCATTGGATGAATAATAGACAGTAGTTAGTGTCCAATTTTTCCTTGTTTAATCTCTTCATCTAAAATGGGCCTGGTTGTCCTTGGTAGACCAACCTGATCAAGTTTTGATCCGTCGTGGATTTAATTATATAAAAGTATATAAGAATTGACCGTCTTAGTACATAATCTCCTTCCCTGGAGAAATCGTTTTCTATGCCCAACTTCTGAAAGAGGATAACATGGCAACGTCTCCATCTACAAAGCTCTTCACTCTTTGTTCTATACTGATGGCTGCTCTTTTTGCTTATTCTGCATCTGTCCAGTTAAATGACCCTGGTAAATTTTCTAACTTTTTTTTTTTAGTCCTTTAGAGGTGTTCAAGATTGTTAAAAGTTCAATATCCAATCCGTTTTTCTTTGCTTTATTGTTCATGGTGGTTCAGATTGGTACTTTTGGTTTCCTTTGTATTCCTGTGGCGGCGTTGTGAATCTGATGAACTGCAAAGTCTCCTGCACGCAAATCAGGAGGGCTGCTCTAGTGACACTATGGCTTGGCATATTCTTGTTTTTGAAGGTTGTTATGATTAGTAGATCAGGGGTTTGGTCGTTGGATCTTAGTAAGAGACTTGTGAGAGAGAAGACAGGAAGTGGGTTGGTGGTTGCTTCAATGGTTTTGCACTTGTTATCATTACACGAGACAACACATGTCATGCCGAGGAAAAACAAGGAACTCCGGTCCTACTCCTACATCAGTTATGGTGAGATTATTTTCCAACTGCTTTTGACAGTTTATTTTTGTTAATGATCAGTGGATTAATGAATGTTGCAGGAATGGCGATTCTTGCGTGCTTCAGTTTTGGACTTCCCTTCTTCTTCTTTGTAATAATGCATGGAGAGCTGAAGTTTGATCATAACGAATGATAGAACCTCAATTACTGTTACAATCTTGAGAGCATGACAGATTTTTTGACTTCTTGTTTGAAAGTGTTGCCTTCTTTAAGCAAGCCTTTCGGGAAATAGTATTTTTCTTCTTCAGGAAATAAAGAAATTCACTAGAGGCATAGTTCGTTTGTAATGATCTAGCAGCCAAATATTACTTCATACCTTTCCAGCATTTAACCTCTCCAGTGTAAAACGAACTTCATTGAGACATTACCTCATTCCTCGACTTAGCAAGCAAAGCCACAGTTCCCTGCAAGACCACCATCTCAAGCCAAGCCATGGCTTGAAAAAACCACAGAATCGATGGGCAACCCAGAAAATGAGCTTACTTCTCTTTCAGTGTTTCAATCATCATCCACGATTTTAAGATAATATCACTAACTTCTCGATTGGATTTCTGTTTTAAAGTTAACTTCCCGTCTTCTATACCAAGTTAGCAAGTAAAACTGAAGAAAATTCAATCATCCAAGCCATAATTGAGTAATGTGCAGGTAAGAAGTTTCTAAAACTGACTACTAATCTAGATGAAAGAACCCTTAGAACGATGAGTACCTACAAGCAGTTAGCGCCAAAAATTCATCTAAACTCCATGCTAAGCTAGGAAGGCAGCAGTATTAATCACAGGAAATCATCTTTGAGAACGCACATAAATTAATAAGAATAGATACAAGCTACTTGCTGGGCCAACTAAAGATTTCATCCCAAAATTGACCTGAGCTGAAAAGATGTTTCACTTTCCAGGGATCCCATTGTAGTGTGTCTGTTGAAAATTTGATGCTACATGTGATTTGATCAGCAGACAAATTTAACCATAAGACTCCGGGATCGTTTCAACCTTATTCAACACGTGGGTGTATTCAGCATGAGATCTTTCAAAGCTTTTATTAGCAGAAAACACCATACAGGCACAATTTATTTTGAGAATTAGTACAGGCGGCCCCGACATTTGGAAGCTCCACAATGGCAAGGATATCCTTCTCCAGGTAGTAGCTCATACCGATAATTGTATGTCAGTTCTTCACCACAAGCTATCTGCTCAGAACATAGTTTGAGCAATAAATAGAATAACAAGCATAGCTACTGATAACCATTAACTTCTTTTGAAATAAGATCTAACCAATCAGTTGCAAGGTACAAAACCTCCCATTAGATAGAGTATGTATTCCCTGAGCAAATGTGCATCCCTGAACCCAACAATAATACCGATACTTGCATGCCACATTACAATATGAGAGCATATAGAAGTCTTGCTAATACCAATCCCATTCATTAAAAAGAATGACATAAAAGAAGATTGGGTAGAATTTGCTTACATCTCGACTTGCATAAAGACCAATATGAGCACCCATTGAGTCCATGCTGTCCACAAGAACTTGGCGATTGACAAGATTTGGCATGCAGCTGCAATAAAAACATGTCATGAGGGGTATCAGAAGCCACCTGCTACTGTTTTGATTAATTCACAAGATTGTCTTTGCAAGCAGGAATCCAAACATTCAAACTCGCGACACACTCTACCTAGTAAATTCTTTCCTACCTGTGATTAATGAACCTTGATACATTCCCATATTTTGTAGCGTCAATAACATAGGGGGCCTGTCCTTCAATCAATCTGCTCATATCATCAGTATGAGCATCAACATTATAAATATAGCTGCAGCCTTCCTTCCCGTACCTGGAAGCCCAAGAAAGAACATTCATCAGATATGCACAGAAAGCATAAGCTGAAAAGATTGCATAAAGTCTCTAACCTGTCATGCCGCTTTTCTGCCTCCTCCTCCTCCAAAACCTCCCCAATGTACTCACATATAAATGTGCCACGTAGGATTGGTTCACCTGCCCTGACTGCCCAACCCTGACATCAACAAGTAGAGACGTCATACAAGGAAAAACAAAAAAAATTAGAAAAATGGAACCATACCTTGTTTTCTGTCTTGAAAACTTCCAACTTTACACGTATGCCATTTTGCAAGACCCTGTTGGGGCAGGATTTATTGCAGCCACACAATCGATTGCACTCATAAACAAGGTAACCCTCCTTCATATTTCCAAGAAATCTCATAAAAAGTTGTTCTCAACAAGAAAACATAAGGCAGATACGCATTTATGCTTCTAACATGATGTTATATAAATGAAAATTGCAGCAGGAAAGAAGTAACTACTCATAATCATGCAATAAAGATATTAAAAAGGTTCCAATGTTGGCTAAATCTAAGCATTATCAATAGATGTATGTCCCCTCTTCAAATGATTTTCATCAACACATATACAATTTGCTGCACAGCGAGTGCAGAGCATGAATGATATAATATATCATTTTCCATAACAGAATCAAGAAAAAAGCACAAGTCCATAAACATTGTGCAAAAAGACAAAAACACTAAAAGGTCATGTAATCAAAGAATAGAATCAATTAGTGCCCAATTGTACTCATGTAGAGGAGCTTGGCAACAACTAATTAAGAGTAAATTACTCCACACACAATTTTGAGACAATATTCATAAAAGAAGAGGTTGGCATTACCTCCAAAATAATTCGCCCTTTATCATCATAAGGGAACTTGCGATTCATGGATTTCCCATTTATGTCTTTTGCATCTTCGTAGTCGTTCTCAAAGAGGTAAACATGATCACATGTTTCCGCACAGCATATCGTATGTTGACAGGAACAACCCAAGTTCAAACTCTGCACCAAGGTGAAACAAAAACAGGAACACCTTAAGAACAAATAATTGAGAAGCAATGTGCATAAGCATGCTCATTTGGTAGGGAGGTCAATTCAAGATCACAACCCTGATGGTGACAAGCAGAACGAACAAGTCCTTTGTGCATACAAAGCTCATAATCAAACTCAAAGAACATTGACAAGGTTCAGCTTACCACTAATTAAAGATTACCTCGATATCTATACCATGGAGTTGATCAAGTAATGGCCTTGTGACATAGGTAAACATTTCCCAAGGCATCGTGCATTTAGGATTTTCATCAGCCGAACCATTCATGGAAGGATGACGGGAATCAACTATATCTTCATCCATCACACAGGTGACTGGTATTGGTTCTTTTCCAAAGCTAATATCATCACATAATACAGTGGCCTTTTGCTTAGGCCTCCCTCTAAGATCATGCAAATCAATGACACAGTGACACTCATCCATGGACCATTCATTATCCTTGTGGACAGTTATATCTGCCAATTCTTTCTGCACAAACCCATTCAGAAATGGCATTACGGGTGACAACAGTCCTGGGTCCTTAAAGCTCTTGCAACCTCTTGGACAGATAAAACCCTCTTGATGCCATTGCACTCGAATATTATGCTCGCTGCAAAGTTTGGCTGCCTTGAGATACAAACTCTCTGGCAATACTCCATATTTACCCTCCAACGATGCTTTCAGGCTCACCTTACAGCAAACAGAGCGAGCAATAACCAAAATGTCGTGGTTATTTGGTCGAGCTTTGCTTTTCTGGACTTCAGAAAACAGTATCTTCGCAACTGCTGCACATTGTGGTTCTGCCAGCCTACCAAGAGTCCCAAACTCAGTTACTTGAGGCTGTATACTTAAATCTCCAGTATCAAGTGACTTTGATGGTCGAATGGGTTTTTTAATACCAACACTGCCCCTGTTCCTGATCCTATATGTTGCTGCTCCCAGACCTTTCTTAAATCTAGGGCGGGTAAGTCTTCCAGATTTTAGTTTGTAAGCATAATAATGGATGCCCTTCTTTTGTGGACGGGAACTTGATAGATTTGGTCCCATATGAGCAGCCTGATGGTGGCGGCCAAGATCAGGCAACAAGTCAAATTTCAACCCACAAAACCTGCAAACAAACTTCCGAATACCACCTAAATGCTCGGTGTTATTATTCATAGAAGTTACATTGCTCTGCTCAACTTTTGGTACAGAATTTTCTTTCTCCTGAATTATTGGCACATTGGGATGCTGAGCAGGTTTTGACAGCCTCAGCTCCATTGGATGGACTGAGAATACATGCAGCCATAACTGCTCAATATTCCCAAAATGGCTGTGACAAGGAATGCACTGAAGCAGCATGCACTGTTCAACAAATTGCACGTGGTGTCTCTCCTGGACATGGGTTTCCAAACCTTTCTTGTTTGTAAAAGAGTCCAGGCATATGGCACAAGCATGACCCCGGAATAGCCACTGTGCTTCTTTTTTATGGATGTCCATCCAGTGACTACTAAGATCCTGATCATTCAGAAACTCCTTTGAGCATATTTTGCACTTGATAGAGGTTTCATCATCATGACTTGCATTACCAGTCAACGGAATATTTATAGATTCAGGCATTTCAGAGGAGGAAATATGTACATCATCAGCAGCACTAAAACCCCATATTCTCATGAGTCTATCTTTCTCAGTGTAAACTAATTTTAACAATAATTCTCCTACAGAAGAATCTTTTAAAGCTTCATTCAGGGCCCACTGCAGTTGCACATCCATGGGAACAGGGTTCCTTAGAGATAAAATACTTTTGAACAGCTTGTAGAAAAGCTCACATGCTTGATGTAAATGCATTTTCTGCTGCACGGAGGAACAATACTTCAAAAGATCTAAAAACACTTCTTTTGATATGATCCTACTTTTACCATTTCTCGCACGCTTAAGCCAACTTGGAATGTGTTTCTCACAGTAGATTGAATAGCGCTTTGGACTTTCATTACAAGGATCACTACCATCAATGGGGCTTGAACCAATGCAGTTATGCACTTCTGTGCCCTTGTAATCATGGCTAGGGTATTCAAGCTTCGCAACTAAGCTGTTTCTTCCATTGAAAGCATCCACATCATCCATAATTAGGAGAGGCTCCACTTGAAGGGGACTTTCAACTTCTCCAGCCACTACTACATCTTTGGAATGTGAGGATTCAAAACTGGGATTTATCTCTTCATGCTTTCTCTTAAGATTAACTTCTGGTGAACTCAAAATGTCTTTTGCTTCGGTTCGGGGTCTGTGTTTCTTACAGAACAAGGAACCTGGAAGGGACCGATGCTTACATCGGGTGCCTAGAACAGTTGTACCTTCACACAATGGAGTATGAACTGGAGGACTTGCCTCTACTTTAGTGGAGCTTCCAGTGAAACGAGAGGCCAAATGCACACAACAGTACACATCACCATCATTTGCCCACCTTACACACTGTCTCCCTTTCGACTCGATGAAAGCTGTGCACTGGCGATTCTTATTTCCATAATCTATGTTTTTGTTAGCGACAGTCCCATTTACAGGTGTCATTTCTACATGTTTGGGCTGCATCAGCTCAGTACTGCCAGCTTCAACTACAATTTCATCCCATCTTTCAGCCATACTGCAAGGTGACTCTGCAGGTGCAGTTTCCAACCTAGAACCTACCTCTGTGGATAGCTTTGACACTAAGGTGGAAGCATTTATACTGTCTCGATTATTGAAGAATTCAGAGTCAATTTCAACAGTCATTGACTGGAGTGTATTGCTTGTTTCGACCTGGGAAGAATGTGGCTCAGCTCGACGTACTTCTAGCTTGGGCCTCTTCATACTAACTTGCAAACTCGGTGTTGAGGGACTATCACAACTCTTATGCTCCATATCGTCACCACTAGATATTGGATGAGATGTTGAAAACCATTTCATAACTTCATGCTTCCAGGTTTTCCACTCGGAAGTAAATGTTGGCTGACCTGGTGCATCCCTGAGAGAGCTGATGTCATCCCAAAGGATAGAATCAAACAATTCCTGCATCCAAGAGAGAAAAAAAATAAAACAGAAAAAGGTGAAGAGAAAAGATATAAAGCAAGTAGAAATGTACTGCATCATGATACAAACAAAAAGTGAATGAGCTGAGCAGTAAAGGTGTTATATCACAAGGTGCTAAAAATAAAAACACCGTAGTACGTAGATGTCTGCACAGCTTTAAATGGTTACTTCAAACTGAAAATAAGAACAAATAATGTAGCACAATCAGTTCACCTTACAATAATTGATATTTGAAAGTATTAGATTGCTTAAGGCTGTCCAAGAGAATAAGAAAGCAAGTAGGGATAGTTGCATTAGGTCATTTATGGATTAAATTGATAACAATGTGAAAAACTAAAGATTTTAGCAATACCAGAGATTGGCCAGTATTTTATGTTTATGTGTGCTGCAAGCACTTATAATGTAGGAAAGCAATTAAGTTGGCAGTTTAACAAAAAATAGAGTGGGAGAGAAAGAAAGAGAGAGATAATCACTTGGTTTTCAGTTGGTATTCTAGAGATACTATCAAGAAGCAAAAAGAGCACATCATGAGGAGCAACAAGAACAAATGTCTCTTCCAGTACTATTGACAGGCCAACACGTAAAGGGTGCCCATATAGCAACCTATAGAATTGGCTTATCCATCTTTTTAGTATCCAAGCAATGGCATCACACATTTAATATTGATTCAACACACATGTGGATCTTATGGAATAAGCATCATAGCAAATGTAAAATCTTTTCACAGAAATGTCAAGCTGGCTGACAGTACCTCAAGGCATTAAATAGTTGATAAAACAAGCAAAGCGCAATTTGATAAATACCTCCCGTAATAGTTCAATGGATTCAGCACAATTTGCAGTCTGACAATGATGCACCCAAGATTGAAAAGAATTTAGAAGCCAGTTTGAGTTCACGTAACGCTGTAATATCATCTGTTGAGAAAGAAAATAAAATATCACTTTAATACTAACCAAGAGAAATAGTAGAACTTTTCTAATCAAACAAACCTAGGCAAAAATCTCAAAAAGAAATTCAAACTTGGAAAGCAAAGGCAATGTTTGGCATAACCAAAACAAAATTTTCAAGCTGCCCAACCTAAAAGTCCACATGTATAAGGTATCAAATTTTGGCCCTCAAAAAAACAATAGAAAATATGAAATAATACTTCAGCACAAAGAACACAACCAATTGAGGGTATACGTAGCACAACTTTGGAAGGGATATGAGGTGTATATGGTGACTATATATCTCTCTAATGCACATTGATACAAAAAGTGGCTTCAGCAGTTATTTATCTAAAACAGTTGTAGACTAACAAAGGATTCAGATATGGGAGAGGAACTTGCTTTTACATGTTGTAACTTGCTGCGGCATATATGGAAAATGAGTTAGTGAAAGGTCCTAAATCCTTTTTTCTCAAATTACCATAAGAGGAGGAGCTTACCATTTGAAGTTTCAGGAGCATTCTTCCAAGATCAGGATAACCATTACATCGTGAAGCCTCCATAGCAAATTCTTTCCACACCATCACATCACGAGCAGTATCTATCAAAGCCTATTACAAATTTGAGAACCAAAATGAAAATTGTAAGCAAGATCAGAGCAGTGAAAGGTCTTTCTCAGTATAGTAAAATCAACCAATCAATAAGTAGATTACCTCCCTATGGAATTGATCAACAATATTCAGCATGCCAACAGCCAGTTTTTGCATTATAAACCGTCGTGGAACACTTAGATCATTAACCATTTTTAGTCCAATTTTATGATTCCTATATGCAATAGGCTGTGGAAACTCATTGATTGGTTGAACAAGTTGCATATCTACCCAGGAATAATTCCTAGTGTGGGGAAAAAAAACCACAAAATACTTCTTCCGATCATGAGTTGGCTTTGCTTTCAGAGTTGATAAAGGCCGGTCCTCGCTTGCACATCTAATTCCTGCTTGCCACTTCCCTCTCCACTATAATTGGAAAAGCAAATGAATTAAAACCAGAAGATGCTATGGATTTTGCTGAGAACAAGCAACAAAGACGAGCCAAGAAGGATTCCAAAAAAGATGAGGTACCACAAGCAAAGAATTAACTAGACACTTAAAAATTGTACACAACACCTTCTCACTTGCAAAAGAATACTGTGCATTTATGAAAGCATGTACCTTGACCCATAAAGCAACTGCTTCATCATTTTCAAGCCACTTGGGCTCTGAAAGAGAAGAATCTCCGTCCTTGCAGCTGCTTGGCTCACTTCCAAAAGGATCCACAGTCAAGTGAGAGTTCTCAGAGGTTGCACATGGTTCTATGCAGTAACCATGGATGTTCAAGTTGCCACCATTGAAATCATAAGAATCACAAGACAACCTTTGACTCTCTGCCTGACAATCAGAAAATGGAGCTCCAATTTTGTGTCCCTCTGACATGGGCGATTCATCCAAAGTTCCATGTCCCTGTTTAGATCTTTCTGTCTTATCCATGTTCGGTAATAAGCCATCAGCGCTAGCATCAGCAGCCTGAACTTCATTTCTATGTTCAAATCCATTAGATTCACCACTGTAAGCAAAAGATGTTCCCGAATTCTGTTGAGCACCATCGGATTCTCCAACATACTGGACACCAGAACAAGGAAGGACTTCCATAATTTATGCTAAAATCTCCAGTCACTTGTAATGCATAGAGAATTATTGGCTGGTTTTCATCAAATTTTCCTGTTCAAATAAAGCTAAATGCATTGGAGGCTGAGAGGCATATAAACAGAAGTCATAGGTCCAAGGAGCTAAATCTCTACCAAGAGTGTCCAAAGGAGGCAAAACAAACTGATGGCAAAAAGGTCTATATGAAGCCCCTATAGAGTAACTATCAAATCACGCTGTTGTTGATTGATCCAACATAGTGTTGATTTTAATCACCCAACCATTATGACAGCACAATAAATTAAATGCTAAGAGACAAAAAACTAAACAGACGATGTAACAAAGTTGCATCTAAAGCTCCAGGCTTTGAGCACAACAAAGTTACATTTCAAGCTCCAGGCTCTGAGCATAATAGAATAAAAGGACACATCAACCTTTTGCAGAAAGATCAAACACTTCTATTGTTGAACTACTGCAACGTTAACAAAAGAACTTGTAACAATCTGTTTCGAAGAAGTTTTTCATTTCCAACAGCCCACATTGTGGCACATTGATTTACATTCACACCAGCATCCTGATATACCATACCTTAACCACAGGAACCTAAACACGCAGTCTTGAGGATATTAAACTTGCACAACAATATAGGTTTATGCACATTATGTTTAAATGCTCCAAACCTCTTATTTTTCAGGGAGAACAAGTGAGCCAATTATTTTACCACTTGTTTAGCAACACAACCATTGACAGGGAACCAATTATGTTTGACCAAACCAAAACTATTGCAAGGGAAGAAATAACCACAATTAACGCATATTAGAACTTAGCAATGCAACCATGTATCTCACCAGGGCATGTATCAACAAATATAAAAGAATTCTTTATTTTTGCATCATCATAATTTCTTTAGTTTTACTTTTAGCATTTCGCAACCATTTTTCCTATTTTCGTTGGTCTCTTTGAAGTTCACCGTTATAACTATGGAACCTCTAAATCAATAATTGAACTCAAGTACACCATGAACCATAGGTACTTTATAAGCAATTTTCTTGACTCTTCATATTCCGTCTTTTAAAAAAAAAATCGTCAATGAAACCTCAACTGAAAATTCAAATACTGCTTCATGTGTCCACATTCAGAAAACAATAAGGTGAATGTTAATAGCATTATTGTTATTGGTAACAGTAATAATGGTAATAATATGCTGAATTAATTGCATATTATAACGTACAAATAAAAGACAGAACCAGTCTGATAAAATGCTGCCACCTTCTGTTTCCTCTGCCCTGCTTTCTCGTGTTCAGTACAGACCAACGTTGCTCACGTACTGACTGGAGCAAACTGCATACCCGATTTCAATCAAAGCAACCCACACCAGGCTAACAAATTGTAGCACCGTCCGTATTCAAGGATAATCGTATAAACATTATATGACTAATCAAGTGAAAAATCGCCCAGAAAACTAACTGTAACTTATTACAAGAACTTTGAAGTTTTTAAAGGTCTCACTGTCTATAAATTTGGCAAAAATAACACTAGCACAGGGCAAAATAATGCAGCATAATACATACCAGATGTAACGAAGGAATTAAAACCAAAAAAAAAAAGAGAGGAAATTTCTTATAAAGATTAACAGGCCAGATCCTAGAAACTACCTTAAGCGACAAATAGTTCAGACACCATGACCTAAAACCCCAATCCACTTTACCCAATACGGGAGCTGCATTACTCCGAAATTCCCATGATTAACCTAAGCAAGAATTAGAGGCCTTCAAATTACCTATAAAACCCCTCAACATCATACGCATGTGAAATAGGGGTGAACCAGAGGGTGGGTCCGATCAGGAAAATTAGGAAACACCATAAAGCCACAAATTTGATCCATAAAATATAGTAATTATCAATGGGGAGTCCAAATTAAAGGTTGAATCGAAGTGGGGTTGCCCAGTTTTGAGTTGGGGTTGTTTGTCCTTTGTGGGTTAAAAATTTATATTGAGGTTAGCAGCAGGGGAGGTAGCAGCTAGGTCAAAAAAAAAAAAAATTGACTGTAAAGAGAAACGTATGTGACATGCAACAACATAAGCAACATAGATGGGTGTCCGTCTGTCCCTCTCGTGACTAGTAAATAAGTAACACACAGACGATTATGTGACGGAGGAGTAATGGGTAATGTACCTCAAAACAGAAATAGCCTCGCACAGAGATCACCACCTTTTGGAATAAGAATAGATATGGTTGGCTTTGGTTACAAGATTTAAGAGATAAGGGGTTGAAGGTGAGAAAATTGAGGGGCGTTAGACAATATTTTTTGGTGGGCATGTGTGATAATTTGCGTGTTGAAAAAATTGCCTAGTGACCAGATTTTGTGAAGGATGAAAGAGGGGGGTTAAGGTTTGAGTACAGGGTCAGGGAGGGACGAAATCGAAACAGAACATCAAGATTGACAATTGGGCTTATGGCTAGTGCCCCGTGGCCTAAAGA
>JANTNU010000235.1:7569279-7585766 GCA_024752395.1 Erythroxylum havanense | reverse complement strand
ATGACAACTTTACCCCCACTTGGTTCCCCCCATATGACAAAGTCTACCCTTCTACGACATTGGTCTTTCGCCTATGGTAAGTGAACTGAATTGTTGGCCTCCTATGGGTCGTATCACAATGCTTTCCCATCTTAATGTTAGCGTAGACGGAGCTGAGGTGCTTGCCACAGCCACCCCGATAGTATTTGCCGTAATGCTTGCTGTCCACTCTAAAGCACATGGGTGTGTTCTACTTCCTGGTAAAATTTTAAGCATGTGTTGAGACTTCTACTTAAGGATCGTGTCACAGGGCGATGGTTCGTCAATTCGGGTTTCTTCCATGATGCGTTGGTGCGATGAGGAGCAGTTGTGAATGAGTGGAGCTCAAATGGAGAGTTGCGCCTATCCGGAAGCTCGTTATAGAGAGCTATCAATCTCTTGATTAGAGTTCTAATCTCGATAACTTTTATTGATGAATGACAATAGCCCTTTTTTTTCCGTTAAAAGGGAAAAATGATACAGATTACAAAACGAATCGAGAGAAACTAACGTCCAACTGATCCTCAAGAAGGATAGAATGACACTCGTTGAGAATGGTATCTAAATAAATACATCCAATGTCGCACCGCACTGCATAGCTTACTAGCCAGTCCACACAACGATTACGCTCCCGGTAAATATGACAATGCGTAATAGTCCAGTTTCGAGAAAATAGTTCTCGAATTCCCTGAACGAGTGGATTGAGTATGATGGACCGACTCGTCTCAGAAGAGAGTAGAGTGAACATCGCGATCGAATTGACTTCTAGTTCGATCCAACGATAATCGAGAGTCCAAGCAAATAGCCCTTTTATAGTACATCGAGTTTGACACCAAGGCTGGAACTTCCAAACTCCTAATTGAATTAGAACGAACTCTGTAATTATGCAAATAATTGACTTAAAATTGAAAACACCCTTGCCGCTGTCCTTGCCTTGTCTTCCTGGCATAGCTTCGTCCATAGAAAGAGTCCACAATAGTATGTTTCCTTATGGTCCTTTGCCACCTTGTTCAGTCAGATTTATAGAAGTTATGTTGCTTTGATCTTATCTAACAATGTCGCATTGCCAATCATATCTCTTTTCCTTATGGTCCTTTCCAATGACCAACTTCCGTAAGCTTTGTGGACATATCAGCCAAGTTAAGACAACTCGTTACACAAACAACTAAAGGCCAAAACAAAGCAGATAAAGCTTGTGAATCTAAGGACATCATCCATCAAGCGCATAAAGTCAGTGAGTCCTAGTTCTAGTCCTAATCCAAAACAGATACCTGTTAGGATGCTATTGAATTAGAACCAGACCATGGATCGTAGATAGCGAAGTACCAACGACTAGCTTAAAGAAATATGGGAACTTCCCTCTCACATAAGTTATACACTGGGACAGTAAAGCTGGCGGATTGTTTCAGGCATAGATTCTTTACCTGCCTTGAAGGCAACACACTGTTGCTTCGCGTAGAATGCTGAAAGATATAGTTCACTTCACGTTGACATTACCATGTAAGAAACAAATCCGTGATACAGCCAATTATGTGGTATTAAATAGAATAAAATAATATGAGATTTAGGAACCTGCATCGTTTTATAATTAAAGGTAAAACAGTCATTCAATCCAATAATGTACAATTGTTTCATTTCTTCACAATGTTAGCAAGTGCACAAATTATAGAAAAAGCTGAAATCTATGGAAGTATATATTATGCATCAGGTAAAAGATCTCGAACAAACATGTCAGGAAAGGATACAGGAGAGTTACTTAAACCATTAAGCAAAACTGGAAAGGATACTGCCATAAAAAGCTAAGACTAAAGATGCCAATATCAGCTAACTGGATCCATTAACAAATGTTTAAAATCCGGCATTCATCAATGCTAAAGCTTTCAGGTTAAATCAGAGCAATTTCTGAACCATTAATTGGTGTTGCCATCCCCTTTATCTGCAGTAGGATCAGAAGTGGGTTTCTTCAGTGGGTTTGATTCTGCTGATCCTGTACTCATCAACACTCGCTTCACTCCTCTTCCCACAACACCTAGATCTGTGACTCCAGTAGCACCATTTGTCTGAGTAGCAGAAGCAGTTGAAGCATTAAAACCTCCACTGCTGTTAGTAGTAGCCATCTGTGAAGAGCTCAAGACAATGGGCGAGTCACTGCTCTCACCTCCACTTGCTTTTGCAGATGCAATTCCCAGTATTTCTGAAAGAATTGATTTGGGGTTAAGAGCTAGCTGCTGCAGATCTTCAAGCTGCAAACCCATAATTACACAGCTTGACCAAGTTAGCTCCAATTACCATTACTAAACATTATGGATCAAGTCTCAGTTCACTTACCTTCTTTTCCAGCTCTCCAGAAAGACCAGTAAGTGTTTCAATCTCTGCTTCTTTATCTGTCAAAAGTTCACCAGTCTGGCACCCATTGGATGATTGCTGAATTCCCTCATCTACTTCTGAGATGGCTGATGATGTTGCTGATTCTGAGAAACTCTTAACTTCATTTGTCAGTCGGTGTAACCTTGACTTACAGATAGATATAGCTTTCTCGCAATACGGTATTGCTTCCTGAGGCTTTGAGCCAATCTCCAGGCACAAACATATGCGAAAATTTCTGAATGTACAGTTAAGCTCATGGAATGAATATAGCAGACAAAAAGCAAGTAAAAAATGGAAATTTACATCTTGAAAACAATGTTAACACAAATAATTTGTTCATCAGCAAATCTTAGCTTTGTACGAACACGACCATAATATTATCTAAAACTATGTTGAAAACTCAGAAAGGATACAGTTCAGCTATATGCCTACTATCTGTTTCAACAAGTCGTTCTAAAATGAACAGTGCTTTCTGGTAATCACTGAGCGATGTTTCGATATCCTCTGCAAGAAGTATAACAGTAATGACATCCATACTTTAGTAAAAGGAGAGGTGTAAAGAAAACAACATAAAATTAGCATATACAACCGAAAAAGAAAGAAAGGGTGGCCAAACTGGCCTCTTTCCAGAGCAACTTCTGCTAATGCTGAGAGGATGTCCACTTTATCCATTGTGTCCCCCGATTGTTTCTCAGCAATTGCCCTTGCAACATCCAGCATTTTCCATGCCAAATCAAGATCAGATTCATCTTCATCCGCTTCTGCCAGGTCCTCATCATCACTATCCTCATCATTCTCTTCTTGATCATTTCCACCTGAAGCTGCAAAATGAACGAGGACACAGCTAAAAATGTTAAGGAATAAATTGGCCAATAGTTTGAAACAAGAATGCTTCCACTATCACAAAACATCAAAACTAATATTTGCCAGGAACACTATCACATGCCACAGTTTTAATTCTTGATTATGGCTGATCATTTACACACAGTATGTCTATAACTAAACAGAGAAAAGAAATGCATGGGACTAAATCACCAATTATTCTTTTGCTGAAGCATGCCAAGGAGTAAAATTTAGACTGAAGCTCATCACTTGCAGTTAAAAATTCACATATTTGCAATCAGAAGGCAGCTACAATCAAGCATAAATCAAAGAGTTACAAGGTCATACAGAGTGAAAGAACATATTTGTTGCTCCATGAAGTGCCCATCAAAAACATCAACGTCATGATTCACCATGTATGAAGGTCATTTCTATAAATCTTCAAAATAGCCCTTGAGTCCATGAAGTATAAGTGTGAAAAGCTTATCCCTTTTACATAATTGAGGTCCATTTATATTGGGTTAACATCTTAGACAATCTAGTTCAAACTCCACTCTACGCAGAGAGGAAAGAAAATTAATTTAAAAGTGTACATGGTAAAAGAAACATTCAAGCAGAATACTTAACCCTCATCTGCCACTCCTTGACAATTGGAGGCACCATCTTGATCCACGTTGCTAGAAACAGTTGCCATTGAAGACTCCCCATTGATGGGATTCTTGAGAGACCCATCTTTATCAGACTGTTGGGTAGACTCAACATCCTTCTTGGGCATTGTGGCCAGTGGATCAGCCTCCTCTTGAGCTTTGTATAACAGTGCACGCCCATATTGGTAGTAAGATTGCACACATTCAAGAGCAAGCTCACCATAGTGTGACACCCTGAAGTGACCAGAAAAAAGACACGAACTCCATAAAATGTTGAAAGAAATACATGATCAGTGCAGGATTTTCTCCAATTAACTAAGTTTATTCTTAGGTACATCCAGTGTCATTCCTGACCTAACTACAAGCGAAAAGTATGCATAGCAGAAATATATATATAAAACCCTAAAAGTCTCCACTAAAAGACCAAACTTAATCACTTCTTCACTGAAACCCCAAAAAAGACCTCTTTCAAAGGAACTGAGATATTATCAGCTTAGATGACAATTTCAAAACAGAAAAAGCATAGCCTGAACCAACAAATTCCCAAATAACAAAAGCCCTAACCTGATTTCTAGGGCACGGCTGAAGCACTCGGTAGCCTCGGCGAAATCATTTTCCTTGAGGGCTTTCGTACCTCTCTCCGTTAGCTCCAACGCGAGCTCCAGCGATTTCTCCGGATCTTCGTCGGCCACTGGAGCCGAAGTCCCAGCATTATCGTTCTCGCTGTTGTGGTTGTTGCAAGTGGACTCCGCCCCACCGTGCGGGTTCGACTCTATTGTCGCCTCGTTTGAAGTTTGAGCCTCCCCCGCCGCCGGAACGATTTGCTCCGCCATCGTCACTGATGACTCCGACGCCATCACTGCTACTTTCTTCTTCTTCTCTCAGCTAGCGAATTTAAAGTGCGAAAATCAGGAGGGAAACGACTTCGTATTTGGCGCGCTTCGAAAATAAAACCCCCGATCAATTGAAAATAGATTGGCCATTTTAGTACTTTCACAAGTTGACACGGTCTCGTTTTTCACCTCAACAACGACGTCGTTTCTATAAATTTCGATGGTCAATTTGGTAAATCTGAACAAATATTGTTTCTTTAAAATTTTTAGGCCACATAAAATGTGTGTTTGTAAAAGAAGGAAGATCATCTAGAGGCAACTTAATGGCTTCCACAGTTTCTACACCTGTGTTCGGAGCATTCTCACAAACGAAAGTGCAAAATGCGCGCCCTCCGTCCTCGAAGGCGCAGGCTCCTAAACCTGCGATGGCGCCTCTCGCCACCCGGAGGCACTTACTCCTCTGTCTGACCGCAGCTCCGATGTTCTTCGCCGGCACGGCATTAGCCGAGGACATTCCGCTCTTTGGACTGAGGAAGAAGCTGAGGAAGGCGGAGGAGGAAGCGGAGAAACTGGTTAAGGAGGGCTTCGAAACGGCGGAGAAAGGACTGGAGACGGCAGAGATTGGGATAGAAAAGGTGGAGAGGGGAATTGAGGCTGCGGAGGAAGGAATCGAGGCTGCGGAGGAGAAGATAGAAGAGACGGTGAGCTTCGGAGGATTGGCGCAGGCGGGAGCGGTGGCCGGAGCGGAGGTGGTCGGAGTAGTGGTGGCAACGTCGATTGTGAATGGGATTTTAGGTCCCGAAGCCTAAAGTTATAGTATGTGTAGTGTACTGTATATTAACTTCTTTGGCATTGTAACGGATGAGACCTGCCTTGTGTATCCTTCACTCTTTGAATGACCCGTCGTCGTTTAACTTGCTACTTCTGTTGATAATATCAACCAAGTGATCGAATTACAAGCTTGCAAGTTGCAGCAGAATTACATAATCTGAATATATATGTTTGAATAAAATCTAATGAAATATATATCGTAAATTCCAAACACAAAAATGTACCCAGCAAAGTTAATTGTATGTATTAAATTAGGCTGACAAAGAAGAGTTAGAAGGTTATGAATGGTTGAGTGAGCGTGGAAAATCAAACTTCCATGGAAAGCGACTGCAAAGATATTGAGACCCTTAAGTTGAGAACTAAAACCGGAATTACCCTAACTAGTGTTCACATAACCTTAACCACTGCCTGTGTCGACTGAGAATGGCTCTCCAAATGGCCCGCGTGGTTCCAAACCCACTCCGTCTCCACCGATCTCCGCCTCCTACTCTCACCGTCAGCCCCTACGCTCGCGCCACAACCAAGCGCCGGAGATTCAACGTTATTGCTTGCCAGACAAAGCCTAGTCCCGGCCCCACAGAAACTTCCTCAGCGCCCACGGTACATTTCTTGTGAGCACCATGTTCTGTTCCCGTGTTGTAGGGTTGAGTTGGTATGGGATTAAATGTAGGAAAACGAGGTCGCTGAGGTGGGTCCGGTCACAACTCCGTCGTCTGGTTCTGCGTTTCCGGAGTTCCCTAATAAAGATGTGAATAGGCGAATAGCGGCGGCTTCGGTGCTGGCTGCTGTGGGGCTTTTTGTGTCGTCGAGGCTGGATTTTGGTGTCTCTTTGAAGGACCTCTCGGCTTCTGCTTTACCTTATGAACAGGTTTCCGCTCTATGTTCCTATTTCTTTCTGGAGTGTTTGGTGTATTGGTTATGCTAAATATGGATTTTGATCCAAAGGATAAATATTTGATGTGCTAATTGACAGTAAAATGCTTGAAAACTGATAAAAAACGAAGATGAGTGGGATGAAATCTTGTTTCATCTTGTGCTGAATCTAATTGTTGTGTATAGACAGGGTAATTCTTACTTGAATCAAATACGTAGAAAAATGGAAATCTTCCTTTCAACAAATCAGATGAACCAGCTCCATTCTGATCATTGGGCTGTGATGTTTTTGCAATGTGATAATTACTTTTTATGTGATGTGTAAAATATGAGGGCTTCCTTTCGTGCAGATTATGTTTTTGCTGATAATGTCTTGCACTATGTTGTATTTGATGCCTGTGTAGGCCCTTTCAAATGGGAAGCCTACTGTGGTGGAGTTCTATGCAGATTGGTGCGAAGTATGCAGGGAGTTAGCTCCAGATGTTTACAAAGTCGAGCAACAGTACAAGTATGATCATCAAGTTTCATTCGAATGCATATTGTCATCAAAACCCTTTGGCAGATTAGTCTTTCAGTTATTTATTGATAATTTATTGTTTTGAGCCGAATTTGAGAACTTAATAGAAGATTCCTCTTACTTTATCAATCTTACTCACACCTCCCCAGGGATCGTGTGAACTTTGTTATGCTGAATGTTGATAATACAAAGTGGGAACAAGAGCTTGATGAATTTGGTGTTGAGGGCATTCCACACTTCTCCTTCTTGGACAAAGATGGAAATGAAGAGGGTAATGTGGTTGGCAGGCTTCCAAAACAATACTTTCTTGAGAATGTAGATGCTCTTGCTCGTGGGGAAACAACGGTACCCCATGCCCGTGTTGTGGGACAATACTCAAGTGCTGAATCCAGGAAAGTTCACCAGGTTGTTGATCCTAGAAGTCATGGTTAGATCCTACGTTCACCATCAGAAGAAAAACGTCAAATTTTTAGGTAATGCATTTCTAGCTTGTTAATCTTCTATTGAATCTTAGTTAAATGCAGGCTGTCGTATGTGTTGACAAAACGGGTATTTTGCTTATGTTCGGGACTATAGTTTCACCCTACATTTCTCAGCCCTTTTACTTTTCAGATGGCAAGGCATTTAGGATCTTCTTACTGGTATCTGTTTGCATTGCATGCAGGCTGAAAATTCATATCACAGATCAGAGATACCAAATATGATTGTTGTTCGTGTTGTTAGTTTGTCAAGAAGCTGATTCCTTTCTGCAAATTTGTACCTTCTGTCTTCACTTGTAAGTTCCCTGTTGTCCACGAATCCATACGGTTGTGATGTAGGTTGGTCATTTAAGCTTGTGTACATCAGGACGTTATGGACATTCCTTCTTTCTCGAGTTATCTGATTTCCCCTGATCACCATTTGACATTTTTGTGTGTGAGCTACCAATATTTGAGTCTCTCCTTTACATGAAAATTCCCATCTTTCTGTGCAGCGTGTATTTCCTCAAGGGCACGGGATCGTCTGTGCCTATTAATCTATTCCAAGCCTGTGCCAATGCCAAAAAATTCAGCCGCAAGTTTTATAATAAATAAATGGAACATAGTGAAATTTGTGGATGAAAATTCGTACCAGAGGGTAGGAAGTAGGAACAGATTAAAAGGCACAGATCTTCCGCATAAAGGATGAATATAGTTAAGTTTAAAATAAATTGAATATATTTAAGTTTACGGTAATCTTATATAATGTGAATGTAAATTATTTTGATAATGACATTTTATTTAAATGTTAAGCAAATTATTGTTTTACGTATTTATATTTAAGTATAAATTTTAAGTTTGAATAACAAATTTCAAAATGTTTCTTTTTTAATTTTTACATATTCATTGGAAATAATAAGTTAACTTTAGACTTTTTGCAGTTTCTTTTTTAATGTCTATTTTGTAAGAAAAGGAAATTTAAATTAAGTATTAATTTAAATTTAAACTATGTTTGATTTTTAAATTTATTTCTTAAAGTCTTTTATATTGCAATTTTATTATAATATAGAATTAATCAAGGATTTCTCTTGGAAGGTTACTTAAACATGACACCAACAAAGACAAAATGAGGGCAAACCCTAAACTAAAGTACCAAAACAGAAACTTTCAGACTCGAGAATGAACAAAGAAGTCAAGATACATCCAGTTTCAATTTGGTGGTGGTGTCCAAGTCTAAGGCGTTTGACCTGAGGTCAGGCTCGGAAGAGAAAGTTATCATAATGGAAACAAACTTAAAAATGTTAAAAGAGACAAACAACAAAGTATGAACTCGTGTCTTAAAAGAGGCAAAATCTGTTTTGTTCTTGCACGCCTTTTCAACATGGTGAACATATGGCAACAAAATATCTGAGAGGTAATAAGCAAGCATGAAACGTATATCTGTTAAAGGTATGTATAAGTAACCTCGTTTAGTATTCACAGCAAGGAAAACCATTGTCATGCAACTTCACTGAACTAAATTTACCCAATAAGCTGTTTGTTGAAGGAGAGCTGTGCTCACTTGACCATGGATCCTGCACAGAAACTGGGGAACTATCCTTAATCACCTCCATTGAAGATATACAATCTACCATCCTAGGAGCAACAAGTACTTTCCTGCTGCCTACTGCTTCCTTCTTCACTGAGGCAACACTTAGTGATCTCTCCGATGATGAACAAGACGATGCTTCGGGTGATGCCATGCACATATCTGGCATCCATGAACTAAGCCTGATGTTTTCCAGCTCTTCTGCCACTTCCATCATTGTGGGCCTCATATCCTGATGGAAAGCAAGGCACCTAAAAGCAAGCTCTATAACACTATGAATGGATGACAATGTCCAAGCATCCCTGTGTGGCTCGAGTTGGGGATCAATTATTTCGTCCACACGACCACTTTTGATCCTATCAACAGCAAGTGCAGCCAAATTCACCTCAATCTGAGGACGAGAAAAATCAACCACTTTCAGTGCAGTTATTATCTCAATGAGTACAACCCCGAAACTATAAACGTCGCTTTTATCAGACAGATGAAAATATTGATGGTACTGAGGATCAAGATAGCCTGGAGTCCCCTGTGGGGCCGTTGAGATATATGATGATTCGATCATGCCAAGCCTTGAAAGACCAAAATCAGCTACCTTGGACCTGTAATTGTAATCCAACAGTATGTTGCTTGATTTAATGTCTCGGTGGTAAATAGGTGGATTCATAACAGAGTGTAGATAGGCAATAGCTTTGGCTGTTTCAGTAGCAATTGTGAGCCGAATCGTCCAAGGAAGTCCCTGTCCCCTCTCTCTTTGTAAGTGCTGACAAAGAGTTCCGTTTGGCATAAACTCATAGACAAGGATTGGTTGACCCTCTTCCACACAGAAAGCCAGGAGGCGAACCAGGTTAGGATGACTGACAGAAGAAAGGAGTTTAATTTCATTCCTGACTTGTTCAATGCTATACATATCTGTGTGTCTGATCTTCTTTATGGCCACCCACTTATCATTGACTAATTTTCCCGCATAAACTGTGCCATAAGCTCCAGTTCCCAGCCTTTGTTTTTCTGCAAAGCCATTTGTGGCTCGTTCAATTTCTTTGTATGTCAAGAATGGAATACTCGAGCTCCCAGCAGCTTCGAATAGAAGACGCTTTTCATTGAGCTGATTTCTCACGGAGTTTGACCGCTTTATAACACAGTAACAAAGAACAGCCAGACCAAAAATTAATGAAGTTCCAGCAACAATTCCTGAGAACGAAACAATGCATACTTTGTCTTTATATTCCAAAAGGTTCCTTCAAGGACTTAGAAAACAAGAGAAAGTTACAAGGACTTCCGCATGCTGCTTCAAACGAACATGTTGACTTCTTTCACACAAAAAACAAGTACAATGCATTTGAAAATACATATGTAGATTGCTGGGAGTTCTATAAAAGCAAAAGAAAAACAATACGGAAATTAGAAAGAAAGACATCCTCATATAATAAACTGAAAACTAGATGAGATGACACTTAATCGTTAAGTTAGGCTCAATACTTGTTAAACCGGTAGGAATTGTGGTTAAGTGGGCATCATTTTAGCTTCATTGGGGGATGGGGTGGTGTGTTCATAGCAACCACCATGGACATCACTAACACAGATACATTTACGTTTCTAAGTCACATATGATGTACTTAACGCTTTGGACAACATTTCTGACTGGTTATGTTTGTCATTCTTCTGTAGACATAATGCAGAAGAATCAATCCAGAGCATATCAAACTATTAACAAACACTTAATTAAAGAAGAAGTACCCTGAACGAAAAAGGACCAAAATTTAACTTCATGTAGTGATGGAATGTTCAGAGGTTACAGTGATTCTGATTCTTTATACCTATACTTTGCAGGAAGAATATAGTAACCCATTTTTACTTTAAAAACAGAAGCATCAAGTCACCCAGTGCATATGCGGAGGGAGCTAACACAAGAAGTTAAAAAAGGAGATACTACCTACAATTAGAGCACCAACTCTTTTAGTTCCTCCACATTGGGCAGACATGAACTTTGAGACATTGCAGCCAGAATCTGCCAAAGAAGCTACCAAAAAGAAAAATCAGCACCTGGCATATTAAAGGTCTGAACATCAAGATATAGTGATCACGCCCATTGCTTTTATGCACATAAAACTTCCACCTAATATTCAAAATTTTGACGAATCTCTCGTGTTAACTTACCAAAATCAAATTTCTGTGCAGGCTACTTTGCTTTGAGAGAATCACACCCTATTGAATGAAGATCCCAAGTTTCATCTTACAGAACATATGAACTTTCCTAAACAGTTTCTCTTTCTTTTCACTTATTTTCAGTGGATCATATTTTCACATGCACAGCGTTTTCATAGTGTCATTGGTATAAAGTTCAAAGACTTGCTTTTGCAATCTAAACAATCTTAACTTTCAGAAATTTCAAGACTAAACAGCGACTGATAGAATCGAGAGATTCTGGTACTGCAGACCCCTGCAATCATGGCAGATAAGCGCATACAAATGGCCAGCGTTTAATTTGATGTAGGGTCATGTTAACAGAGTCTTCGATTCCAGAAGCTAGGACCTTTGACAAACCCTGTATTGCCAAACTGAAGTCATACTTTTAACTGTGTCTTCATTTAATGATACAGAGAAATTTTCCACTGTATTTCACGTCTACCAAAACTAAGTTGTGATTAAACCTTCGTAGATCTGAGTTCTAACAAATCTTCCCTTCCTAGCTATGACCAAAATCCATACTAATCCTACCCAGCTAACATAACAAGCAAGTATAGCAGGAATTCGGAATAGAACCAGACAAGCACAGCTCGGTCAAAGTCAAGAGCATCGATGGAAAACAATTAAGTTCTTCTTCTTCGTACAAATGAATCAAAAAAAATGGAAGCACCCCTGAAAATCATGTCTAAGCCCGAACTTTACGACCATGGACTGGCGACAATTTAACGTGTCACACCATAATTGGCTAAGGTACTCAGGCAATTATAAGTCAACGATTCAAAGTTGAACAAACTAAGTGGCCCAAAATACTAAACAACAAAATGTGTAGAATTAATGACTCACTTCTGTTGCAACCCTCGCGGTCGACGTAGCCATCTCCGACGAACCCTTCATTGCACCAACACCTGAACCCCGATTTCCCATTACCACGCTTAACATCCTTACAGAACCCATTTGGGTGACAGGGACTGCGAGAACAGTTACCTTCAAGCCACCATTCCAATTCAGCTCTCTGCAACTCTAGCGAAACCACAGGACCATATGACCCGACAGCAAGCGACGAGAAAACATACTTGCAGCGTGTCCCTGTAACATCGTCGTAACTCATGACACCGATTTCCAGTCCCTCCTTCGAAAAGCAAGCCAAGTTGTCCCTTGTAGAGTTACAGTTGCTTGCGTTCAACTTTGACTCCAACAAACTGCTCGTTAGAAAGCACCCTCCTAAAGGCTTTGAGCAGTTTTGCAGTAGCAGATTGCTTCTCCAAGCAACAGCTATGTTGTTACCAAACAAAGGTTTTATTGATTCAACCGAGCGGTAACATCGTGCAGGGAACTCGATCGAGAGACCATCTGATGTTATGTTCTGGACTTGAAATCCTCCGATTTCAGTCCCTGTTTTCGTGCAGTTCAATGGGATCAAGCAACTATCAGAGAAACCAAATGGATAAGGCACTTTCTTTACTGATGATCTGCTATTTTTACATGTTCTCGTGCAGTTGTTTGAGCTGTGAGCTATCGTTGACGCGACCATGTAGACTATAAGCATAAAAAGATACAGACTTGCTCTTTGAAAAATCATTTTGACAATCTCTGAAGGGAGCTGAAAGATTAGCTCTCTGTCTGTGGTAGAAGCAAAAGCAATCAACTCAAAGAAGCTTGATCATGCAACAGGGTCATCAAAATGTCAAGTCTTCTTTGCTTTCTGCTGATTAGAGAAGAAGAGAGAGAGAGAAGAGTGATGAGAAAATTGACACAAAGACTAAAAGCCAGAACTTTTGCGCGGTTGGGAGGTCATCTAATCCAATAAATGCCTATAATTCACTCAAGCAAAAGCCTGAAGGAATGCATGGTTATAGTTTGGTGAAACATTTATGAACTGAGCTTACCTTTCCTCTGAACTCGTTCAATGGCTACAACATCTGTGCGATTTCCAATTCTAAGCCTGCACTGATAAAATAAGGAGTCATAATGAGAGAAAAACTCAGACCCGCTGATGTTCTTCATCTCACGGACTAAACTAACCGGAAAAGGTGCCAGCTTTTCTGGATATAGATTTTATCATCTATCAAACAGCGATGATATAAGGCCCTGAAGCAACAAACTTTTCCACCGTAAAGAGACCTTCTTCCATTCTATCTTTTTTCTTTCCCAATTCCCACTCACAACATCAAATTAATGGGAGTCCCGAGAACAAGAAGAGCCCTTTGCAACCAGATATTCCCCCGTAGGCCATAGGTCACGAAGAGAGACTGGAATTGTACAGTCAGCACGCAATAATAAAAAGCTTTGACTTTGAAACACAAAGAATAGTCCTAAGTTTTTGTGTGTGGACACTTCTTATCCAGCCTTTGGTTGGTTGATAAATCACTCGATGAATGTGGGGAAGGTAGGTCACCACCATGTTTCCAACTTGTTGCCTTTCCCCTTTTATATTACCCCCTAACGCAATGCCATCTGATTTTACTGTTTCACAAGGGTTTGCTATTATCATTCATAGTCACACGGTTTTGAGGTAAAATTTGTGTTACTTCAGCTACTTTAGAACTAGGGCGTAACCTGGAATTCATTCAAAGCGTGGGTCCTCCGCGTTTTATGTGTCCACAAGTTGGGACCTGAACGTTGGCCAGGCCTCTTGACAGGGACAATTAATTATACCACTTCACAGCTAAATCCCTTATGTATTTCAGGTTGTTGACTTTAACGAACATTATCTATGATGATGACTATGTAATTTCATTATAAACTCACCTCTCCTTTTCCTATCTCATTTTTAAGTTATAGCTGAAGACAAAGATTTAAATTTACTTTATGACATTACTGTTTCAAATTTTGGTATAACTTGGTAATTATTTAAACTTTAAAAAAAACCCATTTTCATAATTTTAATGAATTCACTTGCCCTGTCCAGTCAATCACTATTTGAATGGATTAACATTGACTTTTTAGGTTATTAATTACATGACATCTTCATCTGTTACTTAAATTTCCAATTAGAGATGATAACACGTTGAAAAGTAAGTGCAATGTTTACAGTTCCCGAGGCGGTGGGACACTGATATCGCCGTTCTGCCCTGAAACTGACAGCCGATTCTGTATCCAAGAGCGGTGAGGTTAGTTCCTTGTCATGACGGGTGTTCTAAGTCCAACTGATTTTTATGTGCCAAAATAAAACAGACTTGACCACTCCAAGACAGTCTCTTCTTCTTCTTCCCGTTTCTTTCCTCTCCATTCAACAAGCCAAAGGCTGACTGCATGACAGCAGCTTAGAAAAACCTTCCCAGCTTTCGATAATTGCTGCCTGCAAATAAACAGCGAGTCACGATGCAAACTTCTGTATTATCATTTAATGCCATCTTTTGTCATGGATAGAATAAATATATCAGTAATACACATAATAAATCAGTGATATCTTTTAATGCAAATTCAATTCTTTAACATCTAAAAATGCAAATCATATCATATGGTCAATTTGTAAATCATTATTAAACAAATATGAATTCCTCTCTCTAATTATTTTAGAAGTTAACCGTTTCAAGTCATTAACAATTTGAATAGGTTGTTGAAACACTTAAAATCAGTCTCTAATTCACCAAATCATTATAGTAGTCATAGAAACATATCAAATTTCTTCTATACTCCATATTGATGATTTATTTCTTCTCTCTTTTCGTATGTGATATCGTTTGTAACATTTTAGTTGGTCACTAAATTTAAATTATTTTCATTATTATAATCTTTTATAAGGATTAAGGAGGGTAAATTTAAGGGAGGAACTTCCAATAAAGCTTTACTGATATCGTCTAACCAAGTGTTAGGATTGTCATGCCCTAGTGCATGTCCCATCTTGCTAGTCAAGGTTTGTTGTTTTATTTTCGATTCTTTTAGAGTCCTCTTTGGGTTTGGCGGTGATGGAGACGGAGCTTAATTGATTGTCCCTCAACGACAAGGAGAATGAGGAGTTGGTGGTTCAAGCTTTTGATGTGGGAGGACTGGATATTAACTACGAGCTGTGTTTGGTGGGTCGATTTCTTGGGAAAAGAATGGTCAATTTTGAAGCTATGGAGAGGACCTTGCTGAACCTCTGACGGTCGATTAAAGTTGCATGTATCAAACCAATGGGAAGGAATGGTCTATACCTCTTTCAGTTTTTTCATGAGGTTGATTTCAGAAAGATGGTTGCTGGTGGCCCTTGGAACTTTAACAATTGTCTTCTGCTAATTCATCATTTACGGGAAGGTGAGAACCTAGAAGATATTGAATTTCATGCTACGGATTTGTGGATTAGAGTTCATGATCTTCCATTTGGCTTTGCTTCTGAAACACTAGCTCGAAACCTTGGGAATCTTATGGGTAAGTTTTTGGATTACGATTCGGGCCTCAAGAGGAACTCTATAATCAACTAAATGCGGATTCGAGTTCGATTGGATATCATAGAACCCCTGATGTGAACCAAGAAGATTCAAAAGGAAGGGGGTACTCATTTTGAAGCTTCTTTTAGCTATAAACGGATCCCTCTTCTCTGCTACCTTTGTGGTATTATCGGACATAGCGACACTCATTGTCCAAGGCTTACGGAGTTGCCGACGATGGAGTTTCAATGGGGATGGAAGGAGGATATCTGCTCTGAGATATGGGCTCAAAATCGAAACTGGCCAAATCAGTGGCGCCGAGATCCTTCCACACAAGGAAACACCAGATTTAGCTCCATGAATCAGGGATTTCAAACAAGAGATACGGTAGGAAGATCGAAGATGAAGATTCTTAATAATTACGACTATTATCCTCAGAAGTTTTCATTTATGCTAACACACGGGCCTCATGTTGCGGTCCCTTTGGGGATTGGGCCAGATCTTACAACCCAGCCCACCCACTTAGTTGAAACCATTACTGCAAAGGAAGTTTCTGTCATGGAGGTTGACGAATCAAAAAATCGTCTGCGCCCGTCTTCAACCACGTTGAATCATAATGAGGAGGACAACGATGGTAGCACCTCTATTTCTTCGTACAGTGGTACAGCTCCAATTTCATCTCAATCGGCCGGTCTCTTTCATGAGACCCGCCGCTCACCATGAATTGCATTGCGTGGAACTGTCGAGGCTTGGGCAATCCTCGTGCAGTCACGACGTTACAAGATATTGTCCGTCAGCATAGGCCTTCTTTTCTTTTTCTTTGTGAGACTCTTGTTTCCTGTGCTAGAATGGAGGAGATTCGTGTTAGTTTAAAATTTGATTGTTGCTTCTGTGTAGACCGAATTGGTCGCAGTGGAGGTCTTGCCCTCCTTTGGCATTCTAATAAAGATATTTTTGTTTTGGGTTACTCTAGCAACCACATTGATGTAGAGATTGTTTT